>JARYHS010011408.1:58653759-58803818 GCA_031002005.1 Vandiemenella viatica | reverse complement strand
TTGTCACCAGTCGAAAGGCGAATAATTCGAGAGGAAGTGGAGAAGATGTTGCATAATGACATTATTCAACCTTCGGAGAGTCCTTGGTCATCTCCGGTGGTCCTCGTAAAGAAGAAGGATGGTACGTGGCGATTCTGTGTCGACTATCGGCGGCTGAACAAAATCACAAAGAAAGATGTCTACCCACTGCCGCGCATCGACGACGCCTTAGACTGCTTGAAAGGAGCTACATACTTCTCAACCATGGACATGCAGACAGGCTACTGGCAAATCGAGGTTGACGAAGCTGACAGAGAAAAGACGGCTTTTATTACACCTGATGGCCTCTATGAATTCAAAGTAATGCCATTCGGATTATGCAACGCTCCGGCCACATTCGAACGCATGATGGACAACTTACTTCGACACCTTAAGTGGACGACGTGTCTTTGTTATTTAGATGACATTGTTGTTTTCTCGAAAACATTTGAAGAACATCTGAGTCGCCTGTCAACGGTGCTGAAGTGTGTTCAGACTGCAGGACTCCGCCTCAATCCGAAGAAGTGCCTCTTCGTCGCCAAGAGATAAAAATCCTGGGGCACCTGGTCAACGGAGATGGCGTCCGCGCTGATCCAGATAAAGTAAGGGCAGTCATGGAATTTCCAACTCCTCAGCACATTCGTGATGTGAGAAGCTTTCTTGGGCTGTGCTCATACTTCCGGCGTTTCATAAAAGGATTCTGTAACATGGCACGTCCACTGCAAGAACTTTTGCAGGGAGACGCCAAGTTTTACTGGGATGAAACTAAAGAAAGATCTTTCCAGGCACTTAAGGAGGCTCTAACTTCCGCACCAGTTCTAGCCTTATACGACGAGAATGCAGAAACTGAACTTCACACTGACGCCAGCGGTTATGGGATCGGTGCAGTGCTTGTGCAAATTCAGGAAGGTGCTGAGAAGGTGATAGCCTATGCATCAAGAGTATTCTCTAAGCCCGAGATAAACTACTCTACAACCGAGAAAGAATGCCTCGCAGTTGTCTGGGCTATCAACAAGTTTCGTCCGTATTTATTCGGCAAACCTTTCACCGTCGTAACAGACCACCATTCTTTATGTTGGCTAACCAGCTTGAAGGATCCATCAGGTCGACTAGCAAGATGGGCACTTAGACTTCAAGAGTACGACGTCACGGTGGTATTCAAAAACGGACGCAAACACAAGGATGCCGACAGCCTTTCAAGGAATCCTTTAATAGAACACAACAGCATGAATGGAATTTCAGCCCTCGCTGAATTAGGTGACGTTGCAGCTGAACAGAGGGAAGATTCAGAGTTATTAAGAACCATAGACGCCTTGGAGAAAGGAGAACCGGCCAAAGGAGGGTTTCAATTGATAGATGGGACATTGTATAAGAACAACTACGATCCACTAGGCCCCAAGTGGCTTCTGGTCGTTCCAGCTCATCTCCAGCCAGCTATTCTCAAGTATTTCCACGACGCTCCAATATCCGGTCATCTGGGATTTGTGAAGACCCTGGACCGAATCAGACGCAGGTATTACTGGAAGGGTCTCTACCGATCTGTCAAGCATTATGTGAGTCACTGTAAAGAGTGCCAGCGACGGAAACATGTGCCGCAATTACCTCCAGGTCATCTAGTACCAATTCCTGCAGCAGTTCCATTCCACCGAATTGGGATCGACCTTTTGGGGAGGTTCCCGAAGTCGACAACCGGTAACCGATGGATAATAGTCTGCACCGACTACCTCACGCGCTACGCTGTCACCAAACCTGTGCCGACTGCAGAAGCTCCAGAGGTTGCAAAATTTCTAGTAGAAGACATTATTTTGAAGCATGGAGCACCACGTGTGATGATATCCGATCGTGGAAAGGTATTCCAGTCAAGACTAGTATCAGAGGTCATGTCAAGATGCGACGTTGTCCACAGGATGACAACTGCATACCACCCTCAGACAAACGGTCTCACAGAACGCTTCAACAAGACATTAGCCGATATGCTGTCGATGTATGTGGATGTTGAGCAGAAGGATTGGGATACAATACTGCCAGTGGTCACATTTGCTTATAATACAGCAAGGCAAGATACGACAGGCTTCACTCCGTTTTTTCTGCTCCATGGCCGTGAAGCTGAGACCACAATGGATACGCTGTTCCCATTCCAGCCGGACGACACTCAGGATGACTATATAAAACAGCTCATTACCAGGGTCGAAGAAGCAAGACAGCTGGCTCGCATACGAACACTGGCCACCCAGGAGAGGGACCGTCAGCGGTATGACGGCAAGCACCGACCTGTTGCGTACAACCCAGGAGATCTCGTATGGATTTTTACCCCTGTCCGGAAGGTTGGGCTATCAGAAAAGTTACTGAAGCGGTACTTTGGTCCGTATCGTGTCATACGCCGCCGGTCAGACGTCACATACGAAGTCGAGGATTATGAGCCGTCTTCGAAACGACGAAAGCGAAGGGACATTGTTCACGTCCTCCGCATGAAGCCTTACTACAATCCTGACGAGCAGCTAGGCACAACCAGCTTCTTGTTCAAGGACTCTGAGGACGGTTTGGATACTGAGGAAGTCGGACAGGAAGATAATAGTACAAACAGGAGGGGCCCTCCAGAACTGCCATACAGAGGACCCACGACAAGATCAAGATCCAGGACACTTCAGCGTGCCCCAAAAGAAATCTAACAGCGGGACGCTGTTTTCCTCAGGAGAGGGAGCAATGCCGCATGAACGCCAGTGTACCGTCTGCCAGCATGGCGCAGCGGGTAGCGTCACGAATTGCGGTACCGAAGGTCGCCGGTTCAATCCCGCCCACTGACAAAAATTATTTAATTCTGTTTATTATTTCCAGAAGATTCTACATGTTTCCTAAGGTCACTTGTAACTTCTACACATTTCATTTGTTAACTACTCTTGTAATCTCTAGTACGTTCTATCTGTGTATAAATAGAAGAGCATTCTGCCCAAGAGGCAGTCAGTGCTGCGTGTATGTTTGAGTTCTCAATAAACCTGTTCTCAGTTTAAGTGCTGTGTTCATTGACAAGTAACCTTCGAATTCACACCTGCCCCGGTTGCAACGCGACATATATAATTTTATATGCAGCCCACGTAGTTATGATGCATTTCCAAAGTGGCAAGCAAGATCATTTGGGTTGTCCACCCTGCTATAAATAAAGTACTAATATAGAACTTAGGAAAGATTTTACAAGAGTTGATGGTAATTAAATTTGATTAAAATTAATTCATCTTGGCAAAGCACCTGGATAAAAAAAAATCTGATAGCAGAACTTAGAAGAATAGTTTAGTCCATCCCAGTGGAGTTACAGGTAGCAGCTAATCTTATGTAAATATATTTATTACCATACATTTAAAAAATGTCATTTTCACTGTAAACTTAGTTTTCTCTGGTCATTATTGTAGTAGCTTTATTGTGATTTGAGAACTGAGGTTGTTATTTCAAAATAATTATTTATATTCATTTGCACTATTATAAAATAGTTATATCTAATGATTTATAGGATCGATAAATCTGTGACAGTTAAATTTTTCTAGGCTCCTGTAAATAAAAATGTTTGGTTGGACTACATTCTTCTAGTACCAGCAGATCGGTTCACGGAATCTGTTCTTCAAGAAGAACCAGTGGATCACACTGGTGCATTCATTAAGCAGTGTGGTGGTAATCATTACTACATGGACACAAAATCAGAAGGTAGGCTTTCTGATTTTCTAACAAACGTTGTATCTACAGTAGAGCATCGATAATCTGAACGTGAATGATCCAAAATGGCAATTATCCGAACAACGTTTTAATTTTTTTATATATTTATTTTAATGAGTTGTGCACTATTTTACAGAAATGTCAACTTTCTTTCTATTCAGATTACAATACAGTGCACCTTTGCACATGTTCTGATTGGAAATTTCACTAACAAAGAACTAGGTACAATGAATTATACACCTTGCGTTTTTTTATATATATCATCGCTGCAATATCCTCATGACCAACCAGACAGTGGCTATGAAGCCGAATGTTTGTTGTAACAGTAATTCTTTCAATGTGTCAGTAGTTTTGAGTTTCTATTAGAAATCTGATAGCCACCATTCGTTCAGCGCCTTTGTTATTCAGGGTTCCCACGGGCCTTAAAAAGGCCTTAATTTTCATTTTGATTTTTAAGGGCCCTTAAAAGGCCCTAAAATTTGCTCAATAGCCTTAAATTTTTTGAAGAAGCCTGATTAATTTTTAACACTGAGATACGGCGTAATAAATTTCACTATCCCCGCAACGCACCGATCGGCAGATTTCTCTCTGGCTCGACCTAGGCCAAGTGTGAGTCAAAGTGCTTTTACTTCAACCAAGTAGTAGAGTCTGCACAGAATCTCTCTTATGTAGTTCTGCTTCGTACATGCCTGCGTCTTACATTTCTTGGCAATTTCTCCCTAGTTTCTTATGTATATATTGTCTTATTGTGTATTAATTTACATTCACTTTTTTTTTTGGGTATGATTTACGATGGGAAATTGTACATTTAATATATTATGGTTATTACAGCTTAATTTACGTTCACTATTTTTTTTTTTTTTTTTTTGTATGATTTACGATGGGAAAGTGTACATTTAATATATTATGGTTAAATAACGAAGATTACAAACATTGGCTTGCTCCAACCCGTGTGTCAGTTTTCTTGGGTATAGTAGTTTTTTAAATTTTATGTTAAATATATGAAAAGGGAAAAAGTTTCAATATTCACTGTATTGTGTGAAAACAAAAGTAAATTTATTAGAAACTTATTAATTTATAAACTCGATTAAAGCTTATTTCATATATATTAACATGCATATTTTTAATTTCTTTGCTGTAAGTTGCATATAGTTTTTGATAACATTTAATATACATTAAATATAAATTAAAAAAATATGAAAAATTACTTAAGAGCCTTAAAAAGGCCTTAATTTTTCTTTTGCTAAAAGAGTGGGAACCCTGTTATTGTTTTGCTGTGTTGGTGGATTCTGTTGATTTTAGTAACTTGTACCAACTTTATAAGCCTAAAGTAGCATCATATTCATCTTTTAAAAGGAAGCATAAGTGTCTCCAACATGAAGCAGAAGAAAGTAACAGACTTCTTTTGCTTGAGATATGTAAAATTATAATCTACCTGATATATTTTTAAAGGCAAAATAAAACAAAATAAAAACAATATAAACCGAAACTATAAAAATCGAAAATCTGAATCACGAATGGTTCCAATTACTTCAGATTATCGATGTTCTACTGTATATCAATATAACTTTCCTTCTTTGTTCCATACATAATATAATGATAGTTTACAGTTAAAAGATTAAGAGTGAAGAGTGAATTGGTTTATAGGACATTTTCAAGTTAAAATGTTAGTCTATTTGCTCATTTAACAAAGTTATTAAAATTATCATTGAATTTCTTTTTAGTGCTTGAAAAAATTGTGTATAAGTTTACAAACAGTCATCTAATAGAAATTTGCTTAATGTTCTTTCCTAAAATTTAGACTACAGATAAATATGACACTTTTTTCTTCTATGAAAAATCTGATTTGATGTGATGAAGTAATACAATTGGGATTTATTATTTTATTAGAATATGCCCCTAGCTTATTGATAGTACTGAACCAAAGAGAAGTTCACACTGTGGCAAAAAAAAAAAAAAAAAAAAAAAAAAAAAAAAAAAAAAAAAAAAAAAAAAAAAAAAAAAAACTGGCAGTTGGCGTCAGAACTTAAGTCTATAATTTGAACAATCGGACATTATGTTTTCTGTGGAAACAGAAGTTCCACTCAACATATGATCCGATTGGTGAGTATTCAGTTCAGTGCCATCTGTAATTTATTTCCTTAAGTCAATGCCTGGAACAAAATAGGAAGACTTTGCCCACTGGCGATTCTTATTGGCAGAATAGTTCATCAATCTTCCCCTACATTTCTGTAAGAGGCTACTGACCAATGGATAATGCATTTTTTCAGTCCTGGTATTGGTTGTCATACTCCACCATTTATGACTGACCACTCAAGCCAACGAAATTTGGCTATAGTTTTCCTAAATTCAGATCGTGAAACATATCATTAAGGTTGAAACTAACAAGATTGCAATAAAGAGCAGCAAAAAAGAGGCTCAGTCCTACATTTTATTCCGAAGGATTAATGTAAAACTATAAGGATATTTATTTATATATTGGTTTTGCTAATTCCTTCCAATAATATTACACTTGTAACGTGGTCTGTGGAGGAACTAGCGGATGGCCATATTCGATTATGTAGAATTTTTAGAAACGATCATAAACACTTTATTTTGCAAAAGTGTGTCTTCAAAACCGGTTGAATGAAACTGTCTTCCTAGGCATGCATTTTTTCCTTTTAAAATGTATCAAACCTACACATTGGGTATAAATATAATATACTCTTGATTCTTACCTAATAGTGTCAGGGAATAACATACTTAAGGAATGACGTAACCGAGAGTATCCAATGTTTCTTAACCAACTGCAAACTATGAACGCTTTCACACTGAAAGAAAGCTACTTGGGTTCCTAGATGCATCAGAATCACATCGTCTGTTGACATTCTGGAAGCTAGTTTGCTTTCAAATGCCCACATATGTATAAAATTATTATTTTACAGTAGAACTAGCTTTACATGTAAAAAAAATGTTATTGTTATTTCTTTGATCATGAATCATGTCAAACATTAATTCTGTATGTGTACTGTAATGATTATGCACCGTTGTCAAGTGAAACAAAAACATATCTTTATGTAAAGACATGGGAGAATATCACATAGAACTAAATATTATTATTGTAACAAATTATACGGCCATTGTCAAACAAACATTTATAACCAGATTACTATCATAGGACGAGCATAAACTCTTATGTAACTGTTATAATTTTTTTTTGCTTCTGGCTTTACATCGTGTCGACATTGGGGGGTCATTAGAGGCAGGAAGGGACTGGGGACAAGTATTGGGAAATGTCCTGGCATTTGCCTGGAGTGATTTGGGGAAACCTTAGAAAACCAAATCAGGATGCACAGATAGGGATTCGAACCAGCATCTTCTTTAATGTGAGGCCAGTGTGTTAACCGCTTACCCATCACACTCGGTGATAGGAATGAGGGGGGTGGGGAGGTGGAAACAATAACAAACACAACAGACATATGCACTGAAATCTGTTTAGAATTTTGTTTTGTTTTTATACATATTATCGTAAAAATCTTTGTTTTTAAATCTGTTGAAATATTTATCCTGTAAATATGGTTCTTGAAGATTTTAATTAACAGGGAAACAAATCAAAGTACTTGCTGAAAGATAACAATATTATCAATGTACTTAGCAAGGTGTACATTATTCATGCCATCCTTTGCGGTGAGCTCAACCATCAGAAGCTTGCAAGGGATTTGCGAAGTAATAAGTAATAAAATTCTTTTGTAGTCACATACTAAACTTGAACACTACATAAAAAGATATACATAAATACGGATATGCGGAAATTAAACAAGCTGTTTCTAATGCAAACTATTATTCATACCAATTTTTTCTGTTACTGGATACTGTAGTTTGTAAGTCTTAAACTTTGAAAGAATAAAACGGAAGTTTATAAATGAGGAAAGCTAATGCTGTATAGCCAAATATGTGCCGATAGCTACCATCTTTGGCAGTTCTCATGTGCTGGCACATTCAGAGTTCTGTCAGAGGTCACAGGTATGGACACAGATGTACAGTAGTTAGCGCCTAGATCTTGCACTCCGAAGCAGACAGTTCGAGTCTGGTGTCCAACTTGAGTGATTTTGATTAAATCTTATTTTCTTCTTGTGTGAACTAAGATGTTAAGCCACAGAGAAGCTGCTTTATCGCTTAAATGAGGATATTGCTTTTCTGTTATTTTTCAGTGGAGTTACTATCATTTGTGGTATATTTTACAATGACTTTGATTAATTAGTTGACTAAGAAAGAAATGGAATTTAGCCATGGTATTTCTTGATTCTCCTGAAGTAATAATGGGAATATTTTGAAATAAAAAATCTTGATTGCTGAAGGATGAATTAAAATGTGTACCCTCCCAATTTCCCAATGTTACCAGGCACTCAGTGGTTTCATTTCTTCATTCCTTTTCGTTTTTGGTCTATGATGGGATCTGAAAAATCTGCTTGGAGGAAAAAAATTGAAACCTATAGCAGAAATATAACTGCACAAGTGGGATGATTTGATGAGTAAGTAGGGTACCAATGATTTTTTTTTTTTTCAAAACAGAATCTCAATTTTTGATTTTAGCAGTTCTCAGATCTAAAGTGTATTAAAGCGCCCTCTTATTCAGAGATGTTGTTAAACTGATCACATTGTGTACTGAAGTAATGTCAACAATAACTGGCAAACTAACTAGAGAAATTTTGTCAGGAACATGTGCTTAGTTGGGGTTACTATCAAACACTTAGCCTGAATCTCTAACCATAATGTGTTGCCTTTGGATATAAAGATTGTTCTTGCTGTTGATTGGTTGCCAACTTCAATCAGGAAAGGAATGTAGAAATTAATGTCACTGCTGCTACTGAAAATTTAAAACATTAGTATAATGTTCAGAAAAGATTTACAAGTTCACAGAACAATTCTTTAGGCATCAGAATTCTTCACCAAATTAATTGATTGCAAGTACTGATAAATGATTTGAGTCAGGCCCAACATCATAAACCCCTCACTGCATACAGTCACATGAGGATTCACAAGTGTTAGACGTGTGCACTGCCACGGCTTCCCGGAGCATGAGAAACTAAATTTTTCCTTGTCTACATGGCCTCATCGAAATCTTTTAGGAATAAGATTAATTCCTATTGCTGTGAAATTTTTACAGTAAATAGCTTATTTCGTATATATATAAACTCATCCTAATCAAAATTCTTGTGTCTGTTCTCGTTTAGCCATAAAAAATTATTTTCTTCAAAATATATTTCTAATTCCCAAAGTTTAGAGCTACGAAGTTGAAATAAACTTTGAAATGATTTAATTTTGCTCCTCTTTCATTTGATTTTGAAAACCAAAATCCACTTTGATACTATTTTTAAACTGGGTGAATGCAAAATTTGAAATTTAAATTGAAGATATTTCGTAAAGTATTGAAGTTTGTGGCTCTGAAAACTGTTTTAAACGATTCTACATTAACTCTTCAATAAGGCATCATCACCATCTAACTGTAATAACAGTTGCTTGATAGCTTTTTCATCATTTTCCAAATTCACCCCCTGCCCCTTATAGTTTGAATTCTGACCAAACTCCTACTGGCAACCACCGGATGAATTTTAATTATTTCTTTTACTGATACAGTCAAACTATGGCATAAATTAAAAAACCAATTAAAGTGTCATGACCAGAAAAAAATTCCCCTTTCATTTAAACATAGTCACTCCTTTGAATTTATTTATTATTTAATCTTAACTTTTTCTCCTCCCTCACTACTATTTTCATTCGAACCTGCAAAAGCAACCCTTAACTTTTAGCTACCTTTCTCAAAATTTAATATAATATATAAGGAAAAATCACACTCCTTTTAAGCTATGAACCAATTCCCTGTCTTGAAAACTGTGGCTTCTGGAATTTTAAATGAGTTTGTTGCATCATTTTGCTTTCAGACAAACTCGTTTTTAAAATACCTATATGTCTTCAGGAAAAGTTCCTAGCTGTGAAGTTACCTATTTCATTTGATTACGTGGCCTAAGGTAGTTGTGAAAATTAATGTGACTTTTTCCTTTCAAAAATAGTCTGAACCCAATATATCAGTCATGTTAATACTATGTTCTAATTTTATATATCTGATTACTCTGAAATACCAGTTGAAATATCTAAGCAAATGACTTGTGAATGACTTGTGAAATGACTTGATCTGAAATGTTACTGAGGTGAGATCGATGCTCTATAAAAAACTTTGGTTGTGAAGTAACAGAAATTTAAGATTACCTGACAATTTTTCATCAGTGTAAATAACCTCAAACACTGTCATGTGTATGCTTATTACACAGCACCCAGTGTGAGTAAAGATATTAGACATACTGTAAACCAACTGTTCATTTTATGGAGTTTTTGTTCATCACCATACTTCTTACTTTCGTCTATAAGTGCTTCTACATAATCCTAAAGTAAAGAGGGTTTCATGTGGTATTTTTTCAACAGATTTAACGCTGCCCTGATGAGTTGATTTTCTTTCACCTTTATCATTTTCTGTTTTTCCCTTACCTCAAGAACTAATGTTTGTAGTTAGGTGCAATCTGTTGAGTAAACTGTGCTTTGCAGTTGTTAAACACCCATTCGGGCTTCAGAGAATTCACTCTGAAAGAGGAATGACAATCAGAACTCTTTTCCCCATTTCACATTGTAAAAAGTGATAAGCTGTCCAGACACTCATTACTGTACCTATACAAGAGAATTAAAAAAACAATTTAATTCAAGAGAGCTTTCATTCAAAATGAAGTTCACGAGGGCGATTCATTTTGCAGAGCTAGTAAATTATAATACAGATAGGAACAATTTTATACCATGTTCCAAAGTTTTATGAACTATGTCTTTCAGTAAAGATTAGCTGCATTTAAAATGTCACACTGAGAAACTGCACTGCAATTAGTTTCAACATTTTATAATTCAACTCTGTTACTGTCTGGAAGTTGAGTGTATATCAGAAACAAGTTGGCAGACGGAAGCATGAGTGTGTGCAAAGCATTTAATACTGCTTTCCCTGTACACCATTGACCTTCCGTCTCTAGGCTTAGTTTTTCCCTCGCAATGTTCTGACTGAATGCTTCAAGTCTTTCTAATGTTTAAACATCTGAAAGAAAGTGTTTCTGGTCATTTAGAGGGAGGTATCTTAAATTATACAGCTGAGTTTGAATAAAATATGTAGTCTACTAGGATTTTAGAAATGTTTGCAACAGTTAAATTTCAGCAGTTCGTAAAGCTGTCTAGGCTTTTTAATTGCTATTTGTATGTAGTTTCTGATGGAAGTCTGAAAACCTTTCTCAAATACAGTTAAAAACACTGTTAGACAGTGTCGATGATCTCAAGACGAGCAGCAAGTGACATGACTTCATGAAAATATAATGGTCACTTTCACAGTCTATTAACCTGAAACAAAAGGAGCGCTTGGTCAAAATGGCTAACTACACCTGCTGAGTACATGTCGAAAAATAAATCACAACCCCACACATTTTGAGGGTGTAATATCGATGCCCCTGCTTATAATTTTTAAGATGATTTGAGAAACTGCATTGAGAAAATTCCTGGTAGTGTTGAGAAAATTTGAATTATAAATGTGGGTGCGTCCATATTTATGGAGTACCTGTTCTGTACTTTTTATCTATTGTATGAAATAAGAAATATAGTTTTCTAACAATATTAACCATATTTTATCAACTTATATTTATTTGAACTGCATTTGAAATAATAATTTCGATCCATAATCACACAGAAACAATTGCACTAAAACCCATTAGTATCCCTTATGTCCACACTAAAGTCTAGAAATTTGTATGAATCAGAATACTTGTGTAATATTGCCATGATGTGTTATTATTCAATTGTAAAATGAATCACAGCCAACCTGTTGCAATATTCATTGAATTTATTGTTTACCGGTTTCGATCCGCCTTAAGGGAGTCTTCTTCAGAACCTGTGGATATTGTACATTATTAGTGCATCTGATGTTAAGCTTGGAGTTATATACATGAAAGTTGCGCATACTCACTTGTTAAAAAGTATTACATAAATCTAAATAAACTCTTCTCAATAAAATAGTACATTTTGTACTGAAGTCACACATTAAAATATATTTTATAGCTATCCATCTGGCAGCCAACGTGTATCACAGTGCCAGCGTCACATCTAACCTGGGCGGCAAGCTTACTGCCGACTAGCTTGTACATTGTGGTGGTAACTAGTTTAATGGCAAATGGCGCCACCTGTGATCCACGTATGGATGTAACAGATGTTATTAAAATTGAACAGCGTCTAGTTATACAAATGTTTGACATGCCCTAAAATAGAATTTTGAGGAGACCAATAGTTGTCCATCGTGTCGTATTATTGGGTTATGAGTATGGGTGAGAAGCTCTCAAAAAATTGCGTGTTAGCAAGGTGGATCTGATCATTAAGTAGATTATTATCTTTATGTATTAAATGTTTGCAAATTTCAAGTTCTTCTTTTAGGTCCAATTTCCGGCCCTTGTTTTCTCTATGTAAGATTATCGTGTCTTCCAATTTATGAGGGAAATGATTCTCTGATTGTAAATGTTCGACAAAGGTGGATTTAATTATATTATTACATTTTTTTTAACCAGGTGTTCTTTGTACCTTACTTTAGCTTGTCTACCTGTTTGTCCTATGTAGTATTTTTGGCAGTTACTGCATTTTATTTTGTATACACCTGAACATGAAAATGGATCTGCAGCTGTACTAATGTTGTGTATTAAATTTTTCTCTAAAGAATTGTTTGCAGTAAACGTCACTTTGCAACCGTATTTCTTTGTTGAAAGTCTTTTTATTCTATACGATACATTACCTAAAAAGGGGATCGAGATAAACTTCTCTATACTTTTATTTTTTGGAGAGTCGTAACTTTGTAGTGTAGAATGTTTTTTAGTCGTTTTCTTGTTAAGGATGGCATCTACAACAGTTGGTGTATAGTTGTTGTTGATAGCTATTGATTTTATGAGTTAATTTCTTTCTGTAAGTTTGCAGGGGAAAGTGGTATATTCTAAGCGCGATTGATGGGTGCGTGAAAAAACGCTTGCTTGTGGGATGTCGGGTGAGTTGAATCGGCCGGAATGATATTATCAGAGTAAGTTGGTTTACAATAAGTATTAAGGCTGAAGTTACTGTCTACTATTGATATTTTTAAATCAAGGAAATTAAGTTCAGCGTTACTATTTTGGATTTCTTTTGTAAACTGATTGGTTTCATACAAACTATTAAATTTATTAAATAATGCTTCTAATTCCTGGTCATCTCCGTCAAATGCTATTATTATATCATCAACGTACCGTGCATAGAATAATATCTTGTTAATAAACTCAAAATCAGAATTGAAGAATGAGATTTCTAAAGCGTTAACGAAAATATCTGTTAGAATTCCCGCGAGTGAATTTCCCATTGCTAGACCCTGGGATTGTATATTGAATTTAACAATAAATGTGAAGTAGTTGTATTTTAATAAGTGCAATAAGTTGGTAAGTTATTTGATTTGAGCTTCTGTTAGATTCTTATACAGGGCGTTCGCCGGGAAACGCAACCCACTGTTAGCGCTACAAGGAAGAAACTGCTCCCGGCGAGCGAGCGATCAGCTTCCGGCATTGTTCGACCGTCGGCCGCGGACTATTTCACAATAATTACGCTTCATAAACTTGTATGTGCTAAGCATTTAAATGTGTCGTAATTCATTAGCTTACCTTATAAAAGATGCTGGAAGTGTTGACCCTCTTGTGTAATGCACATTTCACATCTTCTGAACATATTTCGAGACACACGCTGGATTTCACCTTTGTCAATGGACATTATTACTTGATAGATTTTTTCCTCAAGTTCTTCCAATGTGTGAGGATTTCCTTCGTACACCTTACCCTTAAGTTTACCCCAAAGGTAGAAGTCACAAGGGTTTAAATCCGGTGATCTGGCGGGCCACAACCCACGGCTGATTACACGATCATAAAACACTTCGTCAAGTGCAGCAAGTGAATTTCTAGCGGTGTGAGCTGTCGCCCCATCCTGTTGAAAATAGCCGTACAATTTTTCTTCTTCAGTAAGTTTCTCGAAAAACGGTTTCACAATATTTTCGATATATCTTGCGGAAGTAAGAGTTTCACGGAAGAAAATTGGACCTATGATTCTCGAAGCACTAATCGCACACCAAACACCCACTTTTAAGTCATGCAATGGCAGTTGGAGTAGAGTATTTGGTTTTTCTGAACTCCAGTGTCGACTGTTTTGAGCGTTAACATAACCACTCAGATGAAACCAGGCCTCATCAGAGAAAAACGTCAGTTGCGGATCAACAGTGCCATCGTGGACACCCTGCAGGTACCAGTTGCAAAATCTAATCCTAGGCCCCTGGTCTATTTCTGTAATTTTATGCACCACAATTGTTTTGTACGGCTTTAAGTGAACTAGCTTTGTTACTTTCCAAGCTGACGTCTTAGATACGCCTGCCTGCTGCCCTAACTGACTTAATGATTTTTTTGGGTGACTGTTCTAGTCGAAAAGCGATATCGTCAATTTTCTCCTCTGTGAGAATACGGTTGACCGACAGTCTCTTTTTGTTAAAAAATGAACCCGTTTCTCTTACTTTTTTAACCAGACGCAGAATTGTTGATTTAGCTGGCAGTAAAGCGCCAGGATATTCGCGACGAAATTTACTGCGACACTTTTTAAACGACTTCTTCTTCACATATGTATCGTAGAGAAATATTCTTTGTTGCAAACTGTAACGTACCATAATTTTACTCACACTCAAACACGGTACAGATTAGTAAGAGTATGAAGCCCTAAACCAGCCAAACCGCAAAGAAACGTTTATTCACAACACTGATTAATAAGAGACTGAAGTCACAAACTAGCTACAATGCAAAGAAACCGTTCTTAACCATGTAAGGGTCCCATTATACTGTGCCACTGCACTGTTGGGGCAGCGGAGGTGTTAAACAGTGCGGTGATTCACGGTATCGTGTGGCGGGAACCGCTGACTGAGCAAGTTGCCGACGGCAACAGACTGGGAGGGTTGCGTTTCCCGGCGAACGCCCTGTATTTAAACAAATTATCTTCAACGATCTTCAGGGATGCATCTACCGGTACGTTAGTATATAAGCTTACGATATCAAAGGAGACTAACTTCATCGTCGGGGTACATTTTTTGTTTTTCATTTTGTCAACAAGGTCCACCGAATTTTTAACTGCAAAGTTCTGTTCTTAGACAAAGGCTTCTTTAATTTTTTGGTGGAGGCGTTTAGCTATTATGTGGTGTGCGCTACCTATACTATTGACTATAGGTCGAATTGGGTGATCTTGTTTATGGACTTTAAATTGGCTTCTCAGCACCGGCAGTTTGGGATTCATATTAAGTAACCACTTTTTTTGAAACTTATTGAAGTCACCCGATTCAACTCACCCGACATCCCACAAGCAAGCGTTTTTTCACGCACCCATCAATTGCGCTTAGAATATACCACTGTCCCCTACAAACTTACAGAAAGAAATTTAACTCATAAAATCAATAGCTATCAACAACAACTATACACCAACTGTTGTAGATGGCATCCTTAACAATAAAACGTCTAAAAAACATTCTACACTACAAAGTTACGACTCTCCAAAAAATAAAAGTATAGAGAAGTTTATCTCGATCCCCTTTTTAGGTAATGTATCGTATAGAATAAAATGACTTTTAACAAAGAAATACGGTTGCAAAGTGACGTTTACTGCAAACAATTCTTTAGAGAAAAATTTAATACACAACATTAGTACAGCTGCAGATCCATTTTCGTGTTCAGGTGTATACAAAATAAAATGCAGTAACTGGCAAAAATACTACATAGGACAAACAGGTAGACAAGCTAAAGTAAGGTACAAAGAACACCTGGTTAAAAAAATGTAATAATATAATTAAATCCACCTTTGCCGAACATTTACAATCAGAGAATCATTTCCCTCATAAATTGGAAGACACGATAATCTTACATAGAGAAAACAAGGGCCGGAAATTGGTCCTAAAAGAAGAACTTGAAATTTGCAAACATTTAATACATAAAGATAATAATCTACTTAATGATCAGATCCACCTTGCTAACACGCAATTTTTTGAGAGCTTCTCACCCATACTCATAACCCAATAATACGACACGTTGGACAACTATTGGTCTCCTCAAAATTCTATTTTAGGGCATGTCAAACATTTGTATAACTAGACGCTGTTCAATTTTAATAACATCTGTTACATCCATACGTGGATCGCAGGTGGAGCCATCTGCCATTAAACTAGTTACCACCACAACGTACAAGCTAGTCGGCAGTAAGGTTAGATGTGACGCTGGCACTGTGATACATGTTGGCTGCCAGATGGATAGCTATAAAATATATTTTAATGTGTGACTTCAGTACAAAATGTACTATTTTATTGAGAAGAGTTTATTTAGATTTATGTAATACTTTTTAACAAGTGAGTATGCGCAACTTTCATGTATATAACTCGAAGCTTAACATCAGATGCACTAATAATGTACAATATCCACAGGTTCCGAAGAAGACTCCCTTAAGGCAGGTCGAAACCGGTAAACAATAAATTCAATGAATATTGCAACAGGTTGGCTGTGATTCATTTTACAATTGAAGAAATACCGTTGCTGATGATTCTGCCATGCTCATGATTTTATTATTCATTGTTGGCAATTACCTAATTGTTAATTCAAAACCCAAAAAATTACTGACTGTTTGTCACAGGAACCAGTGGTATAATAAGAAACTATGACTGGCTTGGTATGTGATCAAAGTAAATTTGATGTCTTGAATGTCTTGCTACCATCAAGCTATTACAGATGGCGACAGTACCAGCAGTTGTTAGAATGGTTTTAAACTTTCCAGTTAGAATATTAAGGAGATGGAAGTTTGCAATGTAATGTTTACACATTACGTTTATTCTTTTAAGTGATTTGTTTCCTCATTCACTTTTGCTTGTCCCACTGTAATTGCAGTTTCCATCAACAATGTTCTGCCAGTGGCTTAAGAAGTTGAGAATTTCAGCCTTCCAGAATTATATGTTTTGTAGTATTCTGATTTTTTGTTTGTTTGTTTGTTTAATTACGTCTGTCTGTTGCATTTCTTACAAGAAAATGTTCAGTTCAGCTGTCATTTAACGAATGGCATTACATTTTGTTAAGACGACGTTATTAGAATTGGGAAAGGACTGGGAGCAAGGAATGGGAATGCATTTGGCCATGATATTTTGAAGGAACCATGCAGATGTTTACCTGGAGCAATTTAGGGATGCCATGAAAAACCGAAAACTTAATGAGGATTCAAACACAAGTCCTCCATGCTCAAAGATCACGCTTGAACATTCCTTTCATAAAAAAAAGATGTTTAAAAAGTGGAAATATTCAATTTCAAATTTGTTTCCCTTGACGACTGTGCATGATTATTATAGTATACATACAGAATTAATGTTTGACATAGTTATGATTAGAGAGATACCAATAATATTTTTTGACATGTAAATTTAGTTCTACTGTAGAATAATAATTTTCTAAATATGTGGGCATGTGAAAGCAAACTAGCTTCTGGAATGTCGACAGATGATGTGATTCTGACGAGGCTAGGAACCCAAGCAGCTTTATTTCAGTGTGAAAGCATTAATAGTTTGCAGATGGTTAAGAAATATTGGTTACTCTCTGTTACGAAACATCCTTAAGTCTGTTATTCCCTGACACAATTATGTAAGAATCAATAGTATATTATACTCATACACAAAGTATTGGTTCAATACATTTAAAATGGAAATAAAAATAATTTTAAAAGGAGTTAGAGATACTTAGACTTGAACCTAGGACCACTTGTTTACAAGACCAGAACGTTAACTAAAAGTTCAAGCAAGTCGTGCTGCTAAGCTACTCGTCAGTAGGAAAACAATTTAGGGAGACAGTTTTATTCAACCTGTCTTGGAGATACACTGTTTATGATAGTTTCTAAAAATTCTACATCCTTGAATAAGCCCATTTACTAGTTGATCCACATACCACGTTATAAGTGTAATATTATTATGAGGAATTAGCCAAACCAATATTTAAACAAATATCCTTATAGTTTTACGTTAATCATTCGGAATAAAATGTAAGACTGAGTCTCTTTTTTGCTGCTCTTTATTGCAATCTTCTTAGTTTCAACTTAAATCATATGTTTCATGTTCTGAATTTAGAAAAAGTATAGTTGGAACCAAATTTCGTCCCAGAGTGGTCAGTCATATATAGCGGAAAATGACAATCAATCCCGGGTCTGGAAAATGCATAACCTGTCTTGGGATTGATCAGTAGCCTTTTACTGAAATGTAGGGGGGAAGCTTGATGAACTACCCTACCAATAAGAATCATCAGCGGGTGGAGGTTTCTTATTTTGTTCCAGGCATTGACTTGAAGAAATAGATTACAGATTGCACTGAATTGAATACCCTCCAATGGGATCGTATGTTGGGTGGAGCAAACAAAGGCACTTTAGTTTACTTGGGAGACATACTGCCTGATACTGTCAGATTGTGCAAAGTTAGGGACTTAGACTCTGATGCCAATTGCCATTTCTTTGCCAAATAGTGTACATTTTACATGTTTTTTATTTCTTACCCATCCCACCAACCTCATGTCACGAATATATCTAAGGTTGACAAGTTTATATAGTTTGGTATTGGGTTTTTGGTAATCTCTGTAATGTCTTCAGTTTTATCTGTGTTCTTGAGCATGATAATGACTGGATAAATGTGAACTCTTGAAACTTATGAATTTATTGAAAAGGCTTTGTGAATGTCAGGTTAATTTTTTTTAAAAAAGTTCAGTCATCTTCTCACTATATGAGAATTAAAAGTCATTATTTTTACACACTTATGAAGTTCTCCTTTAGATTGAATAAAAGAAAACTTTTGGAACCACAATTTGACAACAGTTGTTTTAGAGAGTTGGTTTTATAAACTAAATTTATGTCTAAATTAGTATTTGTCTTGAAATTCTATGAATAATTTTTTTTAAATCTCTATTTCATACAGGTTTTTGCCGTGATGCTGCTTTTTCACTCACTACTGAATACAATAATGGAGCACTTTCTTGCAACTGTGACTATGAAGGATCATACAGTTTTTACTGTGAAAAATTTGGAGGCCAGTGTCAATGCAAACCTAATGTGATTGGTAGAACTTGTGACACATGTAAAACTGGATTTTTTGGTTTCCCAGACTGTAAGCCTTGTGATTGTCCATCGACGGCATTGTGTGAAGAGTTTACAGGTAGGAATTTAAGTTTACTTTATTTGTCAAAACCAAAAAATGCTGTGCAATGCAGTGTCTAGAATAACATTTTTCACCAGCAGCAGATTAAGATATCCATGAGAGATAGCATTGAGTGTAATGTTGTGGTTCAGCCTGATATATTTTGCAGTATCCAGTCTGAGATAGTGATGCTTGAGTGTAATGTTGTGGTTCAGCTTGATATCACATTTTGTAGTATTCAGTCTTACTTAAGGATGAACTATAAAGAGAGAACTGCAGTTTTGGCAGTAACACTACTAACTTAAGAAGGCTCATAAAAACGGGAAAGGTGTGTAAATGAATTAAAGGAGGGGGAGGAAAAGAGAAAACTGAAAAATAAAAAAATAATTCATACTGCAATATAAACACAAAAATGGCTTTCACTGAATCTTTTAAGAATTTCAAACAACCATTTATTTACATACATATGCAAGAATGTGTGCTGTGTGAGGTTGACAAAATTCAAATCCAGCATGATAAGAATATAGAAAATGTACACTGTATCAGGAGGTGGGGGTTGGTGGGAGTATCTTTACTGATACCTATCTAATGAGCCTGACATATGTGCACATTTGCCCAGTGTAATAACTGTAAACTTAAATAATTGAAATCAAAATTCATTTTCACAGTGTCTACAAATAATTTGATTTTTCTGTTTTCCTTGTTAAATTGGGTTCTTATCTGATAGGCTTGAGACTTGGAAGAATCATTTTAATGTTTTTAGGGTAATTGTATTCCATCTGAAATTTGTTTGGCTCTTGTGGTATCTGTTCCAGATATGATTTTTTTCCTTACATGGTTTTGATGCATGTTGAGCTGGATTATTTCTTCTCCACACCACATTCTAAATGCTGCTTGTGCTTGGATGAAGTAGTAGAATCAAGTGAATTAAGAATTATACCATGACATCAGCTGTGATTGCTTCATGATGCACATTTATGCACATACAGATGGTCATGTGTTAGTTGTTGTTGTTGTTTTTGAGGCTTTAGGGCGTGTCGTCATGTGTTAGGCACATATGCAGTCCACTACCAAAGCCTGCACTTATTGGGCTATCCTGACAACTAGGCTTCATAGATTGCCTACAATGAAATTGCGCTGTGTCATTCTCACTAGAGATTCCCTGATGCACCCCTTTCCCTAACTGCTTCTTAGCTGACAAGCTTTGGTCTTGAGCTTCGTAAGCATATCAACCTTTTATACAAATATGCATGCCGTATTGCAAGAAAGTCACAGCTGATTTTGTGTTATACAGCAGATTTCACTTTTATCTGCTTCTTTATCTGATGAAGATAGTGAGTGTAGCTGTTAAAATACTATGTGTAGAAGAAATTTTCTCGCTGTCAAAACTATGTAGGAGCAGTCCACTGGTAAAAATTCAACTGTCATTAATTTTTCTCCTCACTACAGCCATATCATCAATCTTAAGTTCTCAACCATTTCTGCGAGGAAGTGCCAATGATTTAGCATGTAATATTCATGTACAGCCACTTCGCAGGTTGCAGTGTATTAACATGCTTCTTACGGCTTGTTCTCCCCACTATTGACAGTTGTTTCTTATCACATACATTAAACTGCTGATGTGATAATTACTAGGTGATTATGGTTCTTTATTCCTCCCACTTCCAGAACACTGCATCAGCAGGAGGTTTTGAGCTTGTATGTAATTTTTATCAATTAACTTACTATTATAAATGATATATCAAATGAAAGAGCAAATCAAACTTTTGTTTTTGCATTAGCATGCTCTTTCATGAAAAATTGCTAGTAGTAAAAATGGCAATTGCTGAATAGAATGCCTTTTATGCCTAACAGTTTGCAAAATTGTTAATCTGTAGATACTGTTCAACGAGTGTTCCATATTAAGTTCCATTGCAATCCTCCAAACGATAATGACATCCATAGGTGGTATCATCAGTTTGAAGACACTAAGGATTATCGTTGACGGTTTCCTTCTTAATAAATAAGGGACTTGTGTTTTGAAAAAGGACACTCTCTTTTGGCTCTTTTATTGATATCTGAGGGTATGTATACATTATTGACTCAGAAGTCATTGATATGTACTACTGTCCCTTTCCTGAAGTTAATATTTCTTCATCCTTATAAGGAATACCTTCATTTATTAAAATTTCAGTGCCAGTGTTGTTTGTTTGGTCTATGTTAAAAATAGTATTTAATTCAAGAATATTAAATTCCTTTCTTAACACTTCTTGTATTAGGGCTATGTCTATTTGCTAACTGTAGAGAAATTGACTTAGGAAGTTTAATTTAAGATTTGACATTTGGTTTATATATATTGTTGCCATGGTGATACCAAGAGAGCAAACAGCTTCATGTTGCTGCAAAGTGTATAAAAGAGGAATGCAATACCTTAGTTGATTCAGTAGTTATCAATCAGAAAACAGGTTCACACGTGAAGAAGACGGCAGAGATAGTAGTAAACAATATTTTGTTTTTAGAATGCAGTCCAGCAGTACACAAGTGAAGACTTCATTGCCACTATGCATTGAGAAGTCTCCTTCATATACTGGTATTTATTTCTGCATTCTGAATCAAATGTGCCCATTTAATAAAACATATGACTAAGTGTCTTTTTAATGTTTTGGATAAAATAAACATTAATATTAATAACACAGGCGAGCATTTTCTCAGTTGTATGATGTTTTTCAAGTTCTGGTGATGGATTCCTATGTATTTCTGTGTGCTGAAACCAAAAATTACCTTAGTTTTTCTCCATCACCTCAGAATTTTTTTTTACAAATCCCAATCTTTCAAAAGTGTCACATATCAAAAGAAATCAAAAACATAAGATGTACTGCCAGATTAAAAGACATATGAAATACTGTTATCTGTTGGTTTTGAATGGAAACAAGTCAATCTACAATGTATTCTCCAGAAAATTAAGTATGACGGTCATAAGTGGCTCATGAGTGGTGATCTCAAAGTAATATTGATTATCCTTGAATAGCAAGGCAGATACACAAAGCTTCTGTGTTTTTATGTGAGTGGAATAGCATAGACAAGGCAAATCATTGGAAAAAGAAAGAATGGCAACAGCAACTTTCATTGGAACCTGGAGTAAAAAATGTGCACCAAAAAACTCTCATCAAGTCGACGAAAGTTCTCCTTCCACCCTTACACATCAAATTAAACTTCAGGAAGCAATTTGTACAAGCCTTATGAAAAGATGGTAAATGTTTCCAGTAAATTTGTAGCAAATTTTCAGCCTTGTCAACTGAAAAACTAAAAGAGTATATCTGTACGGAACCCGACAATAGAAAACTTTGTAAAGATGGAAGTTTTGAAAAAGAAATGGAAGTTGCTGAAAAAGAAGCCTGGGTTGCTTTAAAGGCGTAGTAAACAAGTTTCTGGGTAGTAAGAAGGATCCTAATTTCAGATCTATTGTTGAGACAATGCCGCAGAAGTGCCAAAATTTAGGCTGCTCCACCAGTTTGAAGGTTCATTTCCTACATGCACATTTAGACTACTTTCCTGAAAATGTAGGTGCTGTTAGTGAAGAAATGGGTGAGATATTTCATCATGACATGTAAGAAATGGAAAGGTGTTACCAAGGCAGAAGGAATAGTAATGACGGGTGCTATTGCTGCATGTTGCATGGAGATGATCTCAGAAGTACATATGCACAGAAAAGCCTGATACAAAGCATGGCTGGTCCCAAAAGATGTCGACACAACTAAAATGGTCAGTGTTGTATTTTCTAATTTCTATTATATATTCTATTTCTATATTATATTATGTTACATTATATTGTATATTGTAAGCCTCAAAATAAAACATTTTATACGAAACAAACCTCTTCCAACTTGTCATTCAGTCTCATGTCTTTGATATTTTTCATAATATTCCAAATCTGGCTCAATGCAAATTGCAAAAAATTCTGAGGTGATGAAACTGAACTAAGGTCATTTTCGGGTTCAGCGCACCAAGATACATAGGAATCAATCATCAGGCTAGTGTAATGGTTTCCTCTTAGTCGCAAAGTAAAGTTTATTAACATATTTTTTTCTGATTTATTAAATAAAATAAAAAATACATTTCTTCAGGTGAATGTATCTGTCCACCTCGTGTAACTGGAGAAAAATGTGATCAATGTTTCCCATATACATATGGGTTTGACCCAATAATTGGATGTGAAGACTGCAACTGTAGCCCATTGGGTGTTGTTGATGGTAATCTTCAGTGTGATCTCCAGAATGGGAGCTGTGAGTGAGTATTCAGTTTCAGAACATGAACAAAATTACCAAGTACTATTTATAACTAGAAATAAAAAGTTGTTCTATACATATATAAATGTAAGTTATTGTAAGTAGTTTCTAGTATACTACATAAATACTTATCAAGTATTTTAAAGTGCCAATGGTATCATTTCCATGAAATGAATGCTTGTTTTCTGTTAATAGATCTGAGCTACTTGAAGAGTTTTCTATTCTAGAAGTATCAAAATATAAACAAAGAAAAGTCAGCTTTACCTAAAATGAATACAGTTTTTTTTGCAGATTTTAAACAATTGTGAGACAGAAAATTATTTAATGTTGCTAAAATTAAAATCTCAAAGAACAAACCCACAGCTTCGTGTAGGAACAAGACCTTTATGGAAAATTAGTCATACAAAATTGATTATTGTTTAATTTTTTTTTATTAACAACTAGAAACTTGGCTGAAAAGCTTTCATTGTTTCTGATTATTTGCATTCTGTTTCTGGTTTTTATAAAAATGAAGTGAGTAATTAATCCTTTTTTTTTTTGGGCAAAGTATAAGGCTTAGCATTTTATTTGCGACTGGCTGTGCCTATGACTTAGCCATACAGGATTTGAAATTTATGCTATTCATTTACATATAAAATTTCAAAGAAATATTGGCTGGGTCAGTAAAAGCTGAGGAATAGTTTTGGTTTCCGCCTTCCTATTGCTGGTTCTCTTCCTTTTCTTCTGAATCTATATTGTACTAGCAGTTACCTACGACTTTGTCCTCTTGAAAATGTATTATACTAGAAGAGTTTTGGTTACTTTTGAAAGTGCTGTCAGCAGAAAAATTTATTATTTGGGGTTGAAATATGGTTAGTTGCTTCCTTGGCCCAAATCTTCAAAGCTGGGAAATGTGTAACAAAGGTGTAATGCTCACTGAAAGATACAGTTACGCACATTACTCTCTTAGCGGTAAAAGACATCTTGAACTGATCCTGACATCATTATAGCCAGAATTTGGCATGGCAGTCACCTTCTTCACTGAAAATCCACTTTGCATCATGAAATATTAGTTGTTATTATTGTCCAGGTTGCCTTTCAACTTAATTATCTCACGGTTACAAACATTACTGACTTAGTGGTAATAAATGTCTTGAGCTACCACAGATGTCATTATAGTCAGAATTGCCCATGGACACCACCATACTTCACTCTAAATCCACTATGCAACCATGGAATATTAGTAGTCATTCTGGGTCAAGCTTCATTTTAACCTAACCACTACATTCACTAATAGTGCTTCTTAAAAATCAGCTAGTGTACCACATCTCGAAGAGCACATTCACGATAATGATGATAGCTGCAAATTGGTTAATACTGCATGTAACCTGACTATTTGCAGAATATCACTTCTGTCTTACCTGTTTCATTGGTTTCTTATACATTTTTTCTTACATAGTAATGCCTAATAACATGTTAATCATATTTTAATTCCAAAATTACATGGGAGAAGGAAACTCAGCAAAGGAAAAGCAGTTACATAATCGTATGCCATAGATTGCTGGAGATAAATATAAAGACAGAGATAAATATTAATAAATGCTTCAAACAATAATAAAAATTTGTTTATTTCTTACAACAAAAACACAATTACCAAAATATTTGATCACTATCATATTAATCAATTCTGCTTTAAAATCAAAATTTATTTGTTAAAAACGAATTAATCATTTCTTCATCGTGGTCATTGTTAATTTCATAGTCCTAGCTTTACTATATTTCATTCAAAGATTTTTACTTATGTTTGCCCATCAAATACTAATTTTTAAAAGAACTTTTTGGATATTTGTTTTGTTTTGTCAAGATATCATTTTGATCAATTAATTATGTTTTGAAATAGATATTTGCATGTTAAAGTAATAATTGATTGTTTCTTCATTATGATATTTGAAAATTTTATTGAAGATTTTGTTTATTTTCACGGTTGGTCACAGGAAATGAAAGACTCTAGGTCAGTTTCTATACTTGGTGGGTTGGTGTTGATCAGGGTCGTGCGACACATCACGGTACATTAGAATAATGAATAACAATGCCACCAATACACTACCCTGTGGCATTCCCATTTTAACTTCCACTTCTTTTTATACTGCATTTCCTACCCTAACTTTTTGCTTTCTACCTTTTAAAAATTCTTCTACCCAGCAAATCACTTTCTCATCCACTCCAATAGTTTTTAGCACCAATAATTTTTAGGTTATTTACCACCATTTTATGGCTCATTCTGTCAAAGTCATTTGAAAGGTCTAGTACAACATTATCAATTTTGCCTCCCTTGTCCATTTCATCTGAAATATCGTGCATATATCCTACTAATTGAAATTCGCATGAATATCCTTGCCTAAAGCCATGTTTCGGACTTGACTGTCACTCACGCTACTCACGTATATTTCTGATGTGGTTGCCTATCAATCTCTCCATTAATTTACCTTCCACCGAAGTCAAACTGTTTGGTCTAGAATTTTTGACTCTATTTCTCACCCCTCCTTTATGTACAGGTACTACTATCACACTTTTCCTGTCCTCTGCTAAGCAGCTAGTATCCTGACTGAATTTAAATCATATTTTGAAATAGGGTACAAATTCACATCCTGCTATCTTTAAGACATCTGTAGTAATATTATCTACACCAGCCTCTTTATGTTTTTTTTGATCTTTCTTAGTTCATTAATGATATCCTCAGAACGAATTTCAAATTTTTTAGTCTGTTATGTGTTGTTAAGCTTGTTCTATGATTTTGATACTCCTGTTTCTGATGGTCCCTAATGGTCTAACAAAACCAGATACTTATATTCCCTATTACCCTGCTGTTTCTTAAATTTGTTATATTCTCTTCTTACCAACCACCTTCTCACCTCCAGATTATACAGGGTCTGGCAATAAAACCTCCCTCATTTTAATGTGTTGTCACATAAAAACTAAATATGATAGAGAATAATTATTTTTATTTATGAAAAATACATACTTTGCCATTTTTAATTATTTGGTTTTAAAAATTACACATTGACAAAGTCTATCCAGAAAGTTCTCCATACATTTTCGCGTCATTTCTCTTGGAATGGCCGCCAATTATTGGGTAATGGCCTCTTTAAATGCTTGCAGTGTTGTGGGACGATGTTTGTACACTATAGGCTTTAAGTGTCCCCAAAGATTGGTGAATGTTGCATAGACACACTCACACACGCCAAATTTTCCGGCGTTGTTGCAGTCCAAGGATGGCCTGTAGGTTTTTTTTTTAGTGCTGAACTTGTCTTTCTAAAGTTTTACACCCACAGTTGAATAGTTTTTTCTATCCGGGACACGATCATGTTGGCCAAGTTCGAATCGTCTCCGAAAATCTGAGAACAACTGTTACGAATAAATTCGTCCACAACAAACGCACGATGATCACCAAGCCATGACATGGCGCACACTGAAAAAGGCAGGTACACCTCTTTAAAACAAAACACATTCCACATCAGTATTCTCACTACAACCCGCACGCCGGCTACATGAAATGTGGGAGGTTTTATTGCCGGACCCTGTAGTACATAGCTTCTCTAATTCTCTTTTAGAATAAATATTTCCCTCCTTTTTTATCGTCCCCTTGAACTCTTCCCACCTTGACTCTACTGTACTAGTGACATTCTTCTATTTGCTGAAACGTTCCCTGAAATGTCCTTTCAAATTCAAAATCTGTGCCTTTTTATAGTTGTATGTATTTCCCCCTTCTACTTTTTTTACTGGTTTATTGAATCCTCTAATATCCATCAGAAATGCTTCATGGTCACTTATTCCTTCTGTTACTTGACATCCCACATGGTTATCATCTGGCTTTATTAGGAAGGTATACAGCATGTTTTATCTCCTAGAGTTTTGTTCTACAGTAGAGCATCGGTAATCCAAATATCAATTATCCTATACGTCAATTATCCGAACAAAGATTTAAATTATACTTTATGAACGGTGCACTATTTTACAGAAGCATCTATCATTTTTCTGTTTACAGTACACTCGTTTTGTTCATAAATCCTTCTAACAAAGAACTAGGCAACATGAGTTTTACAACTTACGTTTGTTATTGTATTATCGCTGCAATATCCTTGTGACCAACCACACACTGGCTTTGATGTTGAATGTTTATTGTAACCATGAAGTGACCACAATTCTTCCAGTGGCCCAGTAATTTTGTGTTTCTTTTAAAAATCTGAAACCTTCTTTGTTCGTCCTGGGCCTTTGTTATTGATTTGCTGTGTTGGTGAGTTCTGTTGACTTTAGTATCTCGTACCAATATTATGTCCATTTAATGCCTTTGTGTTCGTCTTCTAATAGGAGGCATAAGTATCTCCAAAATGAAACTAGAAATAAGAGAACTCTTTTGCTTAAAGTACTTAATGTAATTTTAAAGGGAAAATAAAAACTGTTCAGGTGAAAATGATAGCCAACAATTGCATCAATTAGGTTTATTTAACCTTGACCGCTGTTTCGATGATCATAAGATCATCTTCTTCAGAAGGACCTATAGAACATTTTAATAACATTTTTTACAAACTGAAATTTGATAGTAAACAGTATAATAACTGTCTTTAGATAAACACCTATACCTTATCATCAGATATACAATATTATGTGATACATGTGGAATCACATATACTCAGAAAAGAGCCAAATAACTCTTGTTATATCAATGTGCGCTTATGTCATTGGTTAAAATATAAATTTTACCACTTAAATTATATTGTCAAACATGTTAAATACATATGTCCACCGGTCCAAAACTTACATGTTGGGTGTGTAATTTCCGCCGACTGGCTAAGATGTGGCCACGCTGATAACAGGTAAATGAAGTAGATGGCGCCACCGCGTACAAGCATGCACATATCCACAATGAACGATCCATACATACAATAATTATTAACTAAAATAAACTGACATAAAGATAACAACTAACATGATACTTTATTATATATGCAGCAAATCTTATGTATATACAGAATTCTGCGGAGTACCGGCATCGTGTTAGGGACAATTAGTCTTATCTTCCTACCTGGTCAAAAGTATCGTCTTAAAGGCATCAAAGAACTGTCTATTGGCAAGTTGGAGTTGATCGTTTAAAATATTGCCATCACTATTCATTAAATGTTTGAAATTTTCTAATTATTCATATAAATCTAAAATTATGGTAACTTTCAAATTTCTCAGAGAATGATTTGAAGTATGCAAGTGTTCAGCAAATGTGGAATTGTGTACATTACTACCTTTCTTTCTTAGTAAGTGTTCTTTATATCTTACTTTGATTGGCCTGCCAGTTTGACCTATATAATAACGGGGACAGTCGATGCATACTATTTTATAGACACCTGAGTTGGAAAATGGGTCATCAACAGTTTTAAGGGTATGCACAAGATTTTTCTTTAAAGAGTTGTTAGTAGTAAACATTACTTTGCAGTTGTACTTCTTCACTAAGAGGCACTTTATTTCATATGACACATTACCCAAAAAAGGAATCGAGATGAACATCCTGCATTCTCCTATGTTTTGGAGTGATTTGTTTCTTCATAATGCTGAGCAGTTTTTTGAAGTTTTCTTATTGACAATGGAATCCACCAAGTCTGGCTCATAACCATTATTCATTTTAATACATTTAATTCCTTCTGCAGATTAACAGTTGTAAGGGGCGTTGTTAACACACGATTAATTGAAGAATGGAAAAATGCTAATTTATGAGATATTGGATGAGAAGAGTCAGCAGGAATAATTTTGTCTGAGTAGGTTGGCTTATGATAAATATTGAAGCTGATACTGGTGTATGTTATTGATAATTTAAGGTCAAGAAAATTATGCTTGGCATTTTCATTTTGAACTTCTTTTGTAAATTATTTTCATGAAATGCATGTTAAAGCATGTGACCCTGTTGTACCATGTGACCAGAGTCTGCTTGATCTTTTCCAGTGATATTCTTCTTCATCCAACACCATCGATACTCAATATATCAATAGACAAGGCTTACTACACTACAATCTTTCATATCCTAGTGTCATGCCTTAAACATCTGAGCCATAAAGCCACACCCGGTCAATATTGAGTGATTTGCAATTAAATGGATATACAAAAATTCCAAAATTTACAATTTATTTCTCAGTGTCATAGACAAAACACGGTACAAATCAGAATATACAGTATCCTAAATGTTAATAGGGATATAACCTATCACTGTGCTAAGTTTAGTTGAAATTTTTTCAATATTTTATGTGAGAAGAGCGCACAGATAGATGAAAATGGAAAATTTATGTTTTTGCTATGTGTGTAATGGGGAAATTGTTTTAATTAGGATAATAAGCATTCTGTATAATAAGAGGGGACATAATCTATTAAAATAAGAATGTTCTTGAAATTCACTCATTAATTTCAATATAATTCAACATTTATGATTTTGAACTCTATATCATTGGAAATTTGTTAAATATCAGGATAAAAAGTATCCTACATCCTGACTGACTTCATAAGCTGTCTCTGTGCACAGTTTAGTTAAAATTTGTCAATTAGTTTTTGCATAATGCTTAAACATACATACATACAGACAGAAATTCTAAATTTAATGGATTTTGTATTTTTATTATCAGTAGTGTATGTTGCAATTACTCTTTTTTAAATAAATTTAATGCAAAGACTCAAATTTCCCTTAATTTTTTAATATAAAGTTAATTAGCAATGCACTTTACCCTGCACTGCATTAGAAAAAAAGGTCCTCTATCTATTAACACAGGTGTATAAAATTATTTGGTATAATTTTATTTAATCTCATTTACAATGGAGCACATGCAACCCAGTGGCCATGTGACTAAACCGCCACCTGCACATAAAATGTTTTTTCATCACCAACCTACTTTTTCCCTTTACGAATTCCAACAGTAAACTCTTTTAGAATTCTTAGTAAATTGTTCATCATTTCCCTCAGTAATTTATTCCATTCCCTGGCTCTCTCACCTACAAAATAATATTTTTCCACTACCTTTCACCTAAATGAAGGGTCAACTGATGGTCATAATCATCTCTACCCTTCCATGTACAACTCCTAATCCTTCTATCAATATCCATCTTTTGGTCATCACAAATAAGCCTTGCACAATCCAAAAATTCTCTTTACCCATATTCTATCTTCCTATGACTCTAAATCCTGCTCTTTTATAACATCAGTAAGTGATTGCGTTCTGTGGCAATTCTTTCAAACAAATCTATCTGCTCTCCTTTGTAATCCTTCCCCTCTCCACCATATTCAAACAGTGGTCTGACTTAGGTTTTGTAACGGAATTCCCTCACTTCCCTGGTGCATCCCCCACCACCCTTTCCAATATCGATTTTGAAACATTTCCTATGACCTGTCTAATTGAATTTACTGTCAAATGTTATTACAAGATATTTACTCTTAAGATATTCTACAAACAATTACAATGAGCAGGAAAATGCTTTAAGGCAATAAAACTAATAAAGGATAGGGAAATATGACCCAACACTCACCACAGGTGAAGGCAGCTGGGACAAAGAACACAAAAAAACAAACACAAGAGAAGAGCAATATTTCGGCCTCCAGCCTCATACATGCAGAAGTGAGACACCAGGCGGAGTCAGATGTATAAACAGAGACCTTCTTCTGGTGAATCTTGACGGCAGTTTCTATGTACATATATGACTCCACCTGGTGTCTTTTTTTTTTTTTTTTTGTTCATTGCCATGTGGGTTATTAGGAAACAAAGGCACTGAAAGCAGATATATTAAACATTTGGATAGGAAAAAAAAACCACCGCTTTCCATAGAAGAGGATTCCTGTGGCATCGATACACACATTAGAATTTTCGAGCCTATGTCCCTTCTTCAGTAGTAGGGATATGGCTGCATGTTGGAGGCTGGCAGCCAACTGAGTAAGCCCACAAGTCTGGTAGCTCACGGTAGAGGGGGGGGGGGACAACATTGCGGGGAGTGAGGGTGGGGGTAAAAAGGCATAAGTTAGAAAATACTAATAAATAGACAGTAAACCTGTACATAGGGAACCATCGCGGAAGTGCGGTAGACGTTAGCTGATGGTTCTAAATTGCCTATAAAGTAATGGATGTATGTTTAAAAATGAGAAAAATGTGAAATCAAAAAAAGATTTTTTTTTTGAATTGGAAATTTAGAACTAAGCAAAATTCGAAGTTACAAACTACAAAAAGATAGGTGCTGGTGAGTGATTGTTCTGTTGGAATAGGTAGGAGGTGAGTGGGATGGGTGGGAGGATAATTGGTGCTATCTTAAATTTTGTCCTGGTGGTTGTCTGGTGCCCAGTTGATAGTGATAAGTCAGTTCCCACCTTCTGAGTTCCGAAATGCTACTTTTGTCAAAGAGGACTCTGATGGTATGGACCATAAAACATGTGTTAAGATTGTTGGTGCCATGAGTGGTGGCATGATAAGATACAGGGTGGTCAGGGTTCTGGGTGAATACCGATTGTCTGTGTCCATTCATTCTGATGACCAGTGGATCTGTTGTAGAAGACCGGGCAATGGTTGCAGGTGAGTTGATATATAAGGTGGGAGGGTACACCCATGGCAAGTCATGTGATGGGGAAGCTTTCCCCAGTTATGGGGTTGGTAAAGTTGGTGGGAGGTGGGTGAATACCGCATAATTTGCAGCGCGATCTGTTGCAAGGAAAAGAACCTTGGGGCCGTCTTGCAAGCTGGGGGGGGGGGGGGGGCGTGTTTATGGACCAAGAGTTGGTTGAGGTTTGGAAGTCTGCTGAAGCAGGTTCTGGGTAGATGAGGGAGGATTTTTGGTAGGAGATTTCTCATCTCAGGGCAGGCTCGAAGGAAGTTGTAATCTTGTCGCAGGACTCAGTTGATGGATTCCAAACCTGGGAAATATTGGGTGATCAAAATGGGGCTATGGTTTGTTTTGAGGGTTTTGGGCTGTTGATAGGTTGAGTGGGTTGTGATGTGGCCCGTGAAACTTGTTTGTGAACTAAATCTGGTGGGTAATTGTGGAAAATCAGGGCTTCAGAGATGTTGCTAGCATACTGTTGGAGGGACTGTTCATTGGAACATATGTGACTCCCCCGGATGCTAAGGCTGGAGGGGAGGGAGCATTTGATGTGGTGAGGGTGGCTGCTACCGTAATGAAGGTACTGTTATAGATTGGTGGGTTTGATATGGACAGATGAATTGATTTAGTCATTCGTGAGGGATAGGTCGACATCCAGAAAAGTGGCATGTGTGTGGGAGTAACTCCACGTGAATTTCAGAGTGCTGGCGGTATTGAGTTTATTGAGGAAACTGAGTAGGTTGTCTTCCCCATGGGTCCATATTATGAAAATGTCATCAATGAATCTGACCCGCAAAAGGGGTTTCAGATGGGATCCAGCTAAGAATGACTGTTCCAGGCAGCCTAAGTAGAGGTTAGCATATGAGGGAGCCATACGAGTGACCATGGCAGTACCGCTGACTTGGTGGTAAATTTTGCCATCGAATGAAAAAAGTTGTTGTTCAGTATTAGCTCGGTGAGGGTGATCAAGAATGATCTGATGGGGAGGCTATTGGGAGGACGCTGGTCTAGAGAGTGTTCTATGGCGCTGAACCTATGACAGTGGAGAATACTTTAATATAGGAGGCCACATCAACCGTCACTAAGAAGGAGACAGGGGGAAGAGGTGTGGGAACCGTGGCAAGTCGAGAGAGGATGTGCCAGGATTATAAATTTTAGGAAGTAGGTATAGGGAAGATGTGTGCTGCTCTTTTGGAGTGAGGAGCGAAATAGAATGGGGATTGAGGCCTTGGAGTGGTCCACTAAACTGTATATAACGTTTTTTTCTATTACTGACTGCAGGTGTGGGATCATGGTTGAGGGGGCAATAAGTGTTGGTGTCAGACAGCTGACGCACTGCTTCACTAACGTAATCACAATGGTTCTTGACCACCGTACTTGAACCCTTTCCTGCCATTAGAATGATCAAGTCTGGTTCAGAGGAGAGTACCCTGATGGCCCGGGTTTCTGAAAGTCAGGTTGGTGCCACTGGGTAGTGATTTTATGAAACTAGGAGAAGCCAAACTGGTGGAAACCAGAACTTAAACAATTGGAGAGGGTGGTTTTGTGGGAGAGGTGATGGATCAAAAATGGAGGGTGGTTGGAACCTTTGGAGGCGGGGGTCCAGGTTATTCTGAGTGTCCAGATGGTTGCTCTTTGAGGCAAAGTGGTACCTGGTCTGATCAAATTTTGCAGTGGGTGAGAATGGGAGACCCTTGGAGAGTACTGAGAGTTGTGGTTCTGAAAATGGGGAAGAAGACAGATTAATAACAGACTGTTTGGGTATGGCAGCTTGATTCGGAATGACTGGGCGAGGTGTGGGTTTTAAGGAAGGTGGTACAGGTATGTTGAAGAGCTGGGCATTAGATGGTTGTGAGGAAATGAGGGGTGTTGGCTCCTGGGTTGGTGACCTGGTAATTTGCAGGGGAGAGGTTGTCCTGCTTTGGGATGGGAGAGGTACAGAGTGGATAATTTGCGTAGATGGTTATGAGCATGCCTGTTCATAGATTCTAAAGCCTTTTGCAAGATTTGTTGAAGGTGAGGAAGGACATGTGGGGTTGACAGCAGTAGTATTTTGTTTAGAGATATTAGATGTCTGGAGTGTTGGCTGGCCTGGTCAGTGTATTGTTGCAGCACCAGCGCAGTTAAGGCCAAGGACAGCCTGAATGTGTATAAGAGAGGGTGAAGTTGAGGGGGGGGGGGGAGGCAACCAAATATGGGCAATTTGGGGGGATATTAAGGTTAAGACATGCTGTTAGGAAAAGGATGTGTGACTGTAATCTCGCTAGTTGGAAGGCATGACCTCGGAATGCAGAAAGGTATTTGGTTACTGGAGACATATTATTGTTTTTGGTGTTGCAAACTGCGGGACCAAGAGAACTAGACAACTTTTAGGTAATTACTGCTGATGGAACTGTTAGAAATCGTAACAAAAGCAACTAGCAAACACAGCGAAGTTTTAAGGCAATGTCAGCTGCACCTGCTGTGGTATAACTAAACAAAATATACCAGTGTGTGTGCGGGGGTGGACATACAAACTTGCAAAAGTTCGGAAAAAAGGGAGATAATTGGGATTGTTGGCACTGCCTCAGAATGGAAATGAACCAGAAATTGGTTAGAAAAGACATATAACATTTGCAGCACAGCAAAAGGGTTAAACGTTTCGAGAAGCATGAAATAGTTCATAGATACAAGTGCGGCAGAAAATTTAAGTTGAGACGCACGTGTGTGGGCCGGATGGAGAGAGCTCCGTATAGCTGGAAGCCAGGCACAAGAATGTAGTGAAAGGTGCCTAAAAGTAGTTGTTAATACAGCATTGAGATGAATTGTTTCATAGGGTGTGAAAAATTTCACGAAAGAGTGGGAGAAAACTTAATAGTTAAGCAAGCAGGTTATGTGTTCGATAAAGTAAATATTTGAACAGAGAAAATAAGAGCTTTGACAACGGGTTATCTAGCTCAAACAAAGCACAGCACAAAGCAAGAGAAAGTGTCAAAGGAAACAACAGATAAAAGAACATAAAGATAGTTAACATGAGGACAACACAAAGGAAAGCCGGTTCTAGCCATGTAGGTTATTAGGAAACAAAGGCACTGAAAGCGCATATATTAAACATTTCGATAGGAGAAAAACCACTGCTCACACATAGAGTACAATTTTCGAACCTATGGCCCTTCTTCAGTAGTAGTGAGATGGTTGCATGTTGGAGGCCGGCAGCCAACTGAGTAAGCCCGCAAGGCCGGTAGCTCATGGTGGGGTGGGGGGAGGGGAACAATATGGCGGGGTGTGGTGAGCCCTTTGTCAACAGGAGAACATAATGGGAGGTGGGTGATGTGGGACACTGCCTCACATAGTGACTGTTGGTCAGGGAAATGGTAGGGGGTAAACTCAAACAGAGGAAAAGTAGAGGGCCAGAGCTAATATCCGAGCATAGATAAATATCCCAACTAATCTCTGGTCGGTGGGAAGAGCAAAATATAATTAAATCTAAATATGAAAAATCAATTTAAATATATATACATAATATTTTTAAAAATTATAAAAAATAATTTTAATTTAAAAAATATGACTCTATGAAGTAAACATCACCTTAGGTTAGCGGTGGTTCAATATAGGTAGTGGGGATCGAGGCAAAGAGAGGATTAAGAAAGGGTAAACTAAAGTAAAAATAATAATGACTGGGTATTATCTAAGTTGAGACCAGGTGGTTGCCTTGTGACCATTTTGTACTGGTAGGCAAGTTCCCACCTTCTAAGTTCAGAGGAGCTGCTGCTATTAGGGAGGACTCGGATAGCATGGACCTTGAAACAGGAGGTGAAAATATTCGAGTCATGGGTGATGGCATTGGCAGCAACTGGGTGCTTTGGGTTCCATGTGAACACTGTCTGTCGGTGGCCATTTATTCTTATGGAAAGTGTAAGCCAGGCAGTGGTTGCACGTTAACTGGTAAATTACAAGAGAGTTTTTGCAGGTGGTGTGTCCCTGTGACCGGGTTGGTGAAAGTGGTGGAGGCATGGTGTATGTCGCACACCTTGCGAGCGGGGTCAATTGCATGGGAAAGCCTTGGGGCTGACTGTTGGGACGAGGAAGACTATGTTTGTGGACTAGAAGTTCGCTGAGATTAGGAGGTCTGCTGAAACAAGTTCTAGAAGGGGCATGGAGGATTTTGGGAAGAATGGATATCATTTTAGGGCAGGTTTGCAAGAAATCATATCCCTGCCAGAGGATTATATATATATATATCTTTTTTTGTCTCTGTCCCTAGCATAGTTAGCTAACTTTTCTTGGCATATATTTTCATTCCATGTTTCACTATCCTGCTAATAATCCTGTTCAGATCCTCCTGTAGCAGTGAACAGTCCTCTCCAGTTTTAATCCTATTATATAACGTTATGTCATCTACAAACAATCTCCGACTTCAACCCATCAAAACAATCATTCGTAAGAGCAATGAAAATCCCTTCATCACAAGGGAAAAACGAAATGAAGTCAAGGGCAGTTTAATTTGATATTAAATTTATGTTGCAAATATTTATTATTTCACACAATGGATGAATAAAATAAATAAAATTGCAAATGTATGAAATTGACGAAAATAGGTTGCAGCAGTTAAAAAGTGAAATAATTGTTTCTGTTCATGTATTAATTTATTCCTTCGTGTACAGTGATTAAGTACAAATAGTCATAAATCTTTATTCAGATGATGATTCTTTTGAATTACAGTTTGTTATTTAATTTCGATCCCATGAAAGTGTTGTATGATTCATTTTGAAATTTATGACATGAGCTTATTTAAATATTTGAACGTATACAGGAATATATTCATTCTTCTTGTGTTAACAGATGTAAACCAAATGTTGTGGGACGCACATGTGACCATTGCAAAGCTGGACACCATCACTTCCCCTACTGTGAAAACTGTGACTGTGATCGAAGGGGAACAACATTTGAAATTTGTGATCAGGTAATTTGCAGTTTGAGGCTAAATATGGAACCGCCTAATTCGTTTAAATATGTCGTTCGCAGTAAATAAAACATGAAATACTACTTGCTAACAGAAATTTTGTAGTGTTAGTCACTATTCATTCAAGAAAAGCATGTGTAAGATTATACTTTGAAACATCATTTGATGAGTTTATAACTTCCTGACTTATATTAAATTGCTTCTTGTTATTCATCTTCACATGCTATTAATCATTTGTACTTCTGCCTTACATTGGCAACTTTTTTGGAATGATCAACTTAGTTACTGTGTCAAGATATCTTATTAGTTGTTTGAGATATGCCTTTTTTTTTTCTTTTTAGAACACTGCTGAGTGCTTTTGCAAGGCAAATGTGTATGGACAAGCTTGTGATCTGTGCAGAGATGGTACCTTTAATATTGATGCTAAAAATCCAGATGGGTGTACAAAGTGCTTTTGTTCTGGAAAAACGACTAGATGTTCAAGTTCATCTCTTTACAGGAGTCTGGTACCTATGATCTATTTTTTTTTTTAAGAACACTTTTGTGCTTGGAAAGTGCTTAGAATTATTTAGTTGTGCAAAATTATATTCTGAAAAATGATTTGTCTTATGGGGTAATAGAGGTGTAATATTTTAAATTATTGAAAGAAATTTTAATGCTTATTAGTAATGCACTACATGTTTTATATTTTAAAAAATCTATGCATGCTGCATCAATTAATTAATATGGATTAAAGTATTACTTGTTTCCATGTGCAAAAAAGTTCCCGAATTGGAGTCATTTGATTACATCAGACAAACTTTAATTCAATTCTGTCAGAATCCACTACATTTTAATATCAGAACTGTTAGTTTGAATTTAGTTAAATATATCTGCTGTTAACATATTGTACCTGCAAATAGTATATAGATATTTTTGTTGAAATAATTCTCTTCTGCATTTTTCTGATAACAATAATCAAATAAAAGTGAATTGTATTCTCCAAATTTCAAAAGGCACATAAAATTTCTAGTAGAGGAAATGGCCCAAAAACAGGCCAGGATTTAAATGCAGGCTTCTTGTTGAAAGTGGGTAAAATGGGTTATGCGCATTTGCGAGAGTGGCACCTAACAGAACATTGAGAAGTGGGGGAAGAGTAGTGTGCAAGTGACCTTAGCCCTCCACACAGATTGATGGCACAAATTGTATTATCAGAAAACTTTCTTTCGAGGAACTCAGAATTTTTCAAGATATGAGAAATTCAATTTCTCTCTTTCTTAGTTATTCAGTGAAGTAAATGGCTTCGATCTAATCTCAAAGTAGATGGCCTGAGCTCCTTGGAGGACACCTGTCCTATTTGATTTGTTTGTTTTGTAATGTCTGTTGAAACCAACAACTTGAACTTTTTTTTTTTGTTGTCGTCAGTCTTTCGACTGGTTTGATGCAATCCTCCATCCTTTCCTATCCTGTGCTAACCTCTTCATTTCTACATACCCCCTACATCCCACGTCCTCAATTATCTGTTTCATATATTCTAATCTCTGTCTTCCTCTACAGTTCTTACCTTCGACTGTTCCCTCCACTAACAAATTAACCAATCCAGCATGTCTCAAAATACGACCTACCAGCCTGTCTCTTCTTTCTGTAAGCTTCTTCCACAAACTTCTTTTCTCACCCATCATTTCCAAAACTCGTTCATTTCTTACTTTGTCTGTCCACTTAATTTTCAGCATTCTTCTGTAGCACCACATTTCAAGTTTCTTTCTTTCCGGTATTCCTAAAGTCCATGTTTCGCTACCGTAAAGTGCTGTGCTCCACACATAGAGTTTTAAAAAGTTCTGTCTAATTCCTAGATCAATATTTGAAACTAAAAGGTTTCTCTTTTTCATGAAGGCTCTTTTTGCTAGTGCTATTCTGCTTTTAACATCATTCCTGCTTCGGCCTTCGGTTGTAATTTTGCTTCCCAAGTAACAGAACTCACTCACTTCTCCTATAGCATCCGATCCTATTTTTATATTTAATCTGCTAGTATTGGTGTCATTTCTACTACATTTCATCACTTTTGTCTAACTTTGATTTACATTCAGTCCAAAATCTTCCTTCAGTATTTTGTTGATGCCATTCAATAACTTCTCAATATCCTCAGCCCTCTCTGCTAACAAGACAATGTCATCAGCAAATTGTAGCATACTGATTTTTTCTCCCTGAAAACTTATGCCGCATGGAAATTTTTCTTTGACTTCCTTCATTGCTTCTTCTACATACAAGTTGAATATTAACGGGGATAGACTACAACCTTGTCTCACACCCTTTTTAACCGATGCATGTCTCTCGTGATTCTCTACTTTTATTACAGCCACTTGATTCTTATATAGTTTATAGAGTATTCTTCTATCTCGATACTTTAGACCTGACTTCTTTAAAATTTTGAACATCTTGTCCCACCTAACATTATCAAAAGATTTTTCTAAATCAACAAATGCCATAAAAGTATCTTTGTTTTTCTTGATCCGCCCTTCAAGTATTAATCTTAAAGACAGAATTTCTTCCCTTGTACCACGATTTTTCCTAAAACCAAACTGATCTTCACCTACTATCTCTTCTACTACCCTTTCCATCCTTCTGTATATTATTCTGGTCAGTAATTTTGAAGCATGTGATGTTAGACTAATGGTGCGGTAATTCTCACATTTGTCGGCTTGTGCTTCTTTGGAAGTGTGAAGATGATATATTTGTTAAAATCAGTTGGAATTTCTCATGTTTCATAACTTTTTGATATCAGCTTGAATAATCTTTCGATTCCTTCCTCTCCTAGAGATTTAAGAAGTTCTGCAGGGATCTCATCAATTCCAACTGCCTTATTTGCTTTTAAGTCATTCAGAGCTTTATCAAATTCTATCCTCAAAACAGGATCTCCTAAGTCATCAGTGTTGAACATCACCTTCCTTTTCCATTAAACTGTTGTTCAAGTCGTCCCCAACATAGATATTCTCGATGTATTCTTTCCATCGGTTAGCTCTATCTTCTGAGCTTAAAAGAGGTTTCCCATAGGCTGCTTTAATGTTCATACCTCTTTTCTTCATTTCTCCAAAATTCTGTTTGATGTTTCTGTAGGCAACATCTACTTTAGCTACGACCATTTCCTTTTTTACTTCTTCACACTTTTCTTGTAGCCATTTTTCTTTTGCTATTTTGCATTTCCTATTTATTTGATTTCTAATTGCCTGTACTGCTCTCTTCCTGCTTCATCCTGAGCATTTTTGTAACTTCTCCTCTGATCTATCAGTTCCATCTTCTGTGATCCAAAGTTTTCGGGCAGCTTGTTCCTTAAAGCCTAATGTTTTTTTACCAGCTTTTATTATTTCAGTCTTTAATGCAATCCATTCGTCCTCGGTTGAGCTCCTTTCAAGTTACTTCTTATACCCAAGTCTACCATTTCTGCAAATTTGTCTCTCGTCCTAGATTGTTTCAGTTTACTCACTTCCAGTCTGTTTTGCTTATACTGCTTCCTTATTCGCTTAAATTTCAGCCTGCACTCTATTATTATCAAATTATGGTCAGAATCTATGTCTGCTCCTGGGTACGCTTTACAATCTAGAACTTGATTCCTGAATCTCTGTTTGGCCATGATATAATCTAGCTGATATCTGCCTGTGTCACCAGGACGTTTCCAGGTGTACATTCTTCTTGCATGGTTCTTGAACAGTGTGTTTGCCACTACTAGCTTATATCTTTCACAAAATTCTAGCAACCTGCTTCCTCGCTCATTTCTTTCTCCTAGACCAAAACTTCCTACATTATTCTCCTCTTTTCCTTCTCCCACTATTGCTTTCCAATCACCCATGATTATTAGATTTTTCTCCCCCTTCACATATTGGATTAATTCTTCAATTTCAGTGTATATTTTTTCCATTTTTCATCATCTTCCTGTGATGTTGGCATATACACTTGTACTAATGTGGTTGGGATGGGCTTTGTTTCTAACCTCATCAAAATAATCCTGTCACTAAACTAATAACTCACCCGTTTCCCTACTTTCTTGTTCATTACAAATCCTACACCAGTGACTACATTGACAGCTTGTGTGCTAATTATCCTGTGTTCCCCAGACCAGAAATCCTGTGCATCCTTTCATTTAATCTCACTAATGCCAACAACATCTAACTTAAGTTGTTCCATCTCCCTTTTTAAGTTTTCTAACCTACCTACCCTATTCAGACTTCTAACATTCCACGCTCCGACCTGTAGAATGTTTCTATCCATTCTGATGACTCCTCCCTGAGTAGTCCACACCCGGAGATCCGATTGGGGGACTATTTTACCTCTGGAATATTTTACCCAGGAAGAAGCCATCATGATATATGTAATTTGAGAGGATTGCATGTCCTCGGGATACCCTTTGGGTCTTTAATGCAGTGGTTTCCCGTTGCCTTCTGCATCCCCATGCCGTTGATCATTTCTGATTCATCCGCCTTTAGGGGCCGTTTCCAACCCCAAGGGCAAGAGGGTGCCCTGAACTGCTCCCCGCTCTTCTGCCCTCCTTTCGGAGACCGTTGGCAAGCAGTGGGTGATTCCTTATACCGGGAATCTTTCAGTCGCCAGAGCCTCATCTGTGCAAACAGGTTGCACCATGTGAAGGAGAGGTTGGTTGGAAAAGGCTAGTATAGCCTCTCCCAAACCCTTACACCCCCAAATTGAACTACTGTATGCTTTAAAAATGGGCTACCATTGTTGGTCCAACAACTGGCCTTTGACAAGTAAACATGAAGAATACAGCATCCTTGATAAATGACCATCCTGTCTAGCTTCAATGTACAAATTGTTTAGTGAATGTGATGTAACTCAGAGCCACATCATTCCAAAGAAAAAGACCAATCATGCTCAAGTGTGCCAAGATTTGCATCATAACTGGATTTCCTTACAAAGAAGAACTGAAGATAGGTGTGGAGCATTCAGCCTTGTCAGTCAGATTTTGAATGTGGAATCATGTGTTCAATTAAACATAAAGTATTCAAAATGCTAAGGTGCATACCAGTGGAAGAAGGTGCTAAATGGAATTTTTTCATCCAAGGCTAACTTAGTGGGCACTGAGGATTAACCACCATCCATGCTTTCCAATCTTATATCGGTTTTAAGGGCTGCATCAAAAGAAGTTTATATTTGCCTTTCCATTATCATATGTACGCCAAAAGAAGATTTAGCATAGTCAGCAGTTTGTTAACTAAGAAAAGTAATCAGTTGTCAATAGCGGAGGCCTAAGATTACTGATGACAAACAAGGCACCATATTGAAAAAATTGTGTCACTGCACCGAGCTCAGCCCTCTAGTTAAAGTTTTTTTTTCATAATATGTATTTCTTCATTAAAACTGTGAACAATGCATCATTATTGTTAATACCTTGTAATCAAGTATTTCTAGGAATCGTCCTTGTTTCTTCACCAAAGAGGGGTGCCATCGAATCACTATTTCAAGAAGTGTGTTATGAGCTGAAAGTCGGAGCAGTATAGGTTACATTATTTGTTACAAGAAGGGAGTTGGGTGTTGGTAATTATTTTCAAAAATTGGGATGGTGAATATTTTTTATTCAAAAAAGGGGTGGAAAGGTTAATGGGGGAGTTAACACTTTTGCATAAACTGAACAGTTATGTTCTTGACCGGTGTAGCCTTCTGGTACCTATAACATTAAATAAGTTGGCCACCACGTATTCGTATTATAACCCCAAATACGAAGGGTGATTGAAATAAGTTCACTTGACACAGATTTGAAGAATCACACGATGCTTATGGCTCAAAATCACCAAGGTGGCTAATTTCAAGTTTGGTTTTGTGATGAAAATATTTGTAAGCTATGAATATAAAATTTAGCCTAATTTGTTACTAAACATGTTTAGAATCAATAGTTAAGTAGGGCAAGCACAGAACTAATTACTTTTTTTATAATATCATTTTTAATGAGAGACATCCCCAAAATCGGTCATTTCGGGAACGTTTTTGTAAAGTCAATGAAGTATTAAAAAAAAACTTAAACATATATTTTTGCATTGGACAATAGCTTAGGTACATAGATAATAATAATAAATAAAAAAAACATGTAAAATATTGCATACAAAATCGTTTTAAAACAAAATACCACCACAAATAAGAAAAAGTTACTATTTGTATGTGTAAAATTTTCCAGACATAAAAATATCAGCAATTGTCACAATAAAATCAACTTTAGGTACACAGAACTAAACATTTTTTATGTAACTGTGATTTTCTTTTTTTTAAAAAAAATCTAAAATTGTCTGTTTTTCGTAATTTTAGTAACGTTCCCGGAAATGATCAGATGTTCACGGAATGACACATGTGTTTCCTAAATGACAATATAGCTACAATATTGAAATCATAAACAACAATTAAATTAAAAAGCTATGCATATTTATTTATTTGACATAAGGCTTGTAGGTACTTAACATAAAATTAACTTTACATAGTCTTAATCAGTTTAAGGAGTACCTACAGTAATGCAATGAAATCTAAATCCTTTTTTGTAGCAAAAATGTTTCTTTACAGACTTAAGATTAATTAAGAAATAGTTACAAAAAAAATTAATTTTTTTCGAAAATATCAACATCAGTATCGAAGTAATAATACTCTTTATTCTGTTCTTTTTTCAACAATGGAGTAGGAATAATACTAATTATTTGATCAAAGCTAATATAGACATATCATTAGTTTGTAGTTTGAATTTTCTGGCACTATTACGCACAGATTTTAAGAAAGTTACAAGAATTTCCCCGTCATCTTTATCAACATAAGTCTGACAAGTGGCGACATATTTGAAACAGATATTTGTTTTTTGAGTTGGTACTTTAATTAATAAAAATGTCCCAGGGGATATTAAATTTGGATGTAAGATTTCTGTGCCTTGGCCGTAAGATGTACCAGCTTTGTAAACACTATTGGACTGTTCCTCAGTTTGCTGACGAGCAGAAATTGCCATTAAATCTTCTCCTCGTCTGATGAAGATGAGTTATAAATAGTTTTATAACTGCTGTGTCCCTTTTGAATGTCATCAGGTCTCCAAATTATTTTTATCCATGGGCTCTTCTGGTTTAGAAGACTCTGTCGAAGTTTTACAATGACATGGGTTCGAGTGAGCTCACATTTAAATGATTAGATAACATAGACAGTTTCAACTCCTTGTGGAAAAGTTCGTGTCGATAAATTTTTATTACAACTTCTGACCCTTTTTGCCAGGTAATTTTTGTGATATTCATAATACCTGGAATGGCATCCAAAGTTTTCGGAACGATGCTTTTTGCCCTAGTTATGTCATCATCAGGTATCACTTTTACTTGGATAGCAGAATCTGTAAACAAACTGGCAAAGTCCGAGGCTGTTTTGATGTCTTTTCCCATCAACACATGACTATCAGCAGTCCTTTTAAGATAACTACCTATGCCATCCATCGGTCCTTTTCCATGCCCAGGTTCACTGTAAGTCCAAGTAGCTTTTGTTATTTGTTTGAATTTATTAATCAATGTTTGTAGCCACAGGTTTATAATTCGTACGGTTTTCCGTTATTGTGATGTAGGACCGTCAGAATAAAATGTGGAGAGTGTCAACATCTTTGTTTTCTAAAATTGTTGTTAAGATCGGTATCATATGAGCCCACACTGCATGGGCTTGGTGATCCAAATTTTCACTCACTGTAGCAAAAGATCTTGATTGCAAAGCATTTCAACGTTTCTTGAATAATATTACGCCTGTATGAATAGATAACTGATTTTTTGCAAAATGTGTGGACTGAATTTCATTCACGTACTTAGTGGTATAGTTTTGTGAGAAGTCTATCTGCATCATAATCTCTTTTTCAGTTAAGTTTTCTTTCAACCTTTTCTTCAATTTGTTGTAACTGTAAATACCATAGAGATGTCTTTTCATTACTGGAATGTCTTCAGCCAAAGCCATTTTTAATTCTTTGACTGTACTAGAAATAGTAACCTTTTTTTGTGATCTTAAATGTCTTGTTCTCACCTTTTACAGTTTTTATCTTCGTTAACGGACTTCCATTGAAAATATGTCAAAGAATCTGTATTATCACCAGGCTCCAGTGTCACATTTTTGCATTTCTCACACAAACCGTTCATACATTCATAAGAAGTTACATCGCAACTGTAGTCCTTAATCAACTGCTCTGTGCTCCCGTAATCAAGCTGTTGTAAGCTTTTCAACTTATTCAGTTTAAATTCAAAGTTTTCATGTTTGACACACAAACAAGTTCCTCTGTCTCTTAATTTTGGAGCTACCACCCAAAACGGTTTTGCTCTGAGTAGTGTTGCATAACTTAAATTAACTCCAGTTTCTTGGACGAATTTTGGTGTCAGTTCTTTTTACTGTGAATGAAAGGATGCGCTTTTGTTTCTTATCAACATTTTTTTTTTACAAAATCTCTCTTAGCTGGCTGGTCACATCCTACTGACATCATCTCTTTCAAAGAAATCTATGATCTTTCGACGAACTTCTGGCTTCAAAACTATCTCACGAACATGAGCATCTGACTTCAAAATGGATTTGTTATATCTCTCCTTTGGTAAGAACTTCTTAGCCATATGGAGCAGTCTGTACTTCTTATGATTTTTCCACTAATACATTTTTGAAACAATTCCCTCTCTCTGGAATTTTTTCGTAAAGAATCAGACTTTACTTGTAATTGTGTTGACAATACTTCGCCAAACAATAGGTTTTTGCGTACTTCAAGAGGAACGTGAACGTCTTTTATTAAAGAATCAACTTTGCTGTTAGGAGTTATAGGTACAGGTTCACTTTTTTTCGTTCCGTTCTTTGTAGTTTTTTCTTTAAAGTCTCTATTTTACGTTTCATTTTGAACTATAGTTGTTGCTGTTTATTTTATTGTACGGTATGCCTTGGATCCTATCTTTGCGTACTATTTTTCTTTTACGTGACTTCTCACTGAAGGTATTTCGGCTGAATCATCATCTGAATGTGGTGGCGTATTGATCACTATATTTGCTAATGCCTTTTTCTTTTCCCTGTAATTTTTTGATGCTTTATCCCAACTTTTTCTCTGCTTTCGTTTCTCCCGCTCTGTCATCTCAGTAATATTCTTCACCTTTTTTTCTGCTTTTTTCTTCTGATAGTATGCTCTGTCCTTTGCCCTTTTTTTATCTCTTTCTGTTCAACAGTCATCTTAGCTAAAAATTCCTTTTTTCTGGCATTAGCTTTTTCTCTTTGGCGCAAATAAGCCGAGCCATCCTTTTTTAAGTTGCTTTTTGGGTCTTTTTTTATTTTCCTCAGTCTCGTGAGACGCCCATATGCTATGAAAAAAAATAACAATACTAAAAACCTTGTAAACACAACACAAACAGTAAATTTACGGATAAATTATAATAGCTGATATCACCTCGGGAACGAAATAGTCATTTCGAAAACGTCATAATCATTTCGAGAACGTGTAATCATGTCCGGAAACGTTCCCAAAATGACCATTCACGGAATGACGTTTTCTAATAAACGCGCGCTATTCGTTTAACGGCAGCCATTTTATCTGCGGTCTGACACTGTTAGTGTAATATGTATGGGGTTATGTTTTTAACGTTGTTCTCTAAAAGATATTTTTTCGATATTAGAAACTGGAAAACGCAATTCCGGGATGATGATCTATTGATGTACGCACTGTAAATAACTAACTAAAGGGTACTTACCTCTTAATTTTTAATTAATTTGATGGAAGACCACTTATCACACCAGCAATAATACTTTCTCATAACACTACTGCGCCCTAGCGCCTAAAGGCTGCATTCATTATTAACAACTTTCGGTCAGTCATAGCTGCGTTCACTGAAATGATGCTTACGTCGCCGGACAAAATATTTTAGCATATTTCTCTATAAAATAAATTTACTTTCGTATTATATTTACAAGATTTAGATATTAGATAAAATTTACCGCTAATAAGAAATGAAAACTGTTCCATGTCGTTTGTTTTATGGAAATTATCGGTGTTTGTTTCCAAAGATCATACTTTGGGACGTGTTCCCGAAATGATTTTCGATACATATATTATGAAATAATAATAAATCTTATTAATTTTTTATATATATTGTATAATGTACAGTTAAAACGAATAACGTTTAGCAATTATTAATGGTAATTTGATAAAAATAAAAATGATATTAGTAATTTATTTGCTGGCGAAGCAAATTTTCCACCTTGGTGATTTTGAGCCTTATATTCTTGAAATTAAGTTCACTTTTACACTATCGGTACCAGAAACGTGGATAAAACATGAAACTACAGTTTCATTGAAGATTATAGGTTAAGCACATTCATACGAGAAGACAAACTCACTAAGTCCCCCAACTTTAGTGAGTACATGGCTATGATGGCACGCGATCACTTTCCGGCGAAAGAATGAGACAAATCATGGTGGTTGCGTTGCCTTTTATAAACTTTGCCAGGCCTGTGACATCGGTAACTTTTTTCTTTAATTAATATCTTGTAAAGTACTAAATAGTTTGATTTGCAATTTTTACAAGGGTTTCCCATGATCACATTCTATCTGTTTTAATTTAATTTAGTATTCAAAAGTGCTTTTATAAGCTTAAAATTGAAGTCTATCATGTGACCAACTTGGCGGATTTTTTCGAACTCCAACAGCAATTAGTTACAATCTATCTTTAGAGTCCTAATTATCTCACAAATCCTTAAACTTTTTACCGAAACCATTATACATTCGTAATCATCTTAAGTTAGGCTATCTACTGATGTATTTCTTTTAGTTAAAATGTTCATTTTTTCCTCTTAATTAAAACTGCTAATTAAACTTTGCCAAATTAGTAAATTTTACTATTAAAATATCCATAACAGTGCTGACTATAGCTGGTGATAAAAGATCAGCTGTAGCTTTGCTCAATCCAAAGTTATCTTGAATCAAAAATTTTTGCTTTTCTAATTGTGTGTTTCTAAACATGAACAAACCGAATTATCTCATAAAATAAATTTTTCCCGATATAATGAATACACTTTAATATGATTCTTATGATGAGTATTCTCTGTGGAAATGAATGCAGGAAAATTTCGTTCAAGTTAACAATTACTCTTTCCGAAATTTGTAAGTCCAGCATAAGCGACTTCAAAATCAATCTATAGACAATTTTACTGCTGGGGATAGCTAGTGGGAGTGCTTTTGGTGATCTAAACGGTGCCTTACAAAGGTTGAGAAAGGTTGGGAACCTATGCGATAGAAATTGAGAAATAGGTTTGATCTGTTACCAGAATTAGATGGACCTTTAAGACTAAAGGCATTGAAGGAAAAAATAGGAAGAAAAAGGTTTTGCTGCTGTCAGGTAGCCATGGGAGATGTGTAAGGCCTCTTCTGCAAGATTAGTTAGGCACAGGTGACCAAGTTACAAGTTTTTTTCAAACATAGTGTAATGTTTGGTCAGGTAATAGAGAATATAGGTTCTCTTTGTAGGGGTTTCATTAAGGAGGATAGAGTAGTGATAGCAGGGAGGCATGGGGAATACTATTGATAGAAATATGAGTTACAGTGATGTGAAGGAGGCACAACATAATGGGTGAAACTCGTGCAGGTCTTTAGTCGCCATCATCGACCATGGTTGAACCAAACTGTGAGTTGGGTAAATATGGAGACCGAGGTGCTACTTGAAAAAGGCTTTAGTTCTGTCTTGGCGGATGTGCCATTCGACATAATTGGTAGGTGGTGTTTCACTAGACATGCTATGCACCTAAATATAAGCTGTAAGGGAGCCACTTCTAGTAATGATGGGAGTCAGAGGCTTCTGGTGAGAGGATAAAAATAGGCGGTAAAAGGGATACTCATTACAGATACAACATGGGAAAAATCTTTACTGCTAAAGAAAGAGATGAAGCTGTTGAAACAATAATTATAGGGGCACAACTGGGAAAGTGAGGGTTAATGCTGGAAATATCACAGTCAGTAAGAAGAGTGTTACTGGTGAACTGTAGAAGTATAAAGAATGAAGTTACTGAATTTGGAAACTTAATAGATATACACATACCAGAAGTAATTAAAGGAATTAGAAGAAGGGGTATTAGACAATGAGGTTTTCTCCGATGTTTACAGAGTGTCCCACACAGATAGAGGAGCAGTTGGTGGTGGGGATTCGTATTGGTTAGCAAAGACTACTACATTCTCTGGTGTTCATAGATCATTAGCAAGAGATATTAGGGTTAGATTTCTGGGGTGATAAAAAAGAAAAAGATTGGGATGATGGCTGCTTAATGTATTGGAAGGATGAATGATGAGGCTCGAAAATGCAGACTTTAGAAGCGAACATAGAATGGTCAGAATTATTATCGGTGATTTAAATTTACCAGGTGTCAAATGGGTAGGAAATAAAATTAATAAACAAGGGAACAAAGATTTGCAAATACCCCGAAGCTGCTTTGTTGGATTTTAGAGGATTATGAAAACCGTGGCTAAAATTGAATGGGGAAACAGGTTCAGTTATAAAGAGATGCAAATTTACATATTTTAACTACTAATAATTTTTTGTGTCAATACTAGATATCCTTTGCTATTCATGGGATGACGTTCTGTGTGCACACATGTCTGGAACCATATGGCTCATTCTGTTTACATGAAGAAGGTTAATACCAAAATATTGTATTTGTGTGTCCACCTTACCTTTTTTTCTCTCATTGCAGCCATTATCTTTAGTACGTGATGGGTTAATTTCCCTTTCCTTTATTATTTATTTAGATCATCTGCAATATTTTATGGAATAATCTTGGTATTTTTCTGGATTGATTCAGTTTAATCATGAGAAACATATATAAGGATGGCCAGAAATATATATTCAATCCTGCTTCTCCTGAATGCAGCACATAATTTCTTTTGATCATTATGATCAATAAAGTATTCTTGTAACAAACAAAAACTATTACTTGGGTTTCTTAGCTGTCAAGGTATAAAATAAAACTTTTCTTTTTATACTTGAAGTATTCTGTAAAGTATGGTTTCTTTTTATATTTAGTATGATACTGAATGCAGAAACTACAGAAAGATTTTATCATTTTCTTTGTAACTGACAAAATTTGACATCAGAAGAGATTATGTAAAAAAATGTGACACATTTCACCCACTTTGTAACTAACTGGTTACATCACTTGATGCAAACTGCATTAGATGTTTTTCAGGTTCTAGATAAACATACATTGAAGAATATTTATTGACTTTAGGTTTCAAGCATGGAAGATTGGAAACTAGCCATAATTAATGTTGAGAAGACCGTTTCAGTAGAAAAGCTCAATGCAATGCCTGCACATCTTGATGCTGGCATAGGTGCTGATCTTACTCTTGAGGAGACGCATGGGAAAGTTGTCTATTTTGAATCTCCTGCAACTTATCTTGGCAACAAATTAACTTCTTATGGGGGTTCTCTCAATTACTCAATCTACTACACAACTGGTCTATCAGGTATGTTTTAAGTGAATTCACTCACCTGTAAAATAGAAATAGTAGTGCTTAAGATCCATTAGAAGAAAGTATCAAAAATTTAATTTTTAAGTCACTACCTGTCTAGGTCCAAGGTCCATCCAGGTTGTAACCATTCTAGTTATAGATTGAAATATAGATAACCCAATATGGAGTAAATATTGAATAAACATTGATAGTGGATCTGTCTCTTATCATATTCACATTTATCAATACTTTGAACATAAATGTTATGTTATTCCTTTACCCTCCTCTGTCTTTTGTTGTAAATGATGTAAATGATACCTCCTTTTTTTTTTTTTTTTTTTTTTTTTTTTTTTTTTTTTTTTTAAATAATTTTATGTAAATGTTTTCCAGTTTATGTGTAAATACATCTGCATGTGTCAAAATCTAAGGATGCCTTTTTGAGATATATGAAATTTTATTTTATTTAATCTAAAATGCTTCTTTGCCATATTTCACAATTATAACAGTCATGGTCTGTCACCATTAGCTTGATTTCAAGTGAAAAAACATATCCATAAGCCTAAATGCTGTTAACACTGATTGTCACAGTAGTCAGAGATAAAATAGTTTTCACATAGGTAAAGTATGAATATTGTGACAGAGCAGAGGCATTTCATAAGAAAACCATATTTTTGTGCCATGAGATTAAACAAAAATCGATATATTTACTCCTATAGAAAAGAAATGTAAGTTGCCATGGCAATCAGAAATCAAGAAATAGCTAGACGTTAGCAGACATAAACCATTTCATTGTTGAAGAACCTTGCATTCTTCGAATACTATAAGTCCGATGTAGTTCCTAGAGGAATATGAGTTGTGCACAATAAATGTAAAACTGTTGAAAGCAAAAGAACTGAGTTATTTATAATTATAACCAGTCACACGATAATATGGAGAGACTCAGAAACTGTCATATACCACAGATAGCAGGATGGTATATACACAGTTAAAACATGAAAATGGATTATACATCAGTAGAATATGGAATTAACAGGATGAAAATCAGAGACAAAAAAAACTATTCATTACTCTGTGGTGGTTGACTATGAAAATAGGTAAATTCAAAATAGGCACAACAATATGAGAAGAGATGTCTTCATAAATAAACAGAAAAAAATCTTTATGTTTCTAAATAAAACCTGTGTGTGAGTGGAGACCTTCCTGGATATTGATGAAATGAATTCTTCACAGGAGTTCAGCCAGATATCATCATAAAAAGACAATGTTTTGACAACCGGCTTGGTTGTCTTCATCAGGTCTATTACTTCAGATATTGTTTGCTGAAATCACAAACTAGACTAGCTTAGTAGCCGGCGAAAATCCGACCACATCTAGTGATGCTTGCAGAACTGTCCAATGGCAGCATAGTAGAACCAGACAATGATCTGACTCCATCTACTGATGGTTGCCAGGGAGCCCAATCAGCGTACGGCAGAACTGGAATGCGCGATCTGCCAACCGAGGGTATCGATGTTGCGGACTGCGTATGGAGCCATACCTGGTAACTGAATGTGCTGCCATACTTAATCCACGGCATCAATTTGCATCCACTACACCATGTTGCGAAGATTTCTCTCATTCAAGACATAGATTGCTAATAATTGGTCTCCAGGCTTCGCTCAGGGAGAGTCCGCTGTCCCTATTGATGTTATTATTGTTCAACTGTATTTCTAATGCCTCTCCAATTACTGAGTCCCAGAAGGAAGAGACCCTGGCCAGCACCACCGTTTTATCAAACTCTATCCTATTCTCTTCATCAAAAGCATGTTTGGCTATTGCAGACTTTCCCCTTGTACCAGCCCTTAGGTATCGTTTGTGCTCAAAAGTCCAGAGTGTCCTTTTCTACCACACGGGTAAAGAGAGACACAATGTCAAAACTAACAAGGATATCAATACCAGTAACTTTTAAAGACTGTATGATTTTCAAGAATTCAGCCGAGTTCTTGATGTGGTGGCAACAACACACCACAAAGGGACTAAGAAGATGCGTCAGACCTCTTTGACCACGTACTTACTTCCTTTTATTTCATGTACGGAGGGAATTACTATGAACAGTCCAATGGAGTGGCCTTAGGATCTCCGCTCTCACCGGTAGTAGCTAACCACTACATGCAGTGTTTTGAAGAGAGGGCTATCCTCAAACCCATCTGCTTCTGACATTACACTGATGACACTTTACCTGTGTGGCCACATGGTATGGAAGTGTTGGATGAATTTCTCAACCACCTTAACAGGATCCATCCCAACATACGGTTTAGGAAAGAAGTTGAGAAGGACGGGTGCCTCCCATTCTTGGACATCTTAATCAAGTGCAAACCTGATGGATCTCTGGCACATAGTGTGTACCGCAAACCCATCCACACTGAGCGTTACTTGGTTGTAACCAGTTACCATCACCCTGCACAACACAATTCTGTATTGACCAACCAGTATCAAAGTGGAGTCAGAGTCTACTCTGGGGAAGTCTGCTCCTTTGTTTAGAACAGTAAAATTTTGGGTGACAGATTTTAAATGAATCCATGTGAGCTGTGAAGATGAACATCACAGTGATCAACCAAATGAGTTAGAGATACATGAGATAACTGAAAACTTTTACAGAGGATATTTTACACAATGTTAGAAACCTTGAGAAACTGCACTGTAAGAAGGACAAACTACTAAGTTAACTAGCCTTCCAATTATGGAAACAGTAGCACGGTTTGCCATTATCAGTCATTGAGCTAATACTACAACCATCAAGAAGATTCTACGCCCATACCAACATGGCAGTTGTGGGGATAGAATTCATCAAACTCACCATGACCTTAATAAAAAATGTGAGGGAACTAATTGTGTGCCATTTGCAATTAGCAACAATCCTCTTGCTGACAGATTAGGAGTGCATTGATAATTTCACCACATTACAGTAAAATTCTACACAATGCTGCAAATTCGACCACATGTCACAAGAGGAAAACCACTCCCAGCAATTGGAAGGAAAATGAACTATGACAAAGAAGTCAGGAAAAGAAATTGATGAAGGTGCCATCTCAGCCCTGAAGAAAGGGTTGAATGTTGCACCAGTGCCACTTTCGGTACACGTCATCTTCATCAACAATTTCCAGCCTCCATCCCACCACCTCTTTTGCTTGTACTCTGCTGATGTCCTGCTTTTTAATTATTCATGTTTTAGCAACACAAGTCAAGATAGGCACATGATAGATTACTCTCTTGCTTCTCTGTGGCACCTCTTTATTCCATATCAGGCTTCTAATGCTCCTTAGAAATGCCTCTGCTTGTCTTCCTCTTTCACTTATCTCGCCATCATTTCCTCCACATTCCTCTAATACACTCCCCAAGTACTTGAACCTGTTTACCTTCTTTAGTATAAATATAAAGTAGTCCACAACTGACTTCCTCTGCCAATCGCTACTGTACCATGTTACCTTGTGGCTCTCTTGCTTTTTGTACCAGGAATTTCCTATTTTCAATCAATTTCTTTTGCAGAGATCCAGCCGTCTTTCCCCTTCTTCATTTCTGCCACCCCATCCTTCTGTCCCTATTACTTCCTCATACCTCTGCCTTTCTGTGCCTACATTGGCATTCAGGTCTCCCATAATTATAATATTTTGCTTGTTTAACTGTCTCTGCAACTCCTACTCAAATTCCTCCTTCTCTTGAATTGGACAGCCTACTTGTAGGGCATATACTTGAAGTACATCTAGGCTTCTCCCTTTGACTGCTATCTTAACCTTCGTAATTCAGTCACTAATCTCTTGCACTTTTTCAGCCCCTCTCATACTTGGAAACCATTTCTCAGTTACTACCTCCTACCCTTTCCTTTCCACTTTGTCTAACTCAACCCCAAAATATCCAACTTCCTTCTCTCCATCATGTCCACAATTTCTTCCACTTTCCCGGTTAATGTCCGTATATTCAAGGATCCAAATCTTAAACCATTTCCGTAGCCATTCCTTCTGTCCATTGCTCCGCCCTTTCCGAGGTATGTTTTTGTTTTGTAAGCATGCTCTATCCGCTACCGGCTTGCTAGGCCTGTCGTAGCTTCACCAGAGCCTCGTTGGCCGCCATTTTTCAGTGTTCCTGTAGGGCCTTCACAGCTACTGTATCGGTCCCAGGGTTACTAGGTCCCCAAGGTACCTCACCCCCACAGACAATCCCCTACTTTATGCCGTTTCCCATCTTCCACCACGTGGAGGAGGGGTTGGACTTTGGGAGACATCATGAACATTATCAGTGGAGTGAATCAGCTGGTGCACAATATTTCACCAGACAAAGCAGAAGAAATGTGCAGGGATGCGATGTGCATCCTTACAAGGGCTAGACTGCTTATGGTCAATATGACAGGAGCGGAATGAGCCAGGTTGTGGATTTTTTTAAGAAGACTCCGAAATAATGGTTTTTCCAGCAGATAAAGGAGACTTTAGTATAATCTTGGCCAATGCAGACTACCACTGAAAGTTATTCAGTTGAGGAAGAGATGTTGCACTGTTCTAGGAACACACATCAGAAAGTTTAGGATTTGTGCTTGTGCATTATGATAAACCCTGGATGTAGCAGCATATGAGGTTTACAAAATCATTGGAAATGGTTTCCTTTCAGACCACAAATTCACATTTTGATGCGGCCTGCATTCCATTCGGAGGGAGAGTTATATTCTCCATGGACTCTGTCTAAATTTTAGAGTCAAGAGAAAGCTTTCACTTCTTATTGATGTTGACAGCAGTGTAAATGGTATTCGTGAAGTGGCATAGAGTTGTGGCCTTTGCAAGGGCAAATAAAGTAAATGTGTCAAGATGCCTAAGGGAAATTAAATTCTCCGCTAATCAAAATTTATCCAATTTAAAACTTGTAGCTGACATGCCAGTTGATAATGATGAAGTAACTACCTCCAAATGATTGAATCATGTTCTTCACACCTTTACATCAAAATGGTAGAGTATTTTTTTTTTTTAGCAAAATTGATAAAATTATGTTATTCTTAGAAGAAATACAAAATTCCAGGAAGTTAGATGTTAATGTTTTGTGTTTTTTAGAATGTTGTTTGGCTGGCACAGAAATTACTCAACTGTCCATACCCAAGTATAAATTAAGCCCTCATTATTGTAGATGTGATATGTAGAAAGAGGGAGTTGCCATTTTTATAAGAAATAACATTCAAAGTTGTAAGGAAGTATTGCATAGAACATCACTCTACAAAATTGAAATATGGAAAAGAACAGATCATAGTTATAGCAATCTACAAGGCACCCTCTGAAATTTTTAGACTGTTTTTATCACATAGCTATTGCTACTATGTTTGCAAATAACAAAGAAATAGTGTTATGATGAGATTTCAGTGTTGATTTTCTCAATTACAACAGTAAGAAACTAGTTATGTAAGCCTTGAAGTTGTCAACTACAACTGTAAATTCCTCTGTACATACATAAAATAAAACCAGTACTTCATTTGATAATTTTCTGTGGTTATTATCAATATAGTAATTACAGTATACTTCCAGTAATAAATGCTATCCCTGATCAAGATGTCCAGATATTTAGTATCAAGTCCAAAAGCACTGTAATGAACATACCAGGATCATTCAGTAAGTGCTTAGGACATATATATATATGTATACAATGAAAGGTGCTAAGTAGCAGAAAGGAATTACAAATTAGGATAGAGAAATGAGCTACCACTTATCTTTAGTTGATGGGTGTCGGGCATGAACACATGAAAAGACAAAAACACACATGGTATAGGAATTTTCAGGTCTAGTCCTTTATCAATAGGAGAACATTATGAAGGGTATGTTGTGGAAGAATGCCTTGCAGAAAGACTGTTGGCCAGGAAAATGGTGTGAGTAAATTCAGACTGGGGTCAGGTAGAGGGGCAGTGATTCAGAGCTATTACCTGAGTGTAGAAAAAATCAAAACTGATTTTTGGTCGGTGGGAAGAGCAAAATAATATTACAAAACCTAAGTACATATATATTTAAAAAAATTAAACCAAAGATTCTATGAAGTTAAACATTATTTCAGATTAGTGGTGGTTCAATTTAGGTAGTGGGAATGGAGGCAAAGGGAGGACAAATATAAAAAAAGTAAACACAAGTAAAAATAACTGTAATAATGACCGGGTATTATCTGAAGTTGAGAACTGGGTGTACCCATGGGGCTGACAGTTGGGATGAGACAGACTATGTTTGTGGACTAGGAGTCTGCTGAGGTTAGGAGGCCTGCTGAAAAAAATTCTGGGAGGGGCAGGGAGGATTTTGTGAAGAATGAATCTCGTTTCTGGGCAAGTTTGCAGGAAATAATAACCCTGCTTGAATTCTGTTAATGGATTTGAGTCCTGGGTAGTATTGTGTGACCAGGATTGGATTGTGGTTGGTTTTTGCAGGTTTGGGATGACTGATGGGCTGAGTAGGTTGTAATGTTGCACGTGAAAGCTTTTTGTCAACCAAAGCTGGAAGGTAGTTGTGAGATATCCGTGCTTGTGGAATGTTATTTGAATAACGCAAGATAGCCTGTTGATTGGGGCATATATGACTATTCCAATGCAAAGACTGTAGGGGAGGAATCTTTAGATATAGTATGGATGGCAACTGTCAAAATGGAGATAATATTAAAGGTTGATGGGTCTGGTGTGGACTGAGGAGTTACAGGGAGGCTTCTGGGAGGATGATGATCCAGAAAATGTTCCATGGCACTGAGGCCATGCCGGTGTGGAATGTGAGTGTACAAGGATGTCACGTCAGTTGTTACCAGTATGGAGTTGGAAGGAAGAGGTGTGGGTATATTAGAAAACCAGAAGAGGAAATGTTGTATGTTCTTGATATGTGAGGAAAGCTGAGAGCCTATAGGTCAACCAAGGCAGAGCTGTGTTCAGTTGGTGATCTGTAAGCTGCAACAGTAGGGCGTCCTGGATTGCCAGGCTTATGGATTTTGGGAAGGAGGTAAAGGGTAGGTGTATGTTTTTTTGGGGAGGAAGAAGTGATGTGGTTTGAGAGGTAAGACCTTGGAGAGACCCACTAAACTGTACATATTCCTATATTTTGTTGACATTAGGTGTCGGGTCTTCAGTCAGGTAACAGTAAGTACTGGTCTCTGATAACTGACGAAGAGCTTCAGTCACATAATCACTCCGATTCAGGACTATAATGGTTGATCCTTTGTCAGCAGGAAGGATGATGAGATCTGAATTGGCAGAGAGTTGTTTCCTGGCACAGGTTTCAGCAGTGCTAAAATTACTGGTGTTCTTCACGTGGGAGAAGCCAAACTAGTGGATAGGAAATCCTCGAAAATTTGCAGGGGGTGACTCTGGGAAAGAGGTGGAGTGTGGATGATGGTTTGAATTTCTGGAGATTGGGTTCCAGGGGGTTCTGAGGCCCTTGTTCACAGCCTTGAGGGGCAAAGTGATACCACCAGCAAAGTGTACACCAGAATGATGGTGACTTTCTATCCTACACTCTACCTCTTCCTCCGAATCCACCTCTTTTCTCATATCAGTTACTGACTTGGTCATGCGTTAATTTTCACAAACAAATGTAGTTGCTCTCCTTTGCATTTGTTATCAAACAAAGTTGTTGCTGGGGGTTTATGCATACAGCTACTGCTAAGATATGACCATTAATGTAGCCTAAGGAATTACTATCTTATGGTCACCAATCCCCTGTAAAAACCTCAGGAGATGAAGGTAGTTTCTTCAAATAAGTTTCACGGTAGAAAGTTACTGATTTTAACACTCTTATGTTCTTCAAATTAAGTACATCATACGGTAACCAAATTTAAAAGCATCGAAATTCTTATCCGAAATTATTGAATACAACTTTAAACACTCAATCAGGCAGCAAGAAACTCGCTAAGATCCCCTGAACTAAACAAAGTTATATGACATCGAGAACAAATTCACTTCTCCACTATCTGTTGAAGCTGGCCTAATATGGCTGACCGACGACATCACTTGCACCTAATTTCCTCCTTCCCCACCCCACATTGAACCAAATATCTGCTGCACACCGACACAACTTCACTGTACTAGAGCTTTTGAATGAACTGCCCCCACCAAGGTTTCCAGCTCTCCTTAAATAACCACTCAGATATCTTGCACAATTTTACCAGATATTGTGAAATTATCAACATTATCAACTCTGATCTAATTTAATTTAACATTCAAAAGGGTTCTATAAGATTAAAATTGAAGTCTATCACATGACCAACTTGGCGGACTTTCTCGAACTACAACAACAATTAGCGACAATCTGTCTTTAGAGTCTTAATTATCTCACAACTGGTTAAACTTTTTTTTTTTTTTTACCAAAACCTTTATGTATTCGTAATTATCTTAATTATAAATTTCTCAATTTTATTCCTTTTAGTTAAAAAGTTCATTTTTTTCTTAATTAAAACTGCTAATTAAACTTTGCCAAATTAGTTAATTTTACTATTAAAATGTCCAGAACAGTGCTGACTATAGCTGGTGATAAAAAATCAGCTGTGACTTTACTCAATTCAATGTTATCCTGAATCTTAAATTTTTGCTTTTCTAATTGTGTGTCTCAAAATGTGAACAAACTGAATTATCATTTAAAATAAATTTTCCCAAAATAATGAATACACTTGAATGATTCTTATGATGAGTTTTTGCTGTAAAGGTGAATGCAGGAAAATCTCTTTAAGTTGACAATTACCTTACACAAAATTTCCAAGTCCATCATAAGCGTCTTCAACATCAATCTGTAGACTGTTATTGCTGGGGATGGCTAGTGGGAATGCTTTTGGCGAAGTAAAGGGTGCCTTACACTACCTAATCTCCTTTATATAGCTTCCATTCTTCCCTTCAAAATCTTTGTTAAAACTGCACGACTTCGTCCCGCCATTTTCTCGTTTATATTTTGAATTTTATTTTCTCTTCCCTGGCCAAAATACTCCATAAATATTTAAAAAAATTGCTTAGTGTGCATAGGAAAAAACTCTACTTTGTTTTAAACCTACTTTCCAGTCAGTATCTAGCTGAACTGCACTGTGTGCAAAATTATACTTTCAAAATCATAATTTTCGACTAGAAAGGTGACTTACTCTTTCCCTATAGATTCTAATTATTTTAAAAATGTAGTTTGAATCTACAAACCATTTGTCGTATGAATATTTCCTGTAACTTAAAAACTTGGAGCTTTGGAATTAATTAACTATTTTGTTGATTTTGTCTATCTCGTGTACTTTTTCAACTTCAGTATCAATTATCTATTTTCTACTATTTTATGATCCTAACGTGTTCTATCTCATTTTAATCGTGGTCACCTACTGCATCTCTGAACTTGAAGGGAACGGGTTCTATTCTGAAATAAGCAATTCTTTTTACAAAGCCACAAATCATCGTAATCGAAGTTTATTATTTGCTCCTACTACTTACTTGAAAACTGCAAGAAAATGCTTCTAAACATACTTTGCTGTTGGGTTCTTATGAGCTCGCAGCTCTTCTAACTAATTTTGATCATTTATTAGCAAAATTTAGGTTATATGACACATTCCATCCTACATTAGTATTTGATTAAATAAATTGTGTCCCAAACTACACCACCATATTCATGCAATGGTCTGACCAAAGTTTTGTAATCCAATTCTCTCCCTTCTCAGGTACATCCTCTCATTACCTTCTTGAGTAAATGAAGGATTTTGTAACCTTTTCCTGCCACCTTCCCAATTTGCCCTGCCCAATTTAGTTTAGTAGCAAATGTATGCATTTTTTTTTTTTTTTTTTTTTTTAAATCTGAACACCTAATAAGTTGACCCTTGTTGGTTTTTATCTTCATTCCATGTTGATCTACTCAGTTAAAGATTCTATCCATGCTACTCTGAAGCTGTTCACAGTCTTAAGCAATTCTGATCATATTATATACCATTATGTTATTTGCAAACAATGTAAATTCTGACTTTAAACCACCAGCTCAATCATGCATTAGACTGATAAATTGCAATGGTCCCAAAATATCCTGTGGAACTCACATATTCACTTCCACCTCTTTTGATAATGCATTTCCAACTCCAACATTCTGCTTTCAGTCTTTTAAGAATTCCTCTGCACCAGGTCACTTTTTTTTTTATCAAATCCAATAGCTTTCAATTTATTTAGGACTATTTTACGGCTCAATTTATCAAACTACTTATTACGATTTAGTGCTGCACTATCAACTTGACCTCCCTTGGACAATTCATCCTAAAATATCTTGCATATATCGTATCTTTAGAGATTCTCATGAAAATCCTTGCCTATATTCTTGTAATCAATTTGGAAACCAGTTTCGTTCCTTACAGATATTTCTAATATTGTTGTATATCAATCTCTTCATGATTTTTCATATCACTGATCTCAAAGTAATTGGCCTGCAATTTTCAACCCTCTTTGTCATCCCTCCTTTATGGACCATCTCTATTTTCCAGTTCTCTGGTAAGCAGCATGATTCCATACTCATTTTAAATAAAATTTCAAGATAAAGTACAATATTTTATCCTACTTTATTTAAATGTCTGTAGTAATTTTGTCTACACCCCTTTGCCCTATTTTAGCTTTCTGAGTTCCTTCATAACTTCCTGAGGATCTAATTCAAATCGTCTGAGCATGGTGGATGAGCGGTCGCGGTGTAGCCTCACATTCAGGAGGACGCAGGTTCTAATCTTTGTCGGGGCATTCAGATTTGGGTTTACCATGATTTCCCCAAATCACTCCAGGTGAATGTCAGGATGCTTCATTCAAAAAGTCATGGCTGCCCAGTCCTTTTCCACCTGTAATGACCTTGATGTCGATGAGGAGTAAAGCCATAAAAAACAATGTAGTTTCCTCATTTCTTTTTAACTGGAGACACTCTGATTAATTCCCTCCTATCCCAAGATGATAATCCTTGACGGTGTCATTAAACTAGTCACTTAATATCTCTGCTATTCTCAATATTCTAACATTGCAATAGACATTTCTAGATGCATCATTCAGTAGTCTTCATAAACCCATCTTTAGCTTCCCACTTTGCTGTTATTAATTGCTTGTTTAGTTGTTTCCCTAGTGCTTTCCTGTCTCTTTACTGTGTTATGTTCTTCATTTTAATTCAGTAATTATGTGGTTGCAAGTGGTGATTAGTTATATCCACATCCCTTGTGACAAGATCTGCAGTGAAACAATCTTCTATATCCTCTCTTATAGAACGTAGCTTTGTTAACGAAGAAAGAGGTAAGCTTTGCAACAGCCTCATCTAATGTTCACTGGTTACAGTTGCTGCAATATCCTCACTTACAGAGAAAAAATGTGGACTTTGTGCAGTGCAGTGAGTGGAGATATCTATAAGGGTTTAATGTGTAATCAACATATGTTTAAACCATCAGTAAACAAATTTTATATTTTGATAGAATCAATTATTTAAAATATGATTAATCAAAGATAATCCAGGTGTGCAACATCAGGATTTTCATGAAAATTATCACATTGATATAAACTGTTAGCTTGAAATGAAATACTGAGAATAAAACTTGAGATGTGTAGGTGCTATTATCCTGAATGAATGCCTAAAATTAAGAGAGATATAATCTAATGCCAAGCACTTCTTCTTGGACTGTGTAGGATTGGTCAGTACAATTTTAAATCATTTTGTTACACTCGCAGTCTTTTCATTTCCTCCTTGTTTATGATTACCAGCAGGAACATACCCACAACATAGCGGTTTGATTATATGGCACACTACTGTGGCATCCAAAGTTAGTTAAAGAGTCATATACTGTGTAGCTACTGTATAATCTTTATTCATTCATCATCATCTAGGACAGCTTCCAGCCATTGGCAGGGTCTGCTGGGAACAAAAGCCTCACCAGCGCTTCTTGTCCACCAACCATCTCTCTTCTTCTACTGTCGCCCAATTTCTTCCACACATTTCTTAACACCTATAATCCATCTGTCCCTTGGTCTTCCTCTAGGCCTCTTCCCTTTCAGCTCCATGTCCATCATCTTCCTTGGTAACTTCTCCTCTCCCATGCTCTTTACATGTCTATACCACTGTAACCTAGATTTTTCAATTATCTGTTTTAGTGATTCTTCCTTCATCATCTCCCTGATTCTCTCATTCCTTATTCTGTCTCTTCTTGTTACTCCTACTCTACTTCTCTGAAATTTAATTTCCACAGATTGTACTCTCCCTTTGTCTCTCTCCTTCATCACCCACGTTTCTGACCCATACGTCAAAATTGGCATAGAGTATGTAGATTGCCTCTTTTCTCTTTTGCGGGACATCCCTACTCCATACCAGACTTCTAATACTCTTAAAAAATCTATTTGCGCATCTTCCTCTTTCATTTATCTCCTTCCTATTCCCTCAATTTTCTTCAGTCCAGTTTCCCAAATATTTGAAACTTTCCACTCTATTTAATTGCTCTCCTCCAAGTGATATGCCTATGTCTGTCCTGTTCTTCTTTCTTGTTGTTATCATAGAGAACTTCATGCCATAAGCTGCAACTACTCTTTCCCACACATCCAGCTGATCCTGTACCTCTCTTTCGTCCTCTCTCCAAACTAATAGTTCATCCACAAATATCATTGCTTTTATTTTTCGTTCCCCAATGGTCTGAAATAAATTTTTGTGAGAAAGCAGGTTGTTCAACAGTCCAGCTTTCCATGTGAAACAAAATGGTTGCCTGATAAAAAACAAGATTCCGCATAAACTGACAGGCATTAAATTTTTTGTTATTATTGTATACAAATCGGAATACTTTATCCATGTTGTAGCACTCTGCATAATTCAGCATTAAAAATACAAGAATTCAGCAATGACAACACAACAAAATATTAATTTTTATAAAATCAGAATGTTCTATTTACTTTGTTAAGAATAGAAACTTTTTAACACTGGTAAGAATTATATAGGGGAAACATATCAGTGGGTTTCATTACTCTTTTTTTCAATTAACCTTTTCTTCTTTTATTTTATTTTTGAGTATATAAATATTAGATTCATTGCTAAATGTTTGATATATTGCTGAGTTAGCCTTCCATGCACATTTCCATTTTTAATGATTACAAATTACAAAGACATACCAGATTCATTTTGTATTCTTTGCTTCATCAGAGCACAACCTTTGTCAAGTGAGAACTATAATTTTTTAAAAAATTGTTAATTATGCATTGATGCTAGTAATGTCATGCAGATGTTTGTTTCTTCTCCAAACACACAATGTATTGCAGTATTTTTTTTTCTCTCCATTTTCCTTTGTAAAGTTTTATTTTGATTTATAGGAAATGGGTCACATTATAGTCCATAATTTCTACTCTAATTTAGTTTATCAGTTAAGATGAATTTTATATGCTGCTGTTGGATATTAATGAAAGAACAAATTGTATGTACTCAAATTATATTTAATTGGCTTCTGAAATCTGAGCGGTTTTCATAATAAAGAAAAGCTTAAGATCATAGAATTGTATGTACTCTTCTATTACACTGAGGAATTTCTCATTGTTTTCAGTTGCCATTGTGTTTTAAGTCATTGACGTTGGGTTAATTTGCTGACATTGTAATTTTTATCCTAACAGGAAGTGCAGAGAGTGGTCCAGATGTAATATTACACAGTGGTGAAATTTATCTTTTGTATTATGCTTTGGAACAACCAGCTGCAACAATCACTTTCAGAGGATCTGTTGATATTCTGGAAAACAACTTCCTGCTTCCAAGTGGATTGCCTGCTACTAGGGAACAACTAATGCAGGTTTTACATAATGTACAAGGGCTTTTTATAAGAGCAACTTACTGGAAGGAAAGTGTAACTAGCAGGTAGGTAACATGACTTTTTTTAGTGACATAAAAATATGATAGTTGCAAAGATTAGCTTATAATTAGTTAAAATGTTTTAAATTAATTTTTGTGATTACAGGTTAACAGATGTAACTTTAGATATTGCTGTTGAGACTTACAACCCAAACAGTAACATTGCTTGGGCAGTAGAACAGTGTCACTGTCCACCAAATTATAAGGGCTTGTCGTGTGAAGAATGTGCTCCAGGCTATTATCGTGCACAGACGGGACCTTTTGGAGGCTTTTGTGTGCCTTGTAACTGTAATGGTCACTCAAATTCATGTGACCCAGTTACTGGAATATGTTTTGTAAGCAAACTCTTTCAGAACTTTGATTTATAGTTATTGACAGTTTATTTTTTGTGTTTGCAGTTGGTAAGTGGTTATTCATTAAATCAAATAGTAGTATGCCTCTTGAATATATATAACTTTCAGTTTTCTTACAGTGAATTATGATAACAGTACTTACACAGTAAATGTTTGAATGTAATGTGCAATATACCAGATGGTAGAATAAAACGTCAGTTTCTGCCAATTCCATTAAGTTTTATATTCTCATGTTTGTTTGTTTGTTGTTTTTTGTATTTTTTTTTTTTAGAACTTATAAATTTTATGTGAGGCTAAATATGTTCATAAAGAGTGCACCTGTTAAACATAATAATTATAGATGCTCATTACAAACTTAAAAAAAGTCTGTGGTGGTAACAGTTAAGTTAGCATGAGTCCATGGTTTGCAGAGCAGAGATTGCAAATTCTCAGAAGTATAGCTCGATATTACCTTCCAAGATATAGACATTTCAAATTAAGATGGTCAGTGTCACACCACGGACAATGTTATTACTAATGAGTTTTCTTCCTGCTATCCAAATGGACCATGAATTTAATTTTAAGTAAAGATCCACAGCTTTATCGACCAACAGACTGCAGTTACTGACTGTATCCTGACTGAGCTGTGTAGTTACTCTTTGTCAAGACTATCTCTTTCTGCATCACATGGATGGATAATACAGAAACACACACAAACATACATGAATACATAGCAATTTGAAAGTTTTTGCCTAAACTCTTACAACCGTTCCCATCACATGAGTGTTTTTTTTTTTTGTCATTATATACTAAAATGTTAATTATTTCTTTTCTTCCTACCTTGATTTATTGAGGTGCCAGATTGGAGATGGCCATTACCTGTATATTGATGATTTATGTTCGTGATGTCAAGAGTTGCCTACCTTGCTAGTTCTTTCAAGATTGAGAGTTAGCTTTGAATTATAATACATGTTTCATTAATTATTTTGCTCTGGATTAGTGAAGATTTTTTTAGAGATGAATGCTGCAGAGATGTTTTAGATTAGATTTATTGTGCATCAGGCATTTAATTTGTTTTGGAATCATCTGAAATTAGCAATTGTTGAATATCAATATTCAAGTGAGTTCATGGAAGTTTTTGTTGCTAAGTTTGTTGGAGCCTATCCATATTCAAATGACTTTGGGTTGGGAGATCATGTCTTGGGTAAGAAACTTAACTGTCAGTGCATATCAATCATGTATATATTTGTTTATTTACTTTTTATCATACTGTTTTTTATTACAATTGCAATTTACTAAATAATTTTTTTTCTTTTGACCTCGCCATACACCAAATCTTTAATGTTTCTAGCCACTGTATTATGGTTCTGACTGATCTATGGAGTAAATTTACTTAATTAACTGCTTTTTGCAGGACTGCAAAAATAACACAGAAGGAGATCACTGTGAACGCTGCAATCAGGGATACTATGGCAATGCAACTCAGGGCACCCAGGTGGATTGCTTGATATGTGCCTGCCCTTTACCTATTCCCTCTAACAAGTAAGGGATGAGAAATATTAATGTTAGTTAGTCCAGTTTATTATAATTTTAGTATGTTAAAGGTAGAAAGTGTATATATTTTTTATGTCCTGCCATAAGGAGATTGAGATGAACTATTTCTTGCCACAATAAAAATTTAAAATAAAATGTTTAAATTATTTTGGGGTTAAAGCCTTCTTCAACAGTAAAAACATATAGTGAACAGCGTGGGAGAGAGGAATTAAGTAATCACTGTCCAATGGCAGTTAACTGTAATGGCAGGGAAGGATGGTGGGATAGATTTTAAAACAATATGAGAAGAATAAAAGAAAAAAATATATGCATAAGAATGCTATATCTCAAATTAAAAAGTTTATTATACAAATTAAAATGAAATGGAGATGTATATATAAATATATTGAAACAATTTCTAAAATTATTACAGTGAAAATGTCATTAGGTAATGAGTTATACCATAGATCTAGGTGTGTACACATCTCATCATCTTACCATATGTCTAAACATTGAACATCTCAAAGATGACAACACTAAAACTAACTTTATATTTCAAAGCTGGCAAGCAATCCATTTGCTGCATGAAGAGAATTGATCAGGGTTGCTTTGATGACAGTAACAAACAAATCCACAACCTCACAGAAAAAAAGTGAATGGCATGTACCAATTGGCAAAGCACTATGGTGTGATCTTAAGAACAACAACACGAGGGCTTTCTTCAGAGTCACTATCAAAGGTCTTAATCTGCTATGATCTAAGGATGGTATGCAACATTTCATAGATCATTTTTCACTGGTGAGATCACTTCCAGGAACACCTAAACTGAGACTCACTCGATAAGGAGAGTCTCTACGTGATTTTTTTAAATATTTTTTTTTCATTTTTTTTTATCTTTTATTTTTTAAAATCAGACAAGGCTCAATGTTTCAACTATTGTGGTATATCCCCGCTTTGGTTTTCCGGAAAATTCTTGTCAGAATGTTATACAACCACCTAATACCTCAGGTGGAAGAATTTCTCCCAAAAACCCAATGTAGTTTTATGCCAAACAAAGGAACAGTTGACAACTACAAGAAAAATCCAGAGGAAAAAAACCAGCATCTGTGTGCATTTAATAGATCTTGTAAAAGCCTTTGATTCTGTTAACTGAGAAGCCCTATGGAGTACCTTAGCCTTAGTTGGATGCTCTCCCAAATATACCCAAATTATTTGGCTACTACATGACAGCTTGAATGGCACTGTTCTTTCTACAAATGAACAAGGAAAGGCCTTCCAGATAGCTACAGAAGGATATTATGGCTGTGTGAAATATTTGTGGGAATTCTGATCTTTTGTATTAATGACAAATTACCATCTAGTGTATGTATCATATACAGAACTGATGGAAAGCTATTTAATCTTAATAGACTACAAGTGAATACCAAAGTAACCATAACTTCAGTCATTGAAGTTCAGTGCACTGATTATTGTCATGGCTACCTCTGATGAAGAATTATGAATTATTTTGATGTATTTGCGAAGCATACATTACAGTTGGCCTAGAGATTAAGGCTACAGAGATGCACGTCCTTTACCAGTTAATTTTACTATCAAAATATTCTAGACAGTGCTGACTAAAGCTGGTGATAAAAGATCAGCTGTGACTTTACTCAACTCAGAGCTATTTCAAATCTTAAATATTTGCTTTCCTAACAGCATGGTTTAAAACATCAACAAACCAAATTATCTCTTTAATTTTTTCCAGACATAATGAATACACTTTAAAATGATTCTTATGGCAAGTTTTCACCATGGAAATAAATGCAGGAAAATCCCTTCAAGTTGACAATTACCTTTACTCGAAATTTGTAAGTCTAATATAAGTGACTTCAAAATCGATCTATAGAATATATTTCTGCTGGGGGTAACTAGTGGGAATGCTTTTGGCGAACTGAAGGGTACCTTATTTCCTTGTGCTATCAAATTTAATGGTTTTTTCCCGGTAATGAACTTGAAGCAAATTATTTTTGGTAAATTTTTGGGGATCAATCACTGTTGTTTTTCTTGTAATGGTGGATGTGTTCTTAAAGTCTATCGACCAAAGTGCACCATGTCTCATAATTGTAAACAGTGCAACAGATGAGTTTCGTAAATACCTGCAAATTGGTGCTGGTGTAAATGTTCTTTCACCTTGGTCAGTGATTGGTGAAGCTTGCAGTTTGCCTTGTGGAGTTACTAGTTATTTGCTCTTTGACTCTACTTTGCTACAGCAGTATTATAAGTTGGTCTTTGTATGTAAGGGAAAAAATGCCAATTTATATGACAAGTTACCATCATGGTTAGATGCCTTTCATCTGGCATGATTTAACCATGGTAATTATAAAGAGAGAAATACAATAGCTTTAATTTGAAACATAATATACTATATGTTGCCACCGTTTGATTTATTTCAGCTTTGCGACAGGATGTGAAGTAAGTGCTGATGGTGAAGAAATAAGTTGTGATTGTATTCCTGGTTACTATGGTGCTAGATGTGAATATTGTTCTGCTGGCTACTATGGAAGACCAGAAATTCCAGGCATGTTCTTTTTGCACTGCACTGTATCCGTTTTATTATCAGTATTAGACAAATTTTCAATACATTTATAATACTTTCATAGTAAAAAATTGTATTTTATTACAGAAGTGTGTTTAAATTGCCAAAAGTGTTTGGTCGGTTTCAGAATTGTCATAATTAGTTTTTTATCATTGAAGACTTGTCATTTAACATTAACACATTTTATGTTAAAGGTTTCTCAGAACTAACATATAACGTGCTTATACTGAAATATAAAAGCAGTAGGCACACAGCACTTTCAGCATTTTCAAGCATTCTGTAATATTTTATTGTCATACTAAACACAAAGAGGTAAAGAGATGACTAGGGAAATTGACACCGGAGCTTGCGCTCCATTACAATTAAATTAAATTCAAAGATTGGTATATATTGTTTATTGCCTGATTAGTTAATTTCCCCAGCTAACCTTCAATACACATGAGTCATGAGATCCTTTAAAGATATAATTTTTTCTACTATATTACATTAATAATATTCCCTAGATACATACCTGATTCATTAGTTTGGGAACAGCCCATGACATTAAGTGACCTCTATTTCTTTTTTAGACTCAAAGTAATCACTTACTATATTTTATTAATTGTAACTGAGGTTTGTTAGCAAGGGAAGTCAACAGTTTATGTTTTGTTTGTTTTTACATGAATTAGTCTTAATGAGTTGTTCCTGTTCTTTCTTTGTCCAATTTGCTATATTTGCCAGAGATGAAGGCAGGAGAGCCAGACTAAGATGAAAAAACAAAAACATGAACATACTTTACAATGTTTAGGTTTAAAAACCTTATTAATATATACAGAATTGGGCCATTTGGCAAGGAGTGGTGTGCACACTCTATGACTTATTGTATGACTAGCTACTCCATGGAGACTAGGGTGGGGGAACTCTTGATGGTGGGCACTTTCATTGTCACCACTATCCTGTTTGCTACACTGTTAAACTCATTGTAGATATTGTGTATTTAAGTTTTGTTCTATTCAGCTAATAAGATACTTCACAAATTTTTATTTTTAATTAAAACTGTTAACATTTTGAAACAAAATAAGGAAAACGAGGAAAAGTGTTAAACCATAAGAGAATGTTTTATAGCATATTGCGAATTAGAGAGTTGATAGCTATGCAAGAGTTATTTAAAAGTTCTTTTTTATCAACTCACCAGTTTGGAAGTAAATATATTTTTCTTATCCCTAAAGGTACCAGTTCCGTTTTTTCCTTTCCAAATGACTTGATATTGATGTCATTTCCATTAAATACAGTGAAATAATTTTTTGTTTTGTTATTTTGGCATTTGGCAGATACCCATGCAGCCAAGCCACATACATTTTTGTTTACATATTTAACTATTAACATATTTATCTATTTACAAACTTAGCTATATACATATTTAAGTAGTAACACAACCGTGTCACATACATTTATACTTACATATTTAACTATTTACATGTTTACCTATTTACATATTTAGCTATTTACATGTTTAAGTAGGTGCGTACTTAACTATATATATGTGTGCCGACATTGCATATATGGGAGACAAATTATATTGTTCCTCAAGTTTTAATGGGATATGGGTATTTCCGTCTACTTCACCACAGTCTAAATTTTTGTTAGGTCATTATATTGTTTCTGACAGCAAAGTTGTATAGAAGCCGGTATAAATTTAGGTTATTTGAGGCTAGAAGAGTTGGTATTGATGTTGTCAGTTGCTGTCCCTCCCTTACCAAGTCCCTTATGAGGGTGTCGCGAGCTGCAGTATATTTACAGTAGCGGAAACATATATGTTCTGGGGTTTCATCTTGATTGCTGTCACAGTCACAGGATGCATTATTGACTAAGTTTTGGTGATGGAGGTGATGTCGCCAGCACCCGTGATTTGTTCTCAGGTGAATTATCATTGTCACAAATTTTTTGGGACATGTACCTTTGTCAAACCACGGTTTAATAGGAATATGTTGCTGTACTGATTTGTAGAATCTTCCTTTTATCTGGGCTTCTGTCTTCCAGTCTAGCTGCCAAGAAGTTGTCAGTTTGTTTTTGAAGTAACAGAAGTAGTTGGTGTAGGGTACTTCGAGGTGTTTCACTTTGCCATTATAGGCTTCTTCCTTGGCGAGTGCATCTGCTGTTTCGTTTCCCACTGCCCCACAATGTGCTTTGATCCACACCATAGTGACTGGCTGGCCCCTTTTCTCTAATATGGGTATCCAGTTTATAATGTCGAGGGCTACCGGATTTGTATGTGTCGTTTTTGTGTGGTGCTTTAGGAGCTGCATTTCCGACATTGAGTCAGAGAGGATAATAACTGGTTTACGTTTGGAGTGGCTGGCATTCCGTAAGGCCTCTTAGATCACCGTTTGTTCCACTGTCAATATGCTTGCAGAATGAGGTAGCTTGTATTTCCTGGACCTGTTTGTGTATGTTTCAAAGAATGCACATCCTACTGTGCCTGTGAATTTAAAACCATCCATGTAGTATATTAAGGGTTTTCCCGATTGCGCTCTGAGCTGTGTCACAGTTGTCGTGATTGCCTGTGAGTTTCATTCATAGCAGAGATCTAGTAGGATGTTCAGTTCCTTTATGAGATTATTGTATATAATTACGAAGTCTTTCTCGGCGTTGACAATACAAGTAATGCTCTCGGGTGACTAGCCGAGTTATAGAAGTGTTATAATAATCACACAATATTTCGGCACTCTGAATCGTTGGCGCCATCTTCCGGTGAAGATCCTTGGGGCAGACCTTTATTAACACGTCGAAGTCCGAAAACTTTGTCGTTTTCCTTGACAATTAGCCACCTATCACACAGTAGTGTATACAGTTGTATCGCAAATCTACCGGGCACCCCAATTTTTATCATCTTCTTCACTAGTATCGGCAATACTATGTAATCATATGCGTTTTTGAAGTCCATCAACACAACTATGTACTTGTTTCTACTAAGAGTTAGGTAAGTGTCGACCAGCAGGTGGGCAAGTGTTTCTGTAGTTTCTGTGCCATTCCAGAACTCCAATTGAATACGTGGTAGCAGCGAATGTTTTTCAAACCACCATTGAAGCCGTGATTTGATCAGTTTTTCTAGGCATTTGTACACACACCATAGTAATGTGATTGGTCTATAGCATGATGGTTTGTTGGGACTCAAGGATGGTTTCTTTATGGCTACTATTCTTGCTGTCTTCATTTCTGTTATCTCTATGATCTTTGACCAGACTTGGTTTAGTATCTCTAAGGGGAACAATTTTGGAGTGGGAGGTAGATTGGCAAGCATTGGATAGGCGATGTTGTCTGGAACGAGGGCTGTTTCCTTTACCTCCAGGTAATGCCCAGTTGAGATCTTCAGTGACGAATGGTTGCATAAGAAATTTGCAGTATCTGTTATCATTTTTATCTCTTGGTGAAACAGAATGCTCCAGTCAATGACATTAGGATTTCTTCTAGCACGGCTTCCTTTGGTTCTACCTCGGATTTGGATCTTTTGAATGTTCTAATTTTCTCCGATAGTCTTCATAGGGGCATGTCTTTATTAAGAGTGGAGGATAATTCTTTCCAGGCCATTCTCTTTTTTTCTTTAAATAGAATTTTGGTTATTGCCTGGATCCTATTTAGAATGAGGAAATTATTATCTGTGGCTGATCTCCAATATATGCGTAGTGCTTCATTCCTTTCTTCCAACATCTGCTGACAATCATCATCCCACCACATGGTGTTTGCATGTTTACCTGTAGTAAAGGGACACGTAACTGGAATGGGGAAAGAAGCCGCTTTTAGAATTTTTTCTATAAAGTGATGGTAGTCGCTCTCTACATCATCGCTCATTTCAAAATCCGCAAGTACCTGTGTTACTGCTTCCCTCTACCACTGTCAGTTTGCTTTTCTTATATTCCATTTATTGTTTGGATATCTCGTCGATTGCTGTTGCCTAATATCTGGGAAGGTCAGCAATAGTGGCAAGTAATCTGTGCCAAGGGGGTGTTGAATTACAGACCAGTCTGTGCCCAACGCAATGTTTGGTGACGCAAGGGTGATATCCACCACGGAAGGAGAGTCTGTTGGTCTACTGATTCTTGTTGGTGATCTGTCATTAATTGTGTTAAATTATGTTATTCTATTAATTGTACTTTATTCCTACCCAGGCTGTCTACAGTAGAGCAGCCCCACATTGGTTGGTGGGCGTTTAGGTCTCCGGTGACTATTAACGGATCATCATTTTGTCTGAGGATGTAATGAAGATCTTCTTTAGATTGCGGTATTCCAGGAGACTTGTACATAACCAGTACTGTACCACGCTGGCCTTTGAGAGAGGTTTCAATTGTTCAACATTCTATATTGATTCCTCGCAGATCCAATGAGACTTTGGTGAAGTGTTTATTGGAATGTACTGGGATGACTACACCATCAATCCCATCCTGTCGGTCGTGGCAAATAATTTTATAGCCTGGAAATGAGAATCTCTCCTCAGGTTTTAACCATGTTCCATCAAAGTGCAGACGGGGATAGCATTTTCTTTCAAAAATTGCATAATACTTTCCTTTTGGACCTGATAGACCATGTGTTCCACTGCAAAATCTTCTCCATTATCCTGAGAGGTTATCACTCTTTCTTCCACTGTTCCGTGCAGATTGCTTGTAGATTCTATAATCCTACTAATGTTATCTCTTATTGCGTCGATTTGGGGAGTGTCCCTCCTCAAGATTGTATCTGCTGTGGTAGCATGGTAGTGTAGTGAAGCATATGTCAATTAGGTGACACATGTCTGGTATGGCTGCAGGACCCTCAATGCTATTGACAGTGCTGGTTATATTACTTTGCATGGGCATAGTTGGTCTTTGGCTTGGGATGTGATATTGCTGGTAATCTTTCCAGTTATTTGTATTTCTCTGTGTCGAAATCTGTTGAGGTTGGTTGACTTCTGGATGGGTTCCCAGTGGTACGTTGTTGTCTCGTCTGAGTGGGCCTGGTTTGTTCCATGCAGTGGCTTGAACTGATTAAATTTCAGAGGTGTCCTCAGAGGGAACAGCAACATGTTCTGTTGGCTAGGCAGTGCCGCAGATTGGGAGGCTACCTGTGGAGAAGCTGCTGCCGCCCTTGTGTATAGCCTATTGTTGAATGAGGCTAGTTGGAAGTTTGGTTGTTGGTAGTGGTTGACAGGAAGAGAGGGAATGGCCTGCAAAGGCAGAAATTCAGTAGGACCGTTATACTGCAAGTTAACATTGGCTGCTGCTTGAGCATAGGGTCTGTTCTCATGTATTGCTGTGGCATCACCATAACTTAACATTATTTAACGCCATATATTGCTTTATGGCTCTCGCCTTCTAATAAATGGGACAAAGTCGATCTGTCGCTAAGTGTTGGACAGAGCGCAGAGCACACTGTGGTTGGGATGTTTTAGGTCATGAATCGATTCGATGGTTGGATGCACAAAAACTGCAGCGCATTTGGCTGTGGCATTGATTGCTGCCATGACTGAAACGCAAACATTTATAACATTGGATTACTGATGGGATATAGACCTCAACATAATAACGAACCCCATGAATATAGACAAATTTAGGCAGTTATTGAGATATAAATGGTTTAAGTTCCGGTTTACCTTGTTTTGCAATATTTTTAGTGAACCGTCGAATGCCTTCTACCTGGGCCTCATATGATATCACTGATATTTTTATTCTATTACGTCCAGAACTTGAGATGTTCAAAAGATGATTTGAGCTTAGGATACCTTGCTCACATAGTAACTTTCGTATAACCATTGGATGTAACCAGCCTATGTTCTTCTCCTTCCCCTCTACAAAATCTATAAATGTGCTGTTGTCGCTAGCGTCGTACGTGTAGCTAGATGTATTTTGCTGCGGGCTCTGTAGACTGCTGCTGACAATGGTGAGTGCAGTTGCCGCTGGAGTTGCTGGTGCTACTGGTGCTGCTGGAGTTGTTGTTGTTGTTGTTGTTGTTGTTGTGTTGACAGTAGATACCGACTGCTGAGATGCTGAATTTATCGCTGAGAGCTGTGCGACTTTCACTGCTGTGTGGGTTGATTTTCTTATGTCTTCTTCTGTTGGAACCTGACGTTTAGCAGGTTTGTTACTTTTGATTTGGCAGCCAAGCATGGGATTGTCTGGCACCACACTATACTGACAATTCACATTCTTGGTTGGAATGGCTTCATCAATTTGTTGGATGCTGACTGTGTTACTATTAAAACACGTCCGTTTAACGGTCAAGCAAGAATGCAACAGCGCATCTTCTGATTTATTCACCACAGAGAATATACAATATCCATGGACAGCATAGATACTTAGACTAAGACAATTTTATTTCGATATCATATTATAACACCCCCACTATATCGAAATAAGCGACAGCCTCACAAAACATTACAATTTATTACTTAATAATCCTATTTTCTCCATAAGTTTGTGATGTTTGGGGCACACAGAGCTTTTGTGAGCAAGTCAGCAGGCATTTCAGCAGTTTGCATGTATTCAAGCTTAATAGGCCTACATTTTTTTAATACAGCATCGCGGACAAAAAAACGTAATGAACATCAATATGTTTAGACCTCTGTGCATTTGCTGACTACTTGTAAGCTTCAATGCACTCTGACTGTCACTAAAAATAGTAATCATACACAAATTGCCCGTGATTTCAAATAACAGATTTCTTAAATATACTGCCTCTCTAGAAGCATCTGACAAAGCCATATATTCTGCTTCAGTGCTTGAGAGAGCTACAGTTTTTTGTTTTGTACTTTCCCATGAAATAGCAGAACCAGACATTACAAAACAGAAACCTGAATAAGAACGTCTGTCTACAGTGTTAGTTGCCCAGTCAGCATCTACAAATCCTTGTAATTCTACCTTTTCAATTTCAAAACATGCTATCACAATTATGTACTTTGTAACCCTCTGGTAAATGCATGCAAATATCTTTCTTTAGATATCCATTTTTTAAAAACTGAGGTTACATCTAAGTGCCAAATGCCTAACAATAATTGTGCATTAATTTCAAACAAAAAAACCTCAATGTGAAGTATCTAACCATCAATGAAAAGGTTTAATCACAATGTACACATGCTATTTGGCAAAAACATTTAGACACTGACCTAGCACGGTATCACACTTTATCATCACTTTCAAACCTTTCTTATTTAAATACCCACTTGCACTGCACTTGCTGTTGAAGCCATCAGCCTTGCCTCCAGGGCTTGGATGCGATTCTCCTGTCTGACCATAACTGCCTTCATCTTCTGCATCACTTGCTGGAATTCTCTGATGATATCATCTGGAACACAGCTGCCTTCTTCTTTACAGGATACACTTAATAAAGTTGTACCATATCTTTGAAGTGGTTTCCTTATTCTTTTAGGCAATGTCTTAATTTCTACACTCTCAGCTGCAGTACTTTCTTCCAAGTTATCTTGCTTTTCTACTTCAGCATAGTCTGATTGATATGATTTCAGTAATTCTGGTTTGCCTGTTCCTGTCAACTGTTCTTCTTGAGCAGACTCCCCCACTGAAACTGATTTCAGTAATTCTGCTTTGTCTGTTACTGTCAATTGTCCTTCTTGACCAGACTCCACCACTGAAACACTTATTTCTTCATATTTATTATCTTTTCTACTCTCCATAATAACCACATCCTTGCATATTAATATATTCTTCTTCTTGTAGTCATAAATTCTATAACCTTTTATATTTTCTGAATATCCAACAAGAATGTGTTTATGTGACTTTTTGTCCCACTTTAAACGTTTTTCTTTGGAAACATGGACCATTACATCACTGCCAAATATACGAATATGGCTTACATCAGGTTTCTTGCCATACCACAATTCATATGGTGTCTTGTCTTGAGTTCCTGATGCAATTGATCTGTTTTTTAAGTACACGGCTGTGTTTGCTGCTTCTCCCCAAAATCTTTTATCTAGCTTTGCATCAAACAACATACATCTTACTTTCTCAACTATTGAGCGATTCAGTCTTTCACACAGACCATTTTGTTCTGGGGTGTAAGGGTTACTTTTCTGATGAATAATACCTTCTTTCTTCAGAAAATCTGTAAACTCATTATTACAAAATTCAAAGCCATTATCAGTGCGAAATATTTTAATTTTCTTATTCTTTTGGTTTTCTACCAAGGCTTTAAATTCTTTAAATCTGCTAAATACTTCACTTTTAGCTTTCAAGAAGTAAATAAATGCCATGCGACTGAAGTCGTCCACCAGCAATAAAAAATATCGTGCACCACCTAAGGATTTATGTTCCATTGGGCCACACACATCAGCATGTATAATCTGCAATGTCTCTGTACTTCTTTCTCCAATATTTTTGAACGGAAGTCTTGACTGTTTTCCCTCACAGCACACGATACAACTGTTTTTTCCCGTTTGAAAATTATCAGGATAACTAAGTCCATCAACCACACCAGACTTCATTTTTTTCATATCTGCACTATTTATATGACCGAGTCTTCTGTGCCACATATAACCATCATTTAACACAGGAGCAGCCAATAAACTGTGATCACTTTTCATTTTATGTTTTACCTTCAACTTGTAAACACCACAAATAAGTTCTCCTATAGCCACCAATTCACCGTTCATATTATGTATGAAACAATTCTGTGAATCGAAATGAACTTTATTACCGTTCTTTATGAGTTCACTCACTGATAAGAGGTTAGTCGTCAGACTTGGCACACACAATGCATTTTTCACAGTAATATCATAACCACAATCTGAAGTTATTTCTACATCGCCGGTACACAGCACAGGTACTTTGGTTTTGTCAGCGATAATAACTTCTGGTTCACTTGACGAATACAATGCATTTTTTATCCAATGTTCATTCGGCGTCATATGAGAACTTGCGCCGGAGTCAATATACCAATCTTGTTTACCAAACTTGCCGGATAGAAAAACAACACTAAACACATTGGATTGTTTAGGTTCATCTGATTTCACCAGCAAAGGACATTGATTCCTGTAATGCCCACTTCGTTTACACCTGTAACAAGTGATGGATTTAACTCCTGTCATTTTGACATTTGACTTTTCCGCGACGTAGTTTCCGCTTTTGTTTTGTCTGTTAGCAGTCTTGCTTCTATGGTTCTGCCAACCTTTGGAAGCGAAAGCGGTTTTTGTCTCTGATTCATTCGAATCTGACATCTCCATATCGATCAATTTTGTCCTGATAACATCCGCCGTAATAGGAATCCCGGAATGTTCAATCGCCATGATCATTGGTGAAAATCGTTCTGGTAAACCTGCCAGTAACAACGAGCCAATCCATTCGTCGTTTATATAAAATCCAGTTACACTTAATCTTTGCGATGTCTCAATAATATCTGTCACATACGACGTCATTGAATCACAATTATCAAGTCTGATTGATATAAGATGACGAAGTAAGGTTATTCTTCGTGTAAACCCGGAATCGTCAAACATAGTTTTAAGCTGCGCCCATAGCTCCTTCGTTGTTTTAGCTTCCTTTACGTGCACATACAATGCTGGATCAATTGTAAGAATCAGCTTCGCTTTCGCCTTTGCATCATCTGCGGCTGCAGTGCTAGTACTTCCTTCTTCCTGTATTAAGCCGGACATGCCTTCTAACACCAACATATTCTCCGCTGCAAAAGCCCATACATCGTAGTTGTCTCTGCCTTTAAGCTTAGGCACGTTAACTACAAAATTCGAAGCCATCTTCAAGCGCGTAACTAATTATTTATAAGATTACGACTTTTCCGTATTCTGTTTACTGGAATAGCGAAGAAAATAACTCTGGGTCACAGTCTGGGCCCATAACCTATTAAAACACGTCCGTTTAACGGTCAAGCAAGAATGCAACAGCACATCTTCTGTTTTATTCACCACAGAGAATATACAATATCCATGGACAGCATAGATACTTAGACTAAGACAATTTTATTTCGATATCATATTATAACAGTTACCAACCAGGTTGACATGCCACTATGATTTTCAAGTTCTGATGTGTGCTCCTGAGGACCACAAGTTCCACCCTCGCCGTACAACCCACTGAACATTGTGGGTGACTGTCACATGGACTCAACTGTTAGATGAAAACAATTACTAGTCAATTATTTTCACCGAGAAGACAGTAGATTGTATTTCTTGGTAAACTGTTGAGTCTATCACACACACTTCTTGTTTACCACAACCGTTTAGCTAGCTTCGGTTATGACTCTTCACCAGGAAACGTATACTACCGGGAAGTTGTTGCTCCGAGAGCTCACTACAGACTGTGAAATAATGTATTTAGCTGTTAATGTGTTTAGAATTTGATAATATAGCATTAAATATCCAAATTTATGAAAATAATAGTGTAATCACTTTTTCTAGGGGAAACCTGCCAGCCATGTTCCTGTTCTGGAAACATCAATCCAGATGATCCAGGTTCCTGTGATTCCATAACTGGGAAATGTTTACGCTGTCTAAATAACACATACGGTGAAGCGTGTAATTTGTGCGCTCCTGGTTTTTATGGTGATGCTGTGGAAAATAAAGACTGCCGGAGTAAGTATACTAACAATAATCGCTATATATCGTTGGCATTAACCACTCAAATTATCCTACTGTTCAAGTTATTGAGAATATTCACTCTTACTATTCAGCAGTGGGAAGGTTAGATCAATTTAAATTGTTGTTCTTTTTATTTTTAAATTGCCAGTGCTAGATGATCTTTGGTGTATGTATATGGAACATGTTTTCATTGAGTATTTAATCTACAGTGGCATTTTTCCTTAGAGGTTAAGAAACAAGACAAAATAACTTTAAATTATTTTACAAAAACATTTCACAATAAATGATTGCCGAGGCAGCAATACAAAATAAATGTGTAGTGATGAAGCTGATGGAAATTTCTTGCTACAATACTTCTTGTATGATATATCTCTTCAGGATGAAAAAAGAAAAGACTGTTTGACCCCACTGACTTATGATAATTCTGCAGGCACATCCACTTCATAATTTCTAATATATAAAACATGAAACAAGTGTTTGCTATCAGGTGATGCACTCATCTGCTTACTCACAATTTAATCTTTCTTCCTTCTACTGCTTTAACGCATGGGCAACAAAGTTATCAAAGAAATTAGTCAGAACTCTAGAATTAATGATTGTTATCTTTCATATGTGTCATTGAATTCATGAATGTCTCTGTTTTTATATTGGGGGGTGGGGATGGAAAAACCTTTATATTAAAGTACTCCAGATTATTTATCTCTGTTACTGCTAAAGGTATTAAGATATGTTTAGTCAATCTTGGGTTACAGTACAGTGACAACTTTCAAGAAGAATGAGACCAATGAGAAAGATTTTAAAATCTTCTAAATCTTTCTGAAAGATAGACAGTTTCTGATCACCGACATTAATATTACATGAAAAAGAAGCTATAGATTGCAAAATGTCAAGAGATCCATTTCTAACACATCTAGCCCAACATTGTCGAACCAGACCCCAATCAAAGAGTAAAGGAACAGGAAGATGATTATTTGCTAACAATGCACATTCCAACTGAAGAAGGAAGCACATTCCATTCAGCATTTATTTCTTGTGTGGTGCTATATAAAATAAGTCAAATAAAAATACAAATCATTGCATTGTACACCAACTTATCTAAGTACTCAATGATTCAAAGTATAATTTTAGATTATACTATTTTAGGTTATACTATACTTTCACAAAGTTATCACTTTATTTATGTGTGTTCTATAAATTTTATATAGTTACTAGCTGGTACCCACGACTTCGTTCGTGATTGTAAAGAATTCATATTGACAGCTATAGACATCTAACCACCCTAGTGCACGATGGGAGACTCGATGCTATTACCACACACAAGTACCAGTCTTCTGCGCTATGTAGTTCCGGCAGCAAGGTAAAATTTACGGATACACACAAGTCTTTGGATGAAACACGAAAATATTCATGATCGACCAATTTCAAACACCATATCTCACACACTCCCACAGTTACCGAATTTCGGCCAACGTTGTGATCGATGGGAGACTCTGTGTTACTACCACACACAAACGCCAGTGATCTGCGATTGATAGTTTTCTCTTAAAAGTGATACACCGTGACACATGCGTCTTTGGCAGAAATATGAAATTGCTGCAGGTCGACCATTTTCATCCCCCATATCTTCCACACCCCCATAGCTACAGACATCTAACAACCATAGTGCACGACAACAAACACGATTCTACTACCACACATAAACACCAATGCTCTATGCTATGTAGTCGTGGTAGAAAAGTGAAATCTGCGGAGACACATGCCTTTCGTCGAAATACGAAAATATCCTTGGTCGGCCACTTACAACCACCATATCTACCACAGTACCACAGTTTCCGAAATTCGGCCACTGTTGTAATCGAAAGGTGACTCTGTGCTACTACTACACACAAACGCCAGTTATCTGTGATCTATAGTTTTCGCTGAAAAGTGATACACCATGACACTTTTGTCTTTGGCAGAAGTATGAAACTGCCACAGGTCGCTATTTTTCAACCCTCATTTCTCCCACACCCCCATAGCTACCGACATCTAACAACCATAGTGCACTACATGAGATACGATTCTACTACCAAACACAAGCACCAATGCTCTATGCTATATAGTTGTGGCAGAAAAGTGACATATGCGGAGACAGTCGAAATACGAAAATATACTTGGTCGGCCACTAACAACCACCATATCTACCACAGTACCACAGTTTCTGAAATTCGGCCGCTGTTGTGATCGAAAGGTGACTCTGTGCTACTACTACACACAAACGCCAGTTATCTGTGATCTTTAGTTTTCGCTGAAAAGAGATACACCATGACACTTTTGTCTTTGGAAGAAGTATGAAACTGCCACAGGTCGACCACTTTCAACCCTCATTTCTCCCACACCCCCATAGCTACCGACATCTAACAACCATAGTGCAATACATGATATACGATTCTACTACCAAACACATACACCAATGCTCTATGCTATGTAGTTGTGGCAGAAAAGTGACATATGCGGAGACAGTCGAAATGCGAAAATATCCTTGGTCGGCTACTTACAACCACCATATCTACCACAGTACCACAGTTTCTGAAATTCGGCCACTGTTGTGATCGAAAGGTGACTCTGTGCTACTACTTCACACAAACGCCAGTTATCTGTGATCTATAGTTTTCGCTGAAAAGTGATACACCATGACACTTTTGTCTTTGGCAGAAGTATGAAACTGCCACAGGTCGACCACTTTCAACCCCCATATCTCCCACATCCCCATAGCTACCGACATCTAACAACCATAGTGCACGACAGGAAAGACGATTCTACTACCACACACAAACACCAAAAGTCTATGTTATGTAGTTGTGGCAGGAAAGAGAAGTATACGGAGATACGAATTTTTGGTCAAAATATGAAAACGCCCTGCACTGTCCAACTTTAATCATTATATCTCCCACATCCCCACAGCTATCGGCATTCGGCCAACGTTGTGCACGACAGGAAACTCCATGCTACTTCCACCCACAAATATCAGTGATCTGTGCTAAGTAGTGGTGGCTGAAAAGTGAAATATAGGAAAAAACACATCTATTTTTATATATATTTAAGATTATGCTAAAGAAATTCTGTAAAAGATCTAGTCTGACCTAATATTAATTCAAACACCTTAAATTTTTCTGTAAATTTGTATAGCGGTAAATAACATGTAGCCTGTAATTATTATAATTCAGTTGTTTATTGATATTAATGATTTTATGTAGTTGTCATATTTTAATCTGAAATAAATGAAAAGTAACAGCTGATTTTCTTATTTTCAAGGTTGTGATTGTGACAAATGTGGAACTCGGGAATGTGACAGTTTTACAGGTGTTTGTAAGTGCCATGAAAATGTGATAGGAGAGAAATGTGACCGATGTAAAATAGAGCATTATGGTTTCTCAACTTGCCAGGTATTACAATAATTGCGTCATTTTGTATTACAACAATTTTCAAAGTAGTTCTTAACATTTGAGTGAAATTGTTAGAACTGAATGAATTAATAATAAATTTTAATGTTTTAGCATAAGAAAAAGACCTAATGTTTGGAAGCCAGTTTCCTTTTCTTAAGGTCGGTATACTTAATGGACAAAAATGATTTAGTTAAGCAACAAGCAAATTAGTCGTCAGTGTTGACATTGCCTTCTTTCTCCAGTATACTGTTGTTCCAATCCTGCTGCTCTTACAGTTTCCTTGTGTATTCTTTCTATCGGTTAACTTGTCTTCTTAGTTTAAAAACAGGTTTTCCATCAGCAGCTTTAATGTGTAAACAAATTCTATTCATTTCTCCAAAATTTTATTTGATCTTCCACCCATTTCCCTACATCCATTTCCTTTTCCAATTCTCACTTTTCTTGCACTCACTTTTCTTTTACTTCGTTGCATTTCCGGTTTATTAAACTTCTAAAATGTCTGTACTGTTTTCTTCCTGCTTCATCCTGAGCAATTTTGGTCCCTTCTCCTCTTATTCATCAACTCCAAAATTCTTCTGTGATCCATGGTTTTACTGAAGCCTAAACCAGCTTTGATAATTTTTCTCTTCAATGAATTCCATTCATCCTCTGTTAAACTCCTTTCAGAGTTCTTTATTGGAACCACGTATAAAATTAAATTCCCCTCAATTTGTTTGCTTCCAGTCTATTCTGCACGTATTGCTTCTATATTCTCTTGTATTTCAGACTGCACTTCATAACTATCAGATTGTGGTTGGAGTCTGTCACCTCCTAGGTATCTAGAACTTGATTCCTGAATCTCTGTTTGACCATGATATAATCTAGCTGATATCTACTTGTATCCCTGGATGGTTCCAGGTGTATTTCCTTCATGCACGATTCTTAAATAGTGTGTATGACATGATAAGCTTGTATTTTTCACAACATTCTAACAACCTGCTTCCTAGCTCATTTTTTCTCCTATACCAAAACTTCCTACAGTATTCTTCTTTTCATTTGCACACTATTGAATTTCAATGACTCATGATTATTAGATTTTCCTCCTCTTCACACGTATTAATTCTGTAATTTCATCATACATTTTCTTTATTTCTTCATCATCTACCTGTGTTGTTGGCGTATAAATTTGTACTAACATGGTTAGAATAGGCTTAGAATAATTCTCCAACTAAACTGTTCACAATAATCTCCCCATGTTCTTAAAAATTTGCTAATTAAGAAATACTGTAATGAATTTATGATTCGTTATAGACTGTAGTGAACAAACTATTTGAATGTACGTACATATAAATAAATAATTACCCATTTCCCTACTCTCTTGTTTATTATAAATCCTACAGCTGTAACTTCATTGACAGCGTCTGTGTTAATTAGTCTATGTTCCCCAGACCAGAAATCATGTGCATCTTTACACTCGATGTCACTAATACCAACAACATCTAACTTATGTCATTCCATCTCCCTTTATATGTTTTCTAATCTACCTGCCCTATTCAGACTTATAACATTCCACACTCTGACTTGTATATTGTTTCTATCTATTCTGATGACTCTTCCCTGAGCAATCCCCAAATGGAGATTTGATTGGGAAACTGTTTTACACCTGGAATATTTTACCCAAGATAAATCTAATTTAATTTAATTGTGATGTAGTGCACGGCTCTGATGAAAATTTCCCTACAAATCCATTTTCCTCCTTTCCTGAACCTACCCATTTTTGCCTTCTACAAATTTCAACTTTAAATCATTTCAGCGTTTTTGTAAATTATTCATCAATTCTTTTAGTAACTTATTCCAATCCCTGACCCACTTACATACGAAACAAAATCTTCCCACATCTTGTGCCTGAAATCGAGTGGCAGCTTGTGGCAAATGTCATTGTTTCACTTCCGGTGTTACTTTTAATTTTTACCCCAATATCCCTCCATCATCACCAATATATGCCTTATAGACTCCCATGACTTGTTGTATTTAATAAAAATTGTGTTTAATATGATTATTCTCCTTTTTTAATGTTCTTACTTTTTGTTGTCGGTCTTATCGGACTTCATATTTTTCTTATAATCCGGTCGCCAGGGATGAATATCCTGCTTTTAACTTGTTCAAAACTTTACACTTATTCATTTTATCTTTTATATTTAAAATAAATAGTAAAATTTTATGACTTGTAATTTGTTTAAACATCCTTCGATACTTAAGGATCCAAAGGTCCTAAATTGCAGTAAAAACTCGAAGCGCACACTAACTTTTCTCTCTCGCTCGCTTGACCATGTTGCTATCTTGTTACTATAGCTACGGATTTCTCCCAGAGTAACTATTGTTCTTTTATATCTTCTACAAGGAACCTGTTATGCCTCAACCCTTCCCAAGTTCACCATATATTTGTAAAAAAAAAAAAACTGTGGTAAATTTTTTTACAGAGCACTTATGTAAGGACCTTCATATTTCTTCACCTTGATAATATATAATTACAATATATAAATATATTTTTTTTTTCAAGTAACAACAATGATACAAATCAGATGGAACACCACTTTTATGTCCTGTCATGGTAGGTAGTGCAGTGTTTTTACTAGTCCACCTTCTTCACCATTCCATACCAACAAAAAGTCTGTAACAGTCAATATTTTTGTATCATTTATCTTATAAGCTAAATCAAACCTTATGAAAACAAAAATATGGTACAACAAATATTCCTATTAACAGAAACAATGTTAAAAAATGCGAAATATTTTAACCTCCTGACTCATCGGAGTACATAGCCAAAAAATATTTACAATGGCTAATTTTATAGTCATTATGTATGGTAATTACTTTCTTGACCTTTACATATATATACATTAATAATAAATAAAAGACTTGTTGCCACATTTTTTTTTCTTTTTCTTCAAATGCAAAACGTAATGAAAGAAGGTACCTGGACCTTAAAAGTATAAACTACTTAACATGTTTTGTTTTATTGTTGTGTTGAAATGGGTTTTTAACAATAAATATTGTAAATAATATTTTACATCATTTCAACAAATCTTTAATTAACTTTACTATTTATTGTTCCTCTGAATATGACTCAGTTCACATGACCTTTCTCTCCATCCTCATTATTAGTCTCTACAGGAGATGAGTCTTCAATATGTAATACCATTCATGGTAAATCTATACTACATTAAACAAATGATAGTTTTCATTAATATCCCTACTGTCTTTGGTATCTTTCACATCAAAGAACTAGTAGTCTGCTCTTTTGAGCTAACACAATCATTTCCAATATTTCTATTTGTTGCACTTTTAATTCATCTTCACTCTTTTTTACACTTTCAATTCCCAAACATTCATTTCCATCACTTGACAAAATTATACTTGCTTCATAGCCTTGTTTTCTATGATCCATATTTTTTGCATTAATAATCTCTTCTGCTTTGCCAGAAACTTCAACACTTCTTATTTCCTTTTTATTATGACTCAGTTTCCCTTTGTCAGAATAATTCTTTACTTCTTTCATTTCTGAATATTCTATCTGAAGCTAATATTTCCTCAATGTATTTTTTATCCTCATCACTTCTGTTTTCCCTATCTTTCTTGTCACCAATAATGCCTTCAATATGGCTGTGAACAGCTGTTTGCGTGTCTGTGACGGTGTATGCCGAGCAATTACGGATTTTCCACTGGAGGCGTTGCCGTAGACTTGTTGTCAGGTTTCTGTCCAATGTTCTTTCTCCCTGACAAGGTTTGGTTAGTCACTAATTGCTGTGATCAGTTGTATATCATTTGTTACTGCAGGTCTACTGCACAATTGTCATATTGTATTTATATATTTTAAATAATTGGCAGTTGGCAGGAGTACAGTAACCATTTAAGACTAGTGAAGAAACTTTAATGTTCGAACTTATTAATTTAACTTCTGGTATTTGAATAATTATAAACTTTCTATGACTCATATATACTTATTTCCATCTCACTTCATTAGTAAATATCTGAAGAATACAAAGGTCCTTTGCTTACGGTAACTTTACATCATCAACTCAAAAGTGCCAACTAAACTTTTTCTCTCGCTCACTTGACCTTGTTGTTACCGATACCTACTACAACTACTGATTTCTCCCAGAGTAACTTTTATATCGTTCTTTTATATCTTCTCCAAGGAACCTGTTATGCCTTAGACTCTCTTCACCCTACTCCTGTCCTCCAAAGAATCCCATTCCAGCTCTTTTATCATATCAGTTACTGATTGTGTTCTGTAGTAATTTCCAGAGACAAATCTAGCAGCCCTTCTTTGCACCCACTAACTCCTGTATTTGATACAAAAAATGTGGGTCCCATACTATGCCACCATATTCATTCAATGGTCTGACCAAAGTTCTGTAAGTCAATTCCTTTATTTCTCTCATACATTCCCTAACACCCTCCAACAAGTGAAGGATTATGAAACATTTTTCTACCACCTGTCCAATGTGTCCTGCCCAGCTAGTTATCAAATGTTACGCCAATATATTTATATTTCAAGTCTTCAACAAGAAATTCCTTCCCCATAATCACCCCTTAGTTTTTTATCTGTGTATTTAATAAGCTGACTCTTCTTTGCATTTATCTTAATCCCATGTTTACCAACCCAGTTTGATATCCTGTCCAGATCAACCTGCAGCTCTTCATAGTTCTCTACTTTTCTGACCCTTTTATATAGTATTATGTCATCTGCAAACAACCTTACTTCTAAGCAATGAGGTCTTCACTGGTTCTTACAATCTAACTTCTGATAGTAAACCTTCAACACAATCATTCATTAGAATAATTAATAGCAATGGTCCCAATATGCTACCCTGTCACACTCCCATATTTACTTCCACTTCTTTTGATACTGCATTTCCTAGCGTAACTTTTTGCTTTCTATTTTTTTTTTTTAATTCTTCTACCCAGCAAATCATTTTTTCTTCCATCCAATAGTTTTTACATTATTTACCACCATTTTATGGCTCACTTTGTCAAAGGCCTTTGAAAGGTCTAGTGCGGTACCAACAATTTGGCTTCCCCTGTCCATTTCATCTGGAATGTCAAACATTTATCCTACTAACGGAAATTTGCATGAATATCCTTGCCTAAAGCCATGTTGCTGACTTGCTCCTCACATATATTTCTGATGTGGTTGGCTATCAATATCTCCATTAATTTACCTACTGGTGATGTCAAAATGATTGGCCTATAATTTTCGACTTTTTTTTCATCCCTCCTTAATGTACTGGTACTACTATTGTACTTTTCTACTCCTCTGGTAAGCAGCAAATATCCAGACTTAGTTTAAATAATATTTCAAGATAAGGTACAATGTTACATCCTGCTATTTTTAAGACATCTGCAGTAATATTATCTACACCGGCCCCTTTTAAGTTTTTGTTTTCAGCTTTCTTAGTTCCTTTATGATATCTTTAGAAAGAATTTCAATTTTTTTGGTCTGCTTATTTCTAATTGCCTCTGATTTATACCCTCCCATTTCTGATTCATTGTACCTAATGATCTCACTAAACCAGTTAATCAAAATCTCTACCTTTTGAAATCCTCATAACTTCATCTCCATACTTATCTTTAATTGTCTCAACAGCCGCCATTCCCCTCAGTTTTCTAACATAGCCATAGAAATTTCTAGATGCATCAGTTAGTAATCCCCTGCACTGACAGTACTCTTCATAAACCCATATTTAGCCACCTTGTTTCGCCTTCTGCATCCCCATAATGTTGATCATTATTGATCCTTCTGCATTTAAGGGCTGTATCCAACCTTATGGGCAAGAGGTTGCCCTGGACTGCTCCCTGCTCTTCTACACTCCTTTCAGGAGGTTATTGGCAAGCAGTAGGTGACTCCTTAGACCAGGAATCATTCAGTCATGAAAGCTTGATTTGTACAAAAGTGAGGGAAAGGTTGACATTTGGTTGGAAGAAGCTAGTATATTCTCTCCCAATCCTTACACCCCTCCTTGTTATACTTACATGATAATCTATACTGTTTCTGAGCCAAAGTGGTGATTCACTCCCAGCCGAGTGGGGTGGCTACTTCGGGAGGCACATGTGAAGTATTGCTGGTATGGTGGCGTACTGCGGAGTATCACCACAGACTGAAATGACAGCATGTTTTTTTTTTTAACTATCGATACTCGACAGTAAAATTATTTTTTGAAACAGGATTTTCTGCCTGATTGTGATGACCAGTCAGTTCTAATTTATTTTATTTCCATACAGATCAGTTTTCCCCCTCTCTTGTAACCACATACCTTTGCCCTTTATGAATTTTAAATTCATTTGTTGTTTCTAGTAAATATTTTCATTTCCCTTGCAAATTTATTTCAGTTCATGAGTCCCTTATGTTCAAAAGAAAGTTTTCTCACTCCCTTATGCCTGAGTGCCAGCATGTGGTCATGGGCAACTTTTCCTTTCCATGTACTACTTTTTAATTCTTCTACCCATATACTTCCAAACCTCACCATCAATATATGCCTTGCACACTCCAAGCACTGGTTTTACTCTCCTCCTGTTTTCAGTTAACCAAATCAATTACTGGTTGTTTTCTTGGTAATTTCCACAGACAAATTTTGCTGCTGTCTTCTGCACCTGCATTTGATTACAAAAATGTGCATTCGACACTACACCACCATGTTCAAGCAATTGTCTGACCAAAATTTTGTAACCCAATTCCTTCATGTCTCTGGCTCACACCATTTTTTTTTAAAATGAATGTTTTATAAACCTTCACTCTTGTGACCAGACAGTGAAAGTATACACTTTGCACAGTGCTCTGGTATACCATGGTGTGTTATTCTCATAAGTCAGGTATGTTAAATCTTTATTTAATTATATCGATTTTCTTTTTTAAAGATGGAGAGAAATGTATCCCTCTTTCCCCTTGTTGAGATTTGGTAAATTGTGGTGGAACCCTTCCTCCAGCTCACGTTAAATTTACCTTATAATTTTTAAATAATTAATATTGTTTGATATCTTCATGTATTTTAGACTTCATGTCAATAAATATCTAAGTGTTTATACTGATGTCTTCAATGTACTAAATTATTTTCTGTGAAATAAGAGGAGTAAAATGATACTAAACTTTAAGGTGCACTGTAATTAATTTAATTATATTTAGTAAAGTAAAAAAAATAGTCTGGTACACCACCTTCTGCAATTCTTTACTCATTCCTTGGGCATGTGCTTCCTCTATTGTAATTATTGGACACATGATGTTCATGTCTTTTGATAGTATAGGAAGACAGTCATTAGCCGTAACTATATCCTCCTCAAAAATATATCCGTAACAAAAAAAAAGGGGGGGGGGTTTCACCTTTCAATCACATGATTTATATCTTGGTTAAAGTATTCAGTAAATTTCAGCTTTGCATCCCTTTCACAAAGAATTAACTTCTTGTTGGCATGCTTGGTTTTTCTTTTTGGCACTGTAAAAGGTTTAATACAAATTTTTGTTGAACACACTAACATTGGCTTATGTGTTGCAGATATCATGACTGACTGATTTACATGCAATGATTCCAACTGACAGGGCAGGGAACTCTCTGAATCAATTTGACACTTGCGTGACACTTTTTTTTACAAATTGAGGAATCCCTGGTATATACAGTATTTAATATTGTCTGTGCCTGGGATTGATTTTTTAATACAAAATCTTATCCCTTATATTAATGTATATTCTCTGAATTCAAAAGCTGACATGAGAATTTTAGTGGCCCCTCCCCACTTTCCATCCCTTTAAATGAGATTTGGTGTGAATTTGCTGAACTCCTTCTCCCCCCCCCCAATTTTGAGCTCCCTTAATTAATTGACTCCTTATTTTGATACTTGTCTTCAACCATAGTGTCTAGGTATACCAGGCAATGTGGTCTTTTCTTTTTGAGATAGCTCATTACTGTTTCTCCAAATATGAGTTTCCGATTCTTCCTTCTTTCATATTCTCCCATTTTTCTGCACCTTTGGTAATATGTATTTAACAATGGTACTTTATTCCATTACTGCTATTCTATATATATTACATTTTCTAAGGGTGGAGAATTTACAGATACCCAGTTATATTGGTATGAATATTGCTTTCTGTAATATTTTTTCTTTTTAGACTGTTCAGCTTACAAGTGTTGTTCCTATTGTCATTTTAGTTCTGTATGTTGTCAGTAGCCTTGCTTTTATTTCTACCTAGGGTGTTCCTTCTTTTGGAATTATGTATCCTTGATACATGAATTCTTCTCTCACTCTTTGAAATTTCGAACCCAGGGTTTGAAATTCTGTTGCATGTTCTTCTTTTCTGCTCTTCCATTCCATTCTAAATAATGTGAGGTAAATTGTCTTTTCTTGACTAATTATTAGCATAGGTTTGTTTGACATTTTTGAGAGAGCCTCTGACCAGTTTGTCTCTTCCTAATATAGACTGTAATTACTAAGAATGAAATAAATAGTAATCTAAATGAGGTTACTATCTCAATATGCTGATCTTAATATACTGCTGATGAACGAAAGAATATTTCTGATTGGTAGATTCTGAAGTTTTAATTCCAAGAAGTGTCTATTGACTGAAAAATAATTGGTAATATTCGGAAATTTATGAAGACCTGTTACTTAAAGTTTTCTACTGAAGAAGTTGATGATTGGAAAAGGGTATTTAACCTTTTCATCCCTTGCTTCTGTCAGTTTGTTTGGAATAAGGAAGGTTTGGACTAAGAGTAAGATAGAATTTATGATGGTAGCATAGCAATGGTGATGTTAGTGGAGCAAGTAGCTTAGATTATAAACTCTTATGTCCTGTTTAGTGTGGGATCTGTAATTCTCTTATCTTATGAAAATCATTATTATACCTGAAGGCATCCTAATAAATAATAAAATATGTCTTAACAAGGTTGTCTGCCTCTGTAGCAAACTGAGAGAGAGGGTATCAAGGGAAAATTCAATTTACATTTTTCTTCTTCATGATACATTGTATTTTAGTTAATACAAAGTTAAACAATATTTTGAAATTGTTTTAGTTATTTTACTAAAAATATTTGATACATTGTTGTTCACTATTTTGCTTCTCTGTATTATAATGACAGTGTTGTTCACTATTTTGCTTCTCTGTATTATAATGACAGGGTTGTACACCATGTGACTGTAAAGAGGCATCAGAAAGTTCCCAGTGTGATGATGAGACTGGTGCTTGTCGTTGTAGACCAGGAGTTTCTGGACGAACTTGTGATCGTTGCATCCCTGGGTACTGGAACTATTCGGAATCTGGCTGCATCTGTAAGAGAGTTTTAAGTATTTATATTTTATACTTTCTGCGAAAAATAATCAAATGAACTGATTTTAGATATTGAAATTTCTAATACTTTATCAGTTGCCTATTGATAAGAAATCTAGAAAACATCCATTGTAGATGTAGATTGTATGGCTGATGTGAAAAGAACTGTAATAGAATAGGAATAGGTTTATAGATCATGTCCATGATCTACTTGGGCTAGATTTTGGGGGTGATAAAAAATAAAAAATTGGATTGTTGGCTGCTTTTGGTGGTGGAAGAATGAATGGTAAATATGGGGCTCTTTGGGAGACACCGAATTCATTCTCAGAGTTGAGAGTAGATTGGTCATTATTGGCAAAGATTTAAATTTACCAGGTGTCAGCTGGGTTGGAAATGAGATTAATAACACAAGGGAGCAGACATTTGCAAATACCTTAATAATGGAAGGAGGCTTTACACAATGGGCAGAGTAGAACACAAGGGGACCAAACAGGTTGGATATTTTCCTAATAAAGCCCAATGGTAACCTTGTAGGGTGTCATGTAATGAATGAAATAAGTGATCATGAAGCAGATCTGATGGATATTAGAGGATTCAGTAAATCAGTTGCCAAAATTTGAAATTGAAGAGATATTTCAGGGAAAGTTTCAGCAAATGGAAGGAAGGCACAAGTTCAGTAAGGTCTGTATAATACCCACCTTTTTATTTGAGTATTATTAATTTTGCCTCGAAATATGATAGCATTGCTGATAAGCTCGTTGATTTAGTAATACCTTGGATGCCAGTGAGTTCAATAAAATTCCTTTATACATTGGTACAAAATAAAGGATCATAAGGAAAGGTGATGAATACAACCACATTATAAGTAAAAAACCCACAACTTAAGAAATAAAATTACAACCATATTTATTTTTATTATTTTCAAAACATGTCTATGTGGAAGATCTTCTTACTGATGGAACATTAATTTATTATTGTATCTGGTGTTGAAACTATTCGTTCTTTAATGAAAACAAAGTCAGACACACTATTAGCAATTTATAATTCCAGTTCAGTGGATGACATGAATGATCCCTTGGTTTTGCAAACTGAGGCGCGAACTGGTCTCCTTTACCGTACTTTGAAGGTGGTTGGAAGAGGAGAGATGCAAAAGTTGTTGACCACTATGCTGAGATGTTGTCCTGGGCTGCAACAATTTTTGAGTTGAGCACCCATTGAGCCTTAAACTGCTTGGTGTGGTGTTGCATATAGGAGGCATTCTGCAAACGCTTGGTGGCTGCCTGGCTCCATCGATGTCAGGTAATCAGCTCCGGCGAGACTGGATGCCGAACAACCTGTAGCCATGGTCCACATACTCTTTCTTCGAACCCTCCACCATGAATGCCACCTTCAGTGGTCTTTCCCTTCACACCACCCTGATACACATCATGCCACAGTACCCCAGCCCTCCATCAGACGACCAGCAATAAATCCAACACACCCTTCTTTCACTCACAACTTATCTGAAGCACTCTTATCTCCCAAGCGATGCACAAGGTACCCCTTGTCTCTTCCCTTGGGACAACATCTTTTTAACCATCAGGCTCGCATAGGCCTCTGCTCAACCAGACCTTTTGTGTGTGTGTGTGTGTGTGTGTTGTGTGTGTGTGTGTGTATGGTGAGCTTCTAATGATCTCACTCCCTTTCTGTCTACTTCTAATCATGTCTATAACACAAACAGTTTCGTTTAATGTTGCTAAACATCATATGTTAAAAAAATAGTCATGTACATACATGCCAACATAAAAATCTTCAGCACTGGTGACCAACCACACTTAAAAACTAGACTACAAAAAAGAAGTGGAGCATACATCCCTCGCCGGAACACTCTACTAGGGCAAAGACATCCAAGCTGCCTTGGTCCACGTATTTATAATAAATTACCAGAAGATATTATCAATAAGCCGAAAGAAACCATGAAGAAACATATAACTACATGGCTTTTAGACAACCATGATTCGTTAAATGAACTAATAAACTTCCATTACCTGATATAAACAATATTTATATATGTATGTACAAATAAATTTTGTTATGTCAAACCATATCGAACTAATCTTTATAATGATTGTATTACTCACATGTTCCAATGATTGTTATTCACGCACAGTCATGTATAGTATATCTCTTAGATCCTAAGTCACTGTAAATATTTGTATTATAAGAATCAAGCTACCTGCATCCTGAAGCCCACACACAAGTTTTACCTTATGTGGGATTCACAAAATCATCTTATGTACTATAAAATATATTAAAGCTGTATCATTGTCCTTTGTGAATAAAAATAATAATAATAATAATAATAATAATAATAATAACAATAATAATAATATTCTCAAACCAAATGTAACATTACATTTTGCCTCACTGTTCTCAATTAAACATGCACAGAACTTTCTTTCTAATTCACCCACTAACTCTTCCAGTGATTCACTGCACTTTGTCATCAGTCATTGATCAGTTGTTCCTTGACTGTTTGTTTTAGTTGTATATTCACCTCCCCATAAATTAATTGCTAAGTGTTATATTTTATTAGAATGTATATGATTCCATTAATGTTACCTTTCCTTATGTGCGATTTAAACAAGATCAAGAACAATGAAAAATCCCTTAACTAATATCAAGTTCATGGCTGTAACGCATCCTTTGATGCTACCCAGTGCATTGCTTGGCATCTCCGATGACTTAAACTAACAGTCACACACTCATATACACCATTCAAACTCACACATACATATTATATATCAATAAAAATCTACCAAATATGTTTTATTGTTGTAGAACTGCTGCTTATAATGTGAATTACACTCCTTATGTGAAATGTTGTCTACCATATCGTTTTGTCGGTCTTTCCGTTTTATGTTGTCTGAAGTTTCCCGTTCCTGCAAAATCAGTGTATCATCATATCACGTATTATTATTATTAATTTGTCATTATAGCCATGATCTTAGCATGCCGGGTAATTTTTCCTTTCCTTTTGAACCTTTTTAGTTCCTCAGGCAGAAAAAATAGACATATGCTAAATTTGAGTAGAGTCACCTGCATCAATTACTAATATGCAATAAAAAAAGCTCGGGTCTTGTGTCCTCGGGATTAAACATTTATTTGCCGTAGATGACACACGATTCACTCTTCACGATCCTATCAAAGCTATTTGCCTTATGTCAATCTGTTGTTTTACCCTCTTGTAACAATAAATTTGTGAGTTATTTTGTGCATGATACATGAAATATTTACTAGCGGCGTGGATTCTCCTTCTGATATTAAATTCTTTTGATGGTGGACACTATATCTTGTTTCTTTTTTATTTTTTATTTTATTTTTTTTATTATTTTTTTATTTAATGATGGGCAGTTTGTTGTTCATAATTTTTTATTACCATTATTTTCCTCCACACAAGGGTCATATCTGTACATTTCACTTGTTTGTATGCTTGTCCATTATGTAAATACCGGTGGCTTAAACAACACTCTCCCATAAACAAATCGGTTGTATTTAGATTTATACCTTCCAATTAATTAATATTCTACATTTTGACAATTAAAAATAATAATATTCTACAACTTATTTTCCACTTTTATTTATATTAAGTATTACACTTTACTCAGCGTTATCCACTCCCTTCAGTTTTATAACTACAAAGCTCTGGTATTGCTCCCATTTTATGTGCTCGAGTACCTCTCAATCAGTGGCAATTCAATTTTTCTCTCCTTTTAGCCCGATTGATATTTTCTGAGGTTTCTTGCATTAAGTGGTGCCCATTGTTTGATTCCGTCATTTAACAAATAGGATTTCAGGACTACTAGTTTTGAAATTTCAAATGGACCCGTATAATGGTGAAAAGTCTTGGAAATAAGCTTTTTCTGAGCATTGGATGGATGTAAGTTTCTCAACAATACTTTCTCCCCTACTTGATAAGTACATGTTTCTTTGCTGTCCTCCCGTTCCTTTGTCCTCCTCACTTTTTCCATGAGGAAATCTTTTGCTCCTTTCACTTGGTCTGCTGTGTCCCTGATTGGATTATCCACTGGGTACCTTACTATCTCTTCGGACAGTGTAACCAGAGATTTCTTCCTTTCTAGTCTGCTGGTAGATGTCCTGTACTACATTGAATTACTTCATTAAAGTATCTTCCAAGCTAGTGTATGTATATATTTTACCCAGGACTTGTGATTGTCTCCTACCAGAAGTCTGAAATACACACCTTGGTGATGCATATAACATATCTCCATATTTATTCCTAGTGACCTTTTTGAACACATCACCATTTGAATCCCAGCATTGTTCAATGTTTTGCTCCACTTTGGACTTGTAAAAACACTTCTGTAGTCTGATAAAATTTGATCTGGTTTCCGAATGCAGGAATCTACTTGCTTAGCACAATATACAATGAATTTTCCATGTTAATTCGTGACACTGGGCAGAGTTTAACATATTTGCCAAAAGCATGTACCATTACAAGTATTCAACAGGGCAGGACACATTGGCTTCAAAATCCTACACTTGTTGGAGTGAGTGATGAGGGGATGTACTAGGTAGTATGAGGATTGGGTTATAAAATGTTGGTCAGACCGTTGCTTGAATAGTACAGGGATTCGAAGATGTGCAAAGAAGGGCTACTAGATTTGTCTCTGGAATTTACTGCAGAACACAATCAGTAAGTGAGAATTATAGTTAACCTTCCTTCTCAGAGTCACTGTAAAAATATTTTTCTTCATCTTGGAATAATGACTCTACCAGCTATATTTACCTTTCAGTGCTTAATGTATATGAAGGAAAACTGTGAGAAATATGTAGTGGTGGGTGTGAGTCGTACTTAAAGTACTAGGAATAGAGATAACATAGGTTTCTTCAGGTGTGGATATAGATGCACTCAAAAAACTTTACTATGTATCGATCAAGCTTTTTAATGCCATACCAATGAGAATAATATCACTTCCAAATGAAATGTTCAGGAATGCATTAAAAAAAAATGACTTATTGATAACTGTTTATATAAAATTGAAGACTTTTATGAAATAGCAGCTAATATGTAGTAAAATTGAAATGTTTATAATTCATTGATGTACTAATGTTTAATGTCTTTGTAATGCTACAGATGTTCTCTGTAGTTTATGCAATAAGACAACAACAACAACAACAATAATAGTGGCCGAAAAAAATTATTTTCTGAAAATCCAAAAAATGTTTATATCTTCCTCAGTTTAAAAGCTAAAAAGCTGAAATAACTTTTAATCTGCTTCTAATTTATTGCTCTTTCATTTGGTACTAAAATCGCCTTGCTTGCTGTTTTCTAACCAGTTAAATCAAAATTGTTATAATCTTGAAATTGATATCTTTCAAAATATTTAAGTTTCAGCTCTGTAACATGTTTAAATGATTCTACGTCCCGTTTTTAATAATAAATCATTACTCTCTGACAGCAATAACAGCTCTTAAATGGTTTTATTATCATTTTCATAGATCCAAAAAATTTTCCCATTACCGCTACCAGAAGAAGCCATGGTTTATCTATAATTTTATATTTCGGATATCAGACAGAATATTGCACCAATTCAAAAACCCAAAGTAGTGTAATTCCTAGACTTATTGCTTTATGCATTAGAGGTGGGATGGGACTGAGGACAAGGAACGGGTAGGAATTTGGGCATGGCCTTTTGAAGGAAACATCCCGGCATTTGCCTGGATTGATCTGGCGAAACTATGGAAAACCCAAATCTGGATGCCCGGACTGGGATTCGAACCGCCGTTCTCCCGAATGTGAGGCCAGATCGCTAACCGCTCAACCACCACACCAGTTTCATTCCTAGGAAAAAAAAAATTCTTCTTCAATTTACACATAATGTCTCCTTTGAATTAATTTCCCTCTTAACTTTGACTATTTTTAATGTCAATTTCTTGCTGGTTCCAGATTTCGAAATCTCATATCCCTTCAGGGAAACCTAAATAGCTCAGATAATGAAGGTAATGATTTCTTTTATGAAATTGTCTGAATCTGACATATCAGATATGCTAATATTACGTTCTGACTTTCTACAACTGTCTAATCTGATTTATGGCTTGAATTATGTCAACAAACGACTTAAAAACGGATCTGTAATGTTCTTTAACTGAACTTGCTGTTCTGAGAACATATTTTATTACGAAGTTACAAAATTTTTCTGTTACTTTGCTTACTGTTACTGTGGTCCAGGCTTCATTACAACATAAATAGAAAAATATTAATAATAAACACTTTTCAATTCCCAGTGTATGATCAGTTTGCTAAAACTCCTTTTATTTATTTATTTTTTTTTAAAAGAAGATAACACTGGAATCTGAATCATCATGAGTGGAGAATGAACCCTGGACCACAGTACAACCTAACTGTACACACATTACATGGATGCCCTTATAAATCTTCCAATCTGTCGCTGTTACTGTGGTCCAGGCTTCATTACAACACAAACCAAAAAATTAGTAACAAACCTTTTTGATGTCAAACATATGATCAGTTTGCAAGGTGGAATAAATTAACAAGGGAAATGTTGAAGAACTTTTTAAAACCACAGAAAAACTTGAAAATAAAAATTCATAAAGGGCCAGAGTTGATGTGAGGGGAAATTGCACACATAATAAGTTTTTTTTTAAAACTAAATAAATGTTGAATTTTATTTGTTATTATTATTTCATAGCTTAAATACTTAAACTGTCAGTGAATATTTTTTTCAGCATGTGGCTGCAATACAGATTACTCTTTGGGATTTGGATGCAACCCACTAACAGGCCAGTGCCAGTGTCTACCAGGAGTGATAGGGGAAAAGTGTGATCACTGCCCTTACCGTTGGGTTCTTATTGAAGATCAAGGTTGTTTTGAGTGTGATAGCTGTACTCACAATCTGCTTGATGTTACAGACTGGCTTAGTAACGTCATTGAACCTTATGTCATGGAATTTGAGGTTTGTTTTCATTATTGATTAACATATGTGATACAATTTGTTTTCCTAGACTACATATAGTTGAATGACACTATACAAACAATCAAGAATAAAACAAATTCTGATTATTACAAGAAAATTTGCTTCATTCTTCCAATTTTTGATGTATGAGCATACTGTGTGTTGAAAGTTTCACTTATAAATAATAAAGTTAGTTATAAATGAAACTAGCTGTTACCAGTGTATTCACACGTGTGAACCCAGAATTTTATTGCTAGAATTGGAATTAGAAACTGTAAGTTATGAGAAAGGTGTCCTAAAAATCATCACGATGCCATTCTATCATTGAACCTTTCTCATGACAAGAACCAATTTGTATAATGTTTAAAAATAGAAACAAACTAAAAGGGGGTGGGAGAGATTAACAGTAGGATGTAAGACTTAGATGTGCACTGGGGTAGGTGCACAAGGCTCTGTTTTGACTCTGACCACGTGTAAGCCTTGGATAGTCCAGGTATGACTATGCTACAGTATACAGGATGCCACTTAGCTTTCTTTCTACCTCAAGCTAAGGAAAAACTATAGGTAAATAATGTTTAAAAGTCAGTTGTTGTTTAAACTAACTATATTCTGAAAATCTTGCACAGTCAATAACTGAATAGGCAATCAGACAACATCACAGAAGTAAAGTTTCCAAGGTCGATTAACTGTTCGAGCCAGACCACACCCCAAAGTTCAAAGTATAATTGATTACCACTTGAAAGTATACAAAAGTTAGTCACATGCTTCTGTTTGGGCTTCTAATTAGCAAGCACCCGATACTTAAGTAATGCCGAGGCCCCACATGGCGTAATACTACTTCAAAACTGCATAGTTGTTATCCAGACTGAAACTTTAAAACATTATGATGCCTACTTCTCGCCGCTCTAAGAGAAAACTGACGAGCCGAATGGGCTACATGTTATCACGCTCGCGGTTCCTGAACAGACTGAGCTTACATCTTGACACTCTCTCATTTCTGAATGACTCAGGCCGACTGATTGCACTGCTGCTGCTGCTAACAAGGAAAATTCTAGGCGTCTATCTGCTTTCTCACCATTTGTGAGAACCGGCAAAGCTATCGCTTCACATTGGTAGGTCTTGGAAGGCTAATCCTATTTCAAATCAAATGTCAGAAAGGTTTCGTCATCCATTTTGACCTTGACAACTAAAACAATTATGTCTCTCTGAAACTTTACAGATCGCTAGATCTTAGTTATTATGAAAAATTTTGTAACTTTAATAGTTTAGCTGAAAATAATTAATTTAAATACGAACTTTCGCAATACCACTCCAGGCGAGTCCTGAAGACTGATGAATCACAAAATACTATCTTGAAACTCTGAAAATCTGCTTTCTTGCTTAAATTAACATAGAAACTGACTTTAGAAATAAAATACAATATTATCCAATCTAACTCATGGTTCTGAGAATAAAATTTTGTCACGCAGTTACAAAATTTAATAGATACCTGACAAGGACCTACCAAAGTTACTGTAGCAAATTTTTGTTTGTGATTTAAAATTATGTCACTCTCTGGGGACATTTTATATCAATATTGTTTTGTATACAATGTGTTTGCTTTTGCTGTCCTTTGATAAGAAATATGGCCTTTGGGGGTGGAAACACATGATCTATCTTCATATAACTTCCCACAGGAAAAACACATCTTTTCTAAGTGTACCCTGCTACTTTCAGTGTCTGTCCCTGGCTTTGATTGATATTCATTCTAAAGACTATTTTTAGTGGGAACTGCAATCTATAAAACTGGAGTGGTAGGTTTGTACATATTATTGGTGTTCCAGGAATCAACACATCATCACCTTTTACCATCCCAGTCATTATAATAGCTTCTATTAATACCACAAAACATGTTATTTGTGGTGCATTGAGTTGAGTTTGCACATCAGTAGTACAGTAACACCAACTTTTAATTTATTACAAGACTCTCCCAATAATTCAAAACAGTAAAGGAACTGTATGGGATATGTGGTAATGTGTGCATTATGCATAACAATGTCCACCGATAGATATTCTGCTATTTTGCCTTGCACTTGTGACATAATTTTTTCATTTATTTGTTCAACAGCTTCATTAGTCAGTGTTAAAATTACTGCCTCACACAACCATTCTTTACATCCCATATTAGTTTGTGGTTCAGGACAAACTGGTCAGAAGTTCATCTGTACTAATGACACTATTACAGTGTTCTGACTGAATGTAATCATTCCATTTGTCGTTATATTAGTGGTGTACCTAACTATTTTTATCTGCTGCCATAATGTAGAAATCATTCGAACATACATTTATTTTAGCTGCTGGTGTACCTTTTGAAATCATCGATAGAATCTGTCTAAAATCGCAGCAGCAATACAACCATTCCTTCCATAATACTTTGGTTGCTATTTATATCCTTCATGGTCTGATTTAGTACCCCAACTGCCCTTTAATGAGAGACAGTTCACTCATCCCAAAATAACAATTTGAATTGTCACAGCATTCTTCTCAGATTGTTATTTTTGCTGATGTTTCAAACTGGTTTCTCTTCATGAGCCAAGTTTAATGAAGCTTAAGCACCAAATGCTCCATTCATCCACTATCAAGCAATGTGGCTGCTGTCCCCAAGGACGCTACTGCAATGGCCACTTTTAATTTTTTTTTATCTCTTCAGATTTGACTGCAAATCCATATCTCTACTATATAATAAGTTTTGTTTGTACATGTAATTTATAAAAAGATCATACACAACATTACTATCTATCTATCTTTCTCTGTTTGGTTGGTTTCCAAAATTTCATGACAAAAATTATCTTATAGCCTTCCTAATAATAAATATTATTTCCTTGACAATTTTGATTTGTGAAGCCATTTAGTCGTGAAAATGTAACAAACAGATAGAGTGGCACTTTTATTTTTGCATTTATAATTTTAGTGTAGATAATGTGTTCATATCAAAATTGTTTTCAGGTAAAAATACTAATTCAATCTTGGATTCCATTTTGTGTAACTTACTCCATACAATGTAAACGTAGCTCGTGAAAGTAAGACAAAGCTACAAATAAATGACATTTCTGGTAATCCCTTAAATACATGAGAGATTGTGTGAGACAAAAGTTCAGTGCACATAGCACTTTTGAATACCACTAAACTTCCTTTAAACTTTTATGAATTAATATTTCCTTTTAGCTTTGTTTCCTGCTTCATTGTATCATTTAAACTATTCATAAATTACACTGGTCTACAAAAATGAACTTTTTTCTTTCACAAGAACAAAAACATGAGATTATAGAAGTATTTATCATGCTGAATTCAAATATCATTTTCGTTTTTCCCCATCAAGCAGGAGTTTTTGTAATATACATTTGATTTTTTAATATTTTTTTTTATAAACTCAGTAACTAACAATCTAACTTCACATACTACTCATTTTGACTTGCCTAGAAACTGGTAGATAGTGATTTTTGAACATATTTTGCATCTGGAACATATCTCTTCTTGGGCCAACAGAAGTCAGCCAGCATTTTAGAACTCCACTTGCCTTGGAACCTCTTTTCCATTGTAGAAATTTGCTGATGAAAACTCTCACTGTGCTCATCACTGACAGCCATAAGATTTCCCAGAAAGAAGTGTAAGTGAGTCCAAGAAGCGAATTTTTAAGGACATGTTGCATCCTATAGCTTCATAAGAAGGCAGAAGATCAGCCACTATGTCATGATGGTTTTCTGCTTTATGGTTTCAAAGGAAATTGGAACGTACCTTTTTGAAAGAATGCGAGGCTGCTTTTTCTAATGGTTTCAACAGTCCTTCAAAATGTTTTCAGCCATTAATTACCGTATTTGTGGTCGTATAAAAATTTGTTCCTTCAGTTTAGCATCACTGGGAAATTTCGAATTCAAGCACAAGAATCCATCTAAAAATTTATTCATAGAATTTGCAAAATTTTTCATTACTCCTAATTTCATATGCAATGGAGGTAAATATATTTTTTCAGGATTCACTACAATCTGAACATGTTTGAAACCTGTCTTAGACAAGCTGTGTTCTTTTGTTGTGAAAATAGATACATCTGAATCATGTTTTATATGTTTTCATGTCTATTCAATGTGTGGCTGCTGTGCTGTCACATTTCCTTACCCTAATTTTTATTTTGCTATACAGCATCTTTTGTTTTCTTGTAATGTGTTTATAATTCTTACCAAAGTTGAAGGTCGAAATACGGATGGACAGTTACACACATAGGGCACTGTAATTGTTGGGCGGCTTGATATTGGCAATGGTATTCTCCTGTCCAGATGTTTAATTCATTCACTTTACAGCACCATTAGCCATTGCCACAGAGTGGTGGAAAATTTAAGATAGTGTTGAGTTGTGGTCGAAGAGCATAAACTGGAGTCTTGTAAAATTGGGAACTATATGGTTTGGAGAGAACGAGTTGACAGCTAATATTAAATAGCAATTTTTTTTTTGCATGAAAATAAAATATAAAACTTGAAATAAATCACAGAATTCGAAGGATATTACAAACTAATTTAAATGACAGCTATAGTGAGTGATAGTTCATGCACGGAAGAGTTAGTGTAGGTAGACATAGAAAAGAAGTATGATTGATATGTATTTTCTTTTGTCTGTGGCCATTTATTCTAATGAACAGTGGATTCGTGGTCAGGCCTATGTAGGAGGCTGGACTGTAGTTGCCGATTAGCAGGTATATTGCATGAAAGGATTCATAGGTGGCATGTCATGTGATGGGAAAGTTTTCTTCTGTGATGGTGTTGGTGAAGGTGGTGGAGGGATGTTGTGCATTGCACATCTTGAAGTGGGATCTGTTGCATGGAATAGAGCTCTAATGCTGTGTGCTGGAAGACTGTGTTTGTGGACTTGCAGTTGGCTGAAGGTAGGGGGTGTGTTGAAGCATGTACTGAGAAGGCAGGGAGGATTTTGGGGGTGCAGGGAATCTCATTTCCAGGCAGGCTCAACCTTGCCAAAGAATTTGGTTGATGGATTCAAGACCTACAAAGTACTGAGTGGCCATGACTGGAATATGGATGGTTTCAGAGGGTTTAGCGTGGATGAAGGGGTGTTCAGTTTGTGTTGTGGCATTGAAACTTATTTGTGAACTAAATCTTGTGAATAGTTGTGGGATACCAGTGCTTGGGATATGTTGTAATACCAAGTGAGGGACTGCTAGCTGGGGCATATACAACTGTTGCATATGATAAGGGTGTGATAAGGATAGTAACTGTTGAAATGAAGGTACTGTTGTAGGTTTGGCGAAGAGTAACAAGCTTAGGTGACCATTGAAAAAGGACAAATCCACTTCCAGCAAAGCAGCCCAGGCATAAGAATAGGCACTGTGTAGTTCAGGAACTGTCCAAGAAGCTAAGAAGGTTCTTTTTCCGCCTGGATCCAGATCATAAAAATGTTATCTGTGAATCTGAGCCAACCACAAAATAGGATTTAGGTGGACTGTATCTTAAAAAGGATTGTTTCAGGCGGCCTAGGAAGAGGCTTGCACAAGAGGAGGTCTTATGGGTAACTGTGGTCGGCCACAAATCTGACAGTAGATTTTGCCTTCAAAAGAGAAATAGTTACTATTTTGTATCAGATGGGCCAAGTGCTAGCGAATCAAGTGCTGCAGGTGGTGTTGGACACTTATCTGCAAAATGTTCCCTGACACTAAACCCATGATGGTGAGGAATGTTGATGTACAAGGATGTAACATAAATTGTTTGCAGGGTGGTTTTGGAGAGAATAGGTGGGGGCACAGTAGTGTGTCTTTGATGGGGGACGGGAGTTGACTGACTAAGGTTAACAATTTTTGGTTGCCACATTACAACTTGCACGGCCCATGTACCACCTAAACCCTCAAAAATCAAGTATAGTTAGTCTTGCCTCAGTCACTCAATAATTTCCAAGTCTCATATCCACCAACTGAATCCCTCGGCAAAACTGAGAATTTTTTTTTTTTTTTTTTTTTACGCTGCCTGGAAATGAGATCTCTGCACTCCAAAATCATCCTTGCTCTTCCCAGTATATGCTTCAGTAATCTCAGCTAACTACAAGTCCACAAACATCTCTTCTCCATCCCAACAGATAGCTACAAGACTCTTTCTCTGGAACATATCCCAATGCAAGAAGTGCAACATATGCTGTGCCTCCCACCTTCACCAACCTTGTCATTGGGGACAGTTTTCCCATCATAGGACACATCACCTTCTATGCATTACATCATCCAACCTGCAATGATTGAATCTCCTGTCCATTAGAATGAATCGACAAAGAGAAATAACCCTAACCACCTAGTAGTGAATCATTCCATCTTGTATGGTGCCAACAATTCTAATTCTTTCTTCGCCATCTGCATTATCAGAGTCCCACTCAAAAGGTGGGAACTACCAGCAGCCACTGGGTTTTATGATAATACATAGCAATCTTCTTTCTTTTCCATAGGGCCCATCCTTATCTCTTCCTGACATTATAACTGTTGTTTAAATTAATGAGTAATGATTTAAATTTCTTTTAATTTATTCAAAGAGGTTTTTCTTATTTAAAAAATGTGTTATTGTTTCTATTCTTATTTTTCTCCACTCTGATTTCAGTCATGAAGAACCACATGGACACTGGCCACCTGTTTACACAGGGGTCAGTGTGCATCATGCGAGGGGAGGGAGGAACAGAGTTCCTGCCTGAAGTCTAACCAGGCCTTTTAGGCCTAGCATACCTAATTTGTTTTGAAAAATGTCATGTGAGCCATATGTCTATTAAACATGCATATTTTTGCTTTCTGTGTGACAAGTGCATTGAGCCACAATGGCAGGTTCTTTGTTACAGTACAATATTTGCTGCCAACTCCTGCCTGCCAGTATGAGTGTCTGTGATATAACTTCCAATTTTACAACACTCGGATTTAGGCTATTTGACCTCCACACCATACCCCTCACATTAATTAATTTTCCACCATTCTGTGGCACCGGCCAATGGTCTCTGAGCCATCAGTTATACTCCAGCATCCGCCCTGCAGCTACCTCGATCTATTGTTGATGAAAATCCATAAACACGAAAATTTCAATGCTTAAAATGAGTATATCTCTGTCCGTGTTTCGAAATCATGCTACCTTCAACTGTGGTAAGAAGTGGTTATTCTTGCAGGGCCGGCGTTAGGGAGGGGTAAGCGGGTCAAATGTACCCGGGCCCGCCCGGCTGATGGGGCGCCCGATCACCGGCTGTAGGGGCCCCCCACTCGACAAGTTGTAGAGCTATATATAAAAAAAAGTCGCCCATTAGGTCTGAGGGAGTGCCCTAACCGATGAATTCATGAATTCGCCAAGGGGTCCCAACTGGTTACCCCGGGACCCAAAATCTTAGCGTCGGCCATGTATTCTTGTATCCATATGTTTAATTTATACCTATATATAAAATGAAGTTTAGGGAAAGTAAGCTCGCCATTTACCACTGATGTAGCAGAAGGGCAACAACAAACACATTAACACCAACACATTTTACAATATTTTGGTATAAATCTTAGTCATGATATCACAGTAATGTGGTGAATTTCAGTGCATTGTGTACATATGTGATCCCTTGCCCATATGGGCTTCTTAGATCATGACTAATATCTATACTGAAATATTGCAAAGCTTGTTCATGTTCATGGGTTTGTCATGCACCTTCATCTGTGGCTAATTACAGAGTCTTTGTGTATCCTTCCTCATTCATTGCCTAGCAGCTGTTTCATTGTCAATGTATACATGTATATGAAGATCATTTCAAAGTTATGTACAGCTGGTGATATATCTTAAACTGGAGTTATTATTATTGTTTTGTACTTTCATCTTTGCTTATACTAAAAAAAAAAAAAAAAAAAATGAATTATGTGGACATGCCAAAAGTTATAGGATAGCAAGATGAAAATGCTAAGATGGCACATTAATTGAATTGAAAGGGTGTATACAGGCAAATTAATGCCAGTACTATCGATTGAACTTATAAATGTCCTGTGAAACATTTACTATTAGAATCATGGCCATCCACCAAGAATTAATCAAGTTTGAATGCGGGGATGTTATCTGGAAACTGACACATGGGTTATAGATTTTTGGTAATGATTGAGAAATTTAGGATTTCATGTTCCACAGTATCAGAGAGGTTGCCAGAATATCTGATGGTACTGCTTCCCACATGGAGTAAATGAGCGAGACCTGCACTGATAGTAAACATGCCCATTTTAACAGATTAATGGCACTGCACGTGCCAACTGCCACTCAAAATGAGCGATGCATCAGAGACATATCTGTGCAGCAACATTTGGTACTAATAGAATGTGACAACGGAGACTTGAGTGATACTATAGTATTAGCATGGAAACACGAGCACATTCAAGGGGCCCTAGATGACTGAAAGATGTCAGCTTGTACTAATGAGTAACATTTCCAGATCACATATTTTGATGGTTAGATTCAGCAAGTTCAGTGAGACCATTGGCCCAATTCAAGAATAAGGGCATTTGTAAGTTGGCAGTTGTTGTTTGACAATGTGAGGCTTTGTGTGGGATAGCTTGGGTCCTCTGATTAAACTGAACTGTTCCATGATAGAAAATCACTATGTTCAGCTGTGGTGTGACCATTTGCAGTCCCTTATGGGCTCTATGTATCCAGAAGAAATGGATATTTCTAGGGTGTAAATATGCCATGTCACTGAGCCAGATTACTTGTGACAGGGTTTGAGGAGCATTCTAGACAATTCATCCATACAATTTGGTTACCTATACTGCAGCAGATTTGGTATAGGGCCATTTGTGTACTGGGTGCAGCACCTACCACAATCAGTTATGGCTGTCAGTTGATACAGCATACTTGCTGATCCCTCTTTGAGACTTCCACAAACTATTTTAGTTCATGCCAAATCACTTTGCAGAAGTAGGTTCCATATGTCGTTAGTTAGTTATCATATAAATTTTGGCATCCCAGTATATGTATTATAATGAATTTGTAGATATAATGCCCTTAAATATAACAGCATAATCATTTCATCTTTTTAATTTTGTTTTTAGTCAGTTGCAGCAAGTTTTTTCACAACACAACGACTTGTTTACATCAACAGTACGGCCAGTCAACTAGCTCCAAATGTTAGTCTTCTTGATCCGGGTCTAGTCGATTTAACGCCACATACTCATGAGGTTGAAAGTCTTGAACAAGATGCAAGAAATCTTTACAGGAGGGTAAGGACTTCTGTACCTATGTCACATTGTTAATAAGAGTTAACCATTTAGTTAAGTTTGGGCATTGATTACAATAGTTACTGTATGACAGTAGTTCCTGCCTCAGAGGATATTATTTACATTCCTTACAGAGTGAATATGCAGTTGAGAATGCAGAACAGTCTGAACCAGATGCCAAGAAAGTTTTAGATGAGGCTATTGATGTAGACGAGTTGATTCAAGAAGTTGTAGAAGAAGCAGAAGCCACTGTAATAGAAGTTGGGCAGCTTGCAACAAATCTGGAAGCTGGAGCTGGTATGAATGGATACGTACATATCTATACTATTAAAAATTTGTAATGGGGTTGTGTCTCGTCAAACAAAAGTAGTGAACATATTTCTCACCTCCTTGGCTCACTTCATCTTCAAAAAATTTCTTCTTCAATTCTACATCTATCCACAGATAAAAAGCCTACCTGCATGGTGCCATCTTATGTCAACCTCTTCCTCGGCCATCTGGAGGACAAATTCCTGATGAAATACCCCTGTGCCTCCTTGTGTGGTGCAGATACAGAGATGCTATATTTATGGTCTTGCCCCACAGGGAAGTCCACTTCCTAGAGTGCTCAATTCCATTAATAATAGATACTCCTTCCACTTTGCATGGTTGTATTCCCACAACTGTGTCACATTTCTTGATGTGGACATATCCCTTAGATGCACTTCACACATTAGCGCACATCAAACCAACAGATTTATAACAGTGCTTACTTTTTGACAGTTGCAATCCTTTCCATGCCAAATGTTCCATTCTATACAGCTTGGGAATTCATGGTAGATGCTTCTGTTATGATCATGAAGCACTGTCCAGGTATTTTGAAAAACTATCTCAAGCTCTCGTTTCCAACCACTGATCTTATGTAAAGGCAAATCTCTTTTGGTGCCACCCACAACTCCTTTCTGCATATTCTAAAGCTGACTGCAGCCCATTATTCATCATCCAGTTCTCTCCTGGCCATGAATCCATTAACCATATCTTTCGCTATGGGCATGACTTTCTACGTTCCTTCCCCCGTCCCATGTTCATGTTTCAACAGACCTTTCAATCAGAAAAATATCTTGGTCCACAAGCACTTACTTCTGACTCTACTGGACTTTCACATGGATCTTGCTCATGCAATAGACCACACTGTAAAACATGCAGCACACATCCAGCCACCACTAAGTAATCCAATCCTATCTCAGGAGAAGCTTTTTGTATTATTGAACAAATTGAACATGGTCAACTAATGGTCATCAGTGGAACAACTATAGCCAGTTTGTAACAAACACTTTTCATAATGAAGTCTTTCTTAAAACCAAAATAAATTTAACTGTCTCTCATAATGATTTAAAGTTAAAATGTTGATTACCTTTAATGATTATTTAGCATCAGAACAGTCACTTAATAGACCAAAAAATGGAAATGTTCTAACATGGCTGAACATTAGAGAGAAACATGGAGTATTAAAAATGGTCACCCTCAAAATATTAAATACTTAAACTGAGACATCTAGTAATTTAACTGGGGGCTCATGATTGTACTACATCACAATAAAAATTATGGTTTCTACCACTACAGGCAATGCAAGTATATTGTGACCAAGATAAAAATTTATACTGACATTATTCATTTAATAGCTGAATAAAGTCAAAATATCTAACAAATTTTAAGAACTGTGTACTTCAAAAAATACTTGATATTAAACTAATGGTTCCATTTCCATGTCTTGTTAGGAGCATTTTTATGAATTAAGTATCAGGCCAAAATTTGTTTATTGTAGCTTTAACAAAGAAGTGGGCTTGTTTGAAGAATGAGGTACCATTGTAAAAATAAACAAGTCTTGCAACAACCTTCATTCCAACCTCCACTTCCCAATATAACCTCTTTTAATTCCCAGATTTCCTCATCTAATGTTTCAGCACATTCTTTCCTCATCTGCATTCCCCACTCCAACAAACAACCACAGCTCAACGGAAACCATAACCCTGAAAGACCTATCCAGGAACTACCATCCTCCCAGTAGAGGTTAATGAACTGCAGTGATGATGAGGCTGAAACAACTCTCTGGTATGAACTCCTACCATCCCTACACCATAGATTTTCTATTTTCAAGGAAATTTAGTTGTGTATGGCTTATATCAGTAAAACCTGAAGATAATAGATCATAATACACAAACAGGCACAAATTACTGCATCAGTGTTTTTTTTTTTTCAGGACCACAAATTGACCAAGCTCTCAGGGAAGCTGAGGAACTACTTGCACAAATTCATCAGAGAAATTTTACAGATAGGCAGAATGATGCTGAACAAGAATTAAATAAGGCATCCTCACTTCTTGAAAGTATGAAGGAATTTTCTGTACCTGTGTACAATCAAACAAAATATTTTGAGGATTTGAAAAATCAAGTTAGAAGCTTTGATATGAAACTGGAAGATCTGAGAAATTATAGTCTTGTTGCCAAGGACCAGGCAGCAAAAACAAATGATATGACTGAAGGAAACAGGTGATACTTACTTTCCACAATTCACATTCTCATACCTCATGTACCAATGATTACATTAAGCAGATTAAAATTAAAGTTTGTTTTAATGAAATAAGAAACAAATTAACTGTATTTTCCAGCATGGCAGTGCAAAGTATCCTGGTACAAATTGCAGTTTGTTGATTAGATATTAATTTATCATGTTTTTCTGATTGCTCGTTGTAGGATGAAATTTAAATTTGGTTGAAATTGTATTCTTGATTCACAGTCTTTCCATTATAGCCAAGTTACAGAACTGTTATTAATAGTTCACTTATTCTCTGGCCTGACTAATCTATGCAACATGAAGAGTATCATTGTGTTAGCAACTACATTACACTTATGGGTTTAGGACTGAAATCAGATGAAAGTGAACATAGTGTAAATTATAGGTTATCCTTACAGCAAACTGATTGTGTTTAGCATTTGATTTTATTGTTTAGTAGTGGTAAATGGTGTTATTAAGAGTGTTGGTACCTCAGTACAGGAGAATTCTAGAGTTCTGTTACATTTTACTGTAATACAAAATGATAGAGTGTGCTTAGTCTTTGGTTTTAATCATTTCCTGAAAGAGGACATGGGTTATTAACCTTCTAAACAGCTCAATACAGGACTCTCCTGGTGATACAATAAGATAGTGTATGTGTAGTCTTGGGTTTTAATAATGTTGTAGAGCTCATGCAGGTCCTGAGTAACCATGGCCAGCATAGTTGAATCTAGCCACAAGGAGGGGTAAGAGTAGAGGTGGAGATTCTGCTGTGAAAAATAGCATTAGTTCTGCCATTGCGTTTGTATCTGTGAACACCTTCGGCTGGTGGGGTTTCAGTAGGCACGGCATATACCTAAATAAAAGGAGGTGACATAACGGAAATATATATTTAGCTCCTTGAGCAAGGATGATAATTAATAATATATACTCTTAGAGAAAAGCAAGATGACATAGGTTGCTACGGAAATAAATACTCAAGAAATGGTGACTATTGGCGTAGAAGCATAGATCGGGTGCTTAGATTACCCTGTTTCGATGTAATCCCTAGTGGATTAAAATAATATACAATAAACTAAAACTGTTTGAATCGAAAGAACTGAATTCATTATAATTATAACTACTTCACAAATCATCGATAATATCACATACTTTCTGAGTTATTAGATAAATCTGTAAGTGTAGTTTGGAAGCAGCTGGTGAGGGGATAAAAATCAGTTACCATAGGTCTACTGGGTGATGCAAGAATCGTAAAAACTAAAAACATTGTTGAAGCTGATAAAATTGTAAAAGGAAAGAGGGAGAGGTCGCAACATATACAGTGAAGAGTAACACGGAGAGAATTTCAAAACCATATATAAAACTATTAGTATTGAACTTAAGGGGTGTAATTATTAATTTATTATTAATTTTAGTTGTGATGGAGCTAACACTCTGGTAACAATTCCCCTAGTCATTTAATAACTCTTTTCCTATATATATATATATATATATATATGTATATATATTCATGTGGCGGGCTCGGATGTGACCACATCTTTCCCCCTGCCATATGTCTCGCCTCCTACATGAGTAAGACTAAAGTCGAAATATTGTGTAAGTAATTCTTTTGTTTTTGTTTTTTTACGTGTCTCGCCCTCCTGCCTTCATCTGTGGTAAGTGACGGGTAACTGTTTATTTTCCCTTTCCTATCTATATATATATATATATATATATATATATATATATATATTAATTATTTTATGATTGAAATGTTGAATTGTTCCCCCATTTACTTTTCTGATTTAAAAATTTTAATTTTAAATTCCTTAACTATTTTTGGTAAATTATTCATCACTTCACTAGGTAATTGGTTCCTATCTCGACACCCTTACCATCAAAAGAAAATTTTCCCACTCCCTTATACATCAAATCGAGTACCAGCTTGTGGTCATGGACATCTTTCCCCTTCCATGCACTATTCCGAAATCTTTGACCAATATCATTCCAAGCCCCATCACCAATATATGCTCTATACATTCCCAGCACTCTCCTCACCCTCCTCCCCTCCTCTAATGACTCACATTCCAGCTCCTTTATCATTTCAGTTACTGACTGGGACCTGCGATAATTTGTACAAAGAAATCTAGCTGCTCTTCTTTGCACTCCCTCCAACTACTGTAGTTGATAACCAAAATGTGGGTCCCAAACTATTCCACCTTATTGAACCAATGGTCTGACCAAAGTTTTGTAACCCAATTCCCTAACTTCTCTGGTACATCCTCACATCACCCCCTACAGTAAATGAAGGAGTTTACAACCTTTTCCTACCACCTGCCCAATGTGCTCTCCCCATTTGAGTTTGTTGTCAAATATTATGCCAACATATTTACACTTCAAGTTTTTAAACAAGCAATTCTTAGCCCACTTTATAATCATAATTAACCTTTAGGTTTTTATTTTTATTTTTGTGCTTAGTAAGCTGTCTCTTCTTGGCATTTATCTTAATTTCATGATGACCTACCCATTTAGATATTCTGTCCAGGTCACCCTGCAGCTCTTCGCAGTCTTCACCGGTTTCGATCGTATTCTATACCATTGTTTAATTTGCGAAAAAACCTGAATTTTGACCATAACCCATCAACACAGTCATTCATTAGAATAATGAACAGCAAGAGTCCCAATACACTACCCTGTGGCACCCCCATATTTACTTCCACCTATTTTGACAATGTATTTCCTACTATAACATTTTGATTTCTGGCTTTTAAGAATTCCTCTACCCAGCAAGTAACTTTATCATCCACTCCAATAGATTTCAGTTTATTGAAAACCATTTTGTGGCTCATTCTGTCAATTGCCTTAGAAAGATCTAGTACCACACTATCAGCTTGGCCTCCTTTGTCCAATTCATCACAAATAACTTGCATATAGCCCAGTATCTGAGGTTCACATGTATATCCTTGCCTAAAGCTATATTGTCAATCTGCAAGCCAGTTTCTTTCCGTACAGAAATGTCTGATATAAATTGGCCTGTAATTTTCAGCCCTATTTGGTCCCCCTTCTTTATTAACTGGTACTACTATCGCTCTTTTCCAAACCTCTGGTAAACAGCAAGGCTCCAAACTCATTTTAAATAAATCTTTTTAAAATTTTGTTGTTTCCTCATTGATACTTTTAGGGAGACTATCTTCTGATTCAATCACTCAGTATGTCTGCAGTTTTAAAATCCTCAGTGACTTAAAATCCATTTTTAGCTACAATAGTCCGAATACCTTCCATTCCCCTCAGTTTTCTATTATAGCCATAGAAATTTCTAGATGCATCGTTTAGTGGTCCTCCAGCACCAATAATATTCTTCATAAACCCACCCTTTGCTTCTCTCTTTGCTCTTATTAATTACTTGTTTAGTTGATTTAAGTATTCCCTACTGCCTTCCTGTTTCTTAACTCTGTTGTGTTCCCATCTCTCTAGCCCAGCGATTCTCAAAGTGGGGTACGCGAACCCCAAGGGGTTTGCGGCTTGATTGTAGAGGGTTCGCGACAAGATATACATAATGGTGGCTGACTGGCTGTATCACGCGTATCAACACACACAATGGCCATAAACGACTAATCATTCTGTAAATTATTTACAAATTACATTGGTAATTTTTTATTATAATTGTTGTTTCCTTCAGATTATGAAAATGTAAACAGCTTCTGACTATAGAGAATGTATCAGGAATAATAAAGTTGGTAATCATAGTCATACAATGCCTTCAAAGAAATATTCCTCCTTTCACTTGAAGTGCCACATAGGTAATAGAAATTATGTAAAATTCGTGAACTTTCTAAGGTTCGAATTCTACATTTTACTATAGATTTCCATTATTCGTCACCACTGTGTTAGGTTTGGCAACAATAGGGACGGGCTACAATGGCGTAAAGTCACATGAAATTACGTAATAATTTGTGACTGATGAAAAACTTGTGGCATTGTGTTGTATGGTTGTCCAACGAGTCAGCGGGCAGTCCTGCGCTCGCACTTATTTTGGCCGGCTGACAAAGTGATTAAGTAATTTTGAGATCAAAGAGTAGTTGTAAACATCAATCAGTGGTTAAAAATGAGATCCATATGTGGAAAATGCCCAGATCCTCAGAGGTTATCCAGCTCACAAACTTGGAAAACTTCGCTGTGTCAAATTGCGTCTATTTCTACTAATAGTTCAATTTCGAATGAAAATTCGGCGAAAATAAATAATCCAGAACACCTCATTCCATTGACAAAGAAAAGAAAATATGACAATAATAATCTGAAAATTGGATTTATGTGGAAATATGATTCTCAGTACCCAAGCCACAGTGCGTAATATGTTCAGAAGTTCTTGCAAATAGCTTGATGAAGCCTTCATTGCTACGAAGACATTTTGAGACAAATCATCAGCAGTACGTAAACAAGTCTTTTGATTTTTTTTTTAATTTGAAGAAGAGGGAGTTGGAATCTTCAAAATAATAATAATAATAACAATATAAAAACTATGAAAAATACCGCAACTACTAACTCTGAATATTTAAGTCCGTCTATCGTAGTATCATACAGAATTGCAAAGATCAGAAAATCATACAATGTTGCTGAGGAATTAATTTTACCAGCTACTAAAGATATGGTCAGTTGCATACCAGGAGACAAATCAGCAAAATTGCTGGATAAAATACCCCTTTCAAATGACACAATCGCAAGGCGCTGTTAGGTACCCTTTAGTTCACCTAAAGCACGCCCACTAGCTACCCCCAGTAGTAAAATATTCTATAGATCGATTGTAAAGTTGCTTATGCTGGACTTAGAAATTTCGAGAAGAGTAATAATTATTTTAAGAGATATCTTGGTTTGTTCACGTTTTGAAACACGCGATCAGAAAAGTAAAACTTTAAGATTTGAAATATCTTTGAATCGAGTAAAGCTACAGCTAAACTTTTATCTTCAGCTATAGTCAGCATTGTTCCTGATATTTTGGTAGTAAAATTAAATAATTTGGCAAAGTTTAATTAGCAGTTTATATAAGAGAAAAAAATAACTTTTTAACTAAAAAGAATATTAATTTGAAATTTATATCAGCAGATTGCTCAAATTGAGACAATTACGAACATATAATGGTTTTGGTAAAAAGTATAAGCATTCGTCAAAATAATTAAGTTTTTAAAGATAGATTGTCACAGATTGTTGTTGAAGCGCCTAAACATTTCGCCAAGTTTGTCACGTAATTAATTCAATTTTAAGATTATAGAAACCCTTTTGAATGTTAAATTAAGTAAAAAAAGATAGAACAGGACCATAGAAAGTCCCTGTAAAAATTTCAAGTTAAACTATTTAGTACCTTTTGAGATATTAATTAAAGAAAAAGTTGCTGATGTCATAGGGTCTGAGAAGTCTATAAAAGATCTTGCAGCGAGCTCAGATTGTCTCACACCGTGCTAGATTTTCAAAGAAGTAACTTCGTAATATTAATATATTTTTCTCGGGCTTCCAGCCGTGTTAATATATCATATTTGCGGGACGTTTCGAAGGCGTCCACCTCTGCCTCCATTGTCAACCAAATGTCAGTGTATAACTGTTTTTTTATTCAGCCGCTGCTACGGAAACGGTGGAAAACAAAAACCAACACAACGCGATTACGTCATCCGCTCTTCTGCTCGTTAGCGGCGCGAAACTGTTTCAGTACTTTAATCGCCGGGTTCCAGGCCGCACTGAGTTGATAACCAGTGTCCCTGTTGACTAATAAATCAGTTAATCTTATTTCTACAGCCTCTGTAATAACGCTGGCCCAAAAATCTTTGACCCGGGCTAAAATGGTTGTTTTTTCAAATTCAAAAGTGTGACCTTCTTGCACACTATGTTCGGCCACCGCAGATTTTTCTTCTTGCCCAAGACGAACATTTCTGGCGTGCTCTACACATCGCTGCACAATGCATCGCTGCGTCTGTCCAATGTAGCCGCGGCCACATTCACATGGTATATAATATACACCAGGGGTTCGTAAACCTAGGTCATCTTTAACGCTGCCGACCAAGTTACTAATTTTAGTGGGTGGTCTATAAATTGTCTTGACTCCGTGTTGTGATAGCAGTCTACCTATTTTGAAACTTAGGGCACCCACAAACGGAAGAAACGCAAGGCCCTTGGTATCACTCTGATCTCTCCGTCGATTTTCCTTCTGTTTAAACGCACGAGTAATCTGTCCCTGATTATAACCATTATTTAAAAACGTTTTCCGGAGATAGTCCAATTCACCAGCCAGGCTATGTTCGTCACAAATCCTTTTTGCTCTGTGTACCAAGGTAGTTATTACAGAGTTTCGTTGTGCCGGATGATGACAGCTGTTGGCATTTAAATATAAGTCGGTATGGGTAGGTTTCCGATACACAGTGTGTCCCAGCGAACCATCAGCACGTTTAATAACAAGCACATCAAGAAACGGCAGGCAACCGTCCTCCTCCAATTCCATTGTGAACTGAATATTTTCATGGATTGAATTGAGATGCGCAAGGAATTGGTCAAGACTGTTTCTGCCATGGGGCCAAATCACAAAGGTATCATCTACATACCTATAAAAACACTTCGGCTTGAGTGGTGCGTGGTTTAGTGCCTCTTCTTAAAAAAATTCCATGAAGAAATCAGCAATGACAGGAGACAACGGCGAACCCATTGCTACACCGTCCACTTGTTCGTAATATTCTCCTTCAAACTTAAAATAAGTGGTTGTCAACACATGGTGGAAAATATCAATCATTACAGAGGCTGTAGAAATAAGATTAACTGATTTATTAGTCAACAGGGACACTGGTTATCAACTCAGTGCGGCCTGGAACCCGGCGATTAAAGTACTGAAACAGTTTCGCGCCGCTAACGAGCAGAAGAGCGGATGACGTAATCGCGTTGTGTTGGTTTTTGTTTTCCACCGTTTCCGTAGCAGCGGCTGAATAAACAAACAGTTATACACTGACATTTGGTTGACAATGGAGGCAGAGATGGACGCCTTCGAAACGTCCCGCAAATATGATATATTAACACGGCTGGAAGCCCGAGAAAAATATATTAATATTCAACGCCGTGAAAAATTACGATCCTATAACTTCGTAATATGTACTCTCACTCCTACACCGGAAAGTGATTGCATAACTCCGCACGTGATCGGTTCAGTGATTTTCAAAGTAGTAACTTCGTAATATGTAGTCTCACTCCACGCTAGATTTTAAAAGAAGCAACTTCGTAATATGTAGTCTCGTTCTTTCGCACGTCCTAAAGCTGACCGTGGACCAACACTTGTCACCCAGTTCTTTCTTGGCCTGGAATCTGTCAACCAGATGCTCTGCCGTGGGCATGATTTCTTATGTTCCTTCCCTGAAATGCGTCTCCTCCTTCCCAAAATCCTACCCACTGCTCCCCGCACTTGCTTCAGCAGACCGCCCAATCTGTACAACATCTTGATCCACAAGCATTTACCTGCCGACTTCCCTAGACCTCCACAGGGATCTTACCCGTGTAACAGACCCCACTGTAAAACTTGCAGCATGCACCCTGCCACCACTACTTACTCTAATCCTGTCACAGGCGAATCTTTCCCTATAATTGGACATGCCACATGTGCTACCACTCACCTTATTTACCGACTCACCTGCATCCACTGCACTGCCTCTTACATTGGTCTCACCACTCAACAACTTTCCTACAGAATGAATGGCCACAGGCAAACAGTTTATACTTCCAACCCAGACCATCCCGTGGCAATTCATGCGAACTTCCATAATTCAAACAACCTCAACACCTGTTTCACAGTCAGAGCTATTAGAGTTTTTCCAAATACCACCACCCCTTCAGAACTCCGCAGATGGGAACTAGCCTACCAACATATCCTTGACACCAGACACACTCGTGACCTAAACCTACGTTAAACCTGTCACTTGCCATCTCCCATTTCATTTTACAGTCGGTTATTTTTATTTGTACATTACAACTATTCATATTTTTTATATATATATTTAAATTCTGCTATCTCCCTTTATTTTCAATTATAACTTTTTGAATTAAGCTACACAAAGATTATATTGATTTGTTTCACTTTTATCGCTGGTCAAGCCTATCCCCCCCTCCCGGCAATTCTACCACTACCACGCGTTTTCCGTCTGTGCTTCATTCATGTGGCGGGTTGGGATGTGACCACATCTTTCCCCCTGCCATATATTTCGCCTCCCACATGACTAAGACTAAAGTCGAAATATTGTGCAATTCGTTTGTTTTTGTGTTTTTACGTGTCTCGCCCTCCTGGCTTCATCTGTGGTAAGTGACGGGTAACTGTTTATTTTCCCTATCCTATCTTATTTTAACAATGTTCTATATGAATGTATTGCTTTAAAAATAAGTAAATAAATAAAAATCCACATTTTCTTTTTAGGGGGTTCTCCATCATCTGTGAAATTTAGTAGGGGTTTTCGGAGCAAAAAGTTTGAAAAATACTGCTCTAGCCTATTTAACCTTCTCACTGCTCTATTGTACATTGTAGGTTTTGTACTTATTTTTATTATTTAACAATTTAACAGAGTTTGTTAATTTAATACTGATGTACATGTCATAAATAGTTAAGTGTGTAGAGTCTTTGTTAAAGGAATGTGTGTTAGACTATGAGACCTTCCCTGGTAATTATGGAAGGTACTGCAGAGATAGAAATGAAGTTGGTGGAGGTGTTTTCACACTGCTTCATAAATAATACTATGGTTTTATGGTGTTTATAGATCATAGTCATGAGCTAATGGTGTAGATTTCTGATGTGATACAAAATTACTAATAATAATAACAAAATACATTCTGGCTGCTTACTATAGTGGAAGGATGAATGATGGATCTTAGTCAGTCTAAGGTAACTGAAATTGTTAAGTAGTTCTGATGTATGTTAGGGGATTCAGTAAACCAATTGCCAGAATTGAAGGTGGAGCACCATTTTTGAGACCTATGTTATCAGTATTATCTATGTAATAAAATATATCAGGAGAGAGATATTGCTAAATTATTTTCTTATTTTACTAGGTTTTTTAAATTCAGTTATCAGTTAGGCTAATTGTAATATTTGGCGAGGTTAAATATATGTTTGCTAGCTTCTCATGCAGGTAGGACCCTGTCAAAGAGACAATGATGTGCTGACAGTGCAGGTATTGAAGAATATATCTGATAGGCGGTTACAATCAAGATCAGCTTATGAAAGAGTAACATGGTGATGCTTCTGGTAAGAGGTAACTAATGAAGCAGTATGACATAATGCTATCATCTTCTGCAGAGACAAAATTAAGTAGTCAGAATGCAGTGAATTACTTTCAGAAGTACTAACAGGTGAACATAGACCAATGGGGAAGTGTTTTCACATATGACAGTAATGAGGTGCAATTAAACCTCATGTCCCAGTGACTAAGCTTAAAAGAGTAAAATAACTTCAGGTAACTATTTTACACTGATATCATATAGTGATAAAGGCATGCATTGGTACTTGCAATTTGAGATGAAGAAGTTTCTGTTACATTGATAGTTAACAGTTGTGTGGTGTTCTTGGCCATGATCATTAAAAGGTAAATGCTTCAATGAACCTATGATCTTTAATAACATTTTTACATGACCACACTTTTCACAAATAATCTGTTTTGTTAAATATAACTACCAAATTAATAATAAATAATGCCATAAATGCATTATATGGACAGAGCATTGTGGGTTACCACTCTAGCCTCACTTCCGGGAGGACGTGGGTTAAAATTCCTGTCCAGCCATTCAGATTTGACTTTCAGTGGTTTCCCCAAATCACTCCATGTGAAGGCTCAGATGGTTCCTTCAAAAAGCCATTGCTAAATTCCTTACCGTTTCTTGCCCCACTCCTTTCCCGCCTCCAAAAACCAGTAAACTTTAGAAAATCAATAAATATATAAAACAATAAAAACAACTGGTACTACTAAATGAACAACTCCAGTGAGTGTTGTTTCTGTGGGAAGATGGAGGAGGTGGTGTGTAGGAGGAGTGGAAGGAAGATTATGGGGTCTTATTGTAAATGAAGACCCAGCAATTGTCTGGTAGCCAATCTGTACTGGTACACCAGTTCCCACCTTCAGGCTTCAGAGATGCTGCTTCAGTCTGTGAGGAGTCTGATGGCACGGATGGTGAAGCAAAAATTGAAAATGTTTGTATTATATGTGTTGGCATGATGATACTGGGTGGTCAGGGTTCTGGGTAAATACAGTTTGTCTGTGTCTGTTCATTCTGATGGCCAGTAGGTTTATGGTCAGATCTACACGTGAGGCTGGGCAACAGTTGTAGGTTAGTTGATATGTTAGGGGGAGGACACACAGTCCTATGAGGGGAAGCTTTCACGGGGTACTGGGTTGCTGAAGGTAGGTGAGGCTTGGTGCATGTTGCACGGCTTGCACCAGGATCTTCTACGCGGAAAGGAGTCTTGGGGTTTTCTTGTAAGTTGGGGAAGCCCATGGTTATGAACTAGGAGTTGGCTGAAGTTTGGAGGTCTACTGAAGCATGTAATAGGCAGATGAGGGAGGACTTTTGTGAGGAGGATACTCATTTCAATGGTTCGAAGGAAATCATAAACTTTGTCAAAGGAAATAATTGTTTCCAGACCTGGAAAGTACTGAGTGACCAGAACTGAATAGTGGCTGGTTTTTGATGGTTTGGGTTGGTTGATAGTTGAGCAGGTTGTGATGTGGCATGTGAAAGTTGTTTATGAACTAAATTTAGTGGGTAATTTATGTGTAATTAAGAGATATCAGAGTTTGGGAGATATTATTGGAGTATAGTAGAGTGTTAGGGTCTTCGGTGGTTTAAATTAATATACTGATTAATTAACATATAATCCACCAGAAGGTTATGTTGAAGATGTTTGTTTATTTTCCAAAATAACAAGTAGGTGATATTTGTCACAAGCAAAGATACAATCCAGAGATACTAGGGCAGTCTTTTTCAAATGCAAAGTGACTGTAAACTCAACTTTGAACTAACTGTAAAACTGTATACTGAATACTAACTCTGTCCTTCTGCCGATCTGTTTATGTAGTCTCTATCGAAATTTCTGGAATTCTTCAAAGGCATCCGCCCGATATTTCTCGAATGTTAACAATTACTCAAACAATTAAACATATTAAAAACAATTGGAATTAACACAGAATCACTTAACATCATTACAAAATGATCAGAAATTGTAATTAGAGATACTTAAATACAAAATTATCTACAGAAATCATTTTAAAACTGTACAAACATGTCCTGTAGACATCATAACTTTGCAATAATACATGGAATTACATACATTTAAGAAATTCTCTTGCACAATTCGGTTCTTAAACATATTAAAAGGACTTTAAATAATTTTCTTTCATAAAACAAAGTCTATATACACTGATTTACAAGAAATTGCTAAATAAACATACCAGATCACATTCAAGCAAACTTCAGCTCACTACAAATACTTCATACAGTACTATACTATTCAAAATTCAGGTATGAGGGCTGTTATAAGAGGGCCTTCTGGTTACAACATATGCACCTGCCATGAATGCCAAGGCTGTGCGGAAGGGAGTGTTTGATATGTTATAATGGTAGGTTTCATAATGAAGGTACTGTTTGAGGTTGGTGGGTTTGGTGTGGACAGATGAGTTGAAATGGCCATTAGAGATGGATAAACCCACATCCAGAAAAGTGGCATATGTTCAAGAATAGGTCTATGGGAATTTAAGGGTGTGGAAGTTATTGAGGCTGTGAAGTAAACTGAGAAGGTCATTTTCCCATGTGTCTAGATCATGAAGATGCCATTAGCCACTAGATGGGTTTTTCATGGGCCTCATCCAGGAATGATTGTTTCAGGTGGCCATTATAACATATCAAACACTCCCTTCCGCACAGCCTTGGCATTCATGGCAGGTGCATACGTTGTAACCAGAAGGCCGTCTTGTAACAGCCCTCATACCTGAATTTTGAATAGTATTGTACTGTATGAAGTTTGCATAAGAGGGGGCAGCCATATGGGTGCTCAAGCAGTGCCACCAATCTGATGGTAATTTTGCCATCAAAGGAGAGAAATTGGTTGTTAACTATGTGGTGGGCCAGGTTGGTGAGGAAGCATCTGGTAGGAAGGATGTTTGGGAGTAAGGGGCGCTGGTCCAGAAAATGTTCCATGGCACTTAGACTGTTACAGAGGGTAATGTCAGTGTATAAGGAAGTAACATCATTGGTTACCAGGAAGGAGCAGGGGAGAAGAGGCCTGGGCATAGAAGACAGAGGAGGAAATGTTGTATGTCTTTGATGTGGGAGGAAAGCTGACTAACAATGGATGTTGGTCTACTGAGGCAGTGAACTATAAGTGGCAAGAAAAGGGCGTCTTAGATTCACAGGCGTATGGACCTGGGGAACAAGGTATAGAGAAGGGGTGTACGAACGTTTACTAATCACAACTTTCCTCATATCTTTATTCATTTAGACATTATTAATTTTTAAAGATAGAGAGCAGGAGATTTCCAGTGACAACTGCTAGAAAAACACAAGTTATAAAGAAATAAGAATGGTTTAAAACAAATCTTAGTTTTCAGAAATGCTGTAAGTATTACATTATGTAATAGATCTGTTTATCTTTGTATTAACAGTACTAAAATAATTTTAATTCGGCTTGATTAGGGAGATATATGAAAGGAGATTTTTTTTATAATATTAGTGTTAAGGCATAATTTTATTTATTATTAATTGGTAATTGTTGTAAAGTGTAATTTTTTCTATGTGTCAACAAATTTCAGTTTGATAATTAATATCTTCACATGTTAAAATAAAGAATAGAGGACTGATGCTAAATCTTTTGCTATCTTTGTATGTATAATAATTATTTTTAATAAGTTTTTCCAGCCTTCTGCTCAATTGTAAATTATTTATGTCTTTTTTTTTATATATATATCTACAGAAATACCAAACTAATGGCTAAAGTTCATGCTGTAGATGATGTCACAGATGAAACTACAGACAAGTTATCTCAATCTGAACAACTGCTTAAGGATGCTCAATTATTTCTAGATGAGGCTCAAAGCAGATCTCCCCAAATAAGTAAGTTTCTGTTGGTAATAATATTTCTCTTTCTCTGAATCTAGGAACTGGACGGTTTCCACACACATAAACAGTTTTCGAAATTTGATTCTGACCAGTCATCTCTTAGGTATAAGGAATTCTCCTACTCTGTGTGAACGTATTAGAGATGTGTCATTGTGAGTGAATCCGTTCTTTTGAGCAGTTCTTCTGAAAGAGCAAGTGAGCTGTCATTCACTAAAAGTGAACCATTTTTCTTCTTGGAGCTCCTGAGCCATTTGTTTGGCCAGGGTGACGAACATCAGGCGCTCTTATTTGAACTAACTTCAGTCAAGTGAGTGCCAACAATAAGTCAATTTTGGTACTTTCACTATCTGCCATGCCTCGCCCGACTGCTGTTCCCTCCACCCATGTTTGTCTCTGTTCTACACTACCACACCAATCATTGTTTATCTGCTCTGCTCTAAAGATCCAGAAAGATCGAGAAGAACTAGTTTGTTTTTTATGTTCGTTCTTCATTCTCTTCTTTCTGACAGTGGGTGAGTCGTTCTGCATTCCAGTGCCCAGTGATGAAGTGTCAATGGTGAACGAGTTCATTCTCTCTCTCTTTAATAGGTTGTATTATGCTGTATGTTCTGTTACTTTTCTAATATAAATTACAGCTCAGATGTATTTAAATGACCACTATACACATTTAAACATAATCATGACGTGATATCTTTTTTGAATTTTTTTTTCATTTTTTTCTGTTAAAGATATGTCGTTCATGAGTGAACTGGTCTTCCAAAGCTGGGTAAATTTGCTCAGAAAAGGAAGTAGGCTGCTGAATGTAATAAAGCCACAAATATTATTTGTGAACAGTAACTTGCATTTGATCCATGGCAAAAAGATTTGGGATAGTGTTAGTACTTTGCTTTTGTTCCTATAAATAAATTAATGCGAAATTAATCATTCTCTATTATTATCAAACTATCCTCTCAAAAATTCCCTGCAAACCAAACAGTATTTCATTGACACTTTGAAATGGTCTTTTCTGTGCAAAAATAATCTGGTAGTATTTAAGGGGGAGAGGGGGATATTTCAGAATAAATGAAACTAATTGCCTATGAGATTAGTGTATGAAAGTAATCTAAATGTAAATAAAATGAACAGATAGTACTCTCAAAATGAAAATAACCATTCTTTTTATTTAAAGTGAGCTAGTGAACCGTTCAAAAGAACTAGTTCTTTTCACTGAGTGATTAAATGAGTGCTGCCCTTTTTAGTGAGTCACTTTGCTCATTTCTAGCATGTATGCATTTGTGTGTGTGTGTAAGGGGGGGGGGGCGGAGGAGGTAATTGTCCACTTAAAGTTTTAAAAATTTCTATAACAGATATATCTACAAATAAAGACTGACTGTTAGGAAGAGGAAGACTGTGTTTGTGGACTAGAAGTTCGCTGAGGTTAGGAGGTCTGCTGAAACAAGTTCTAGGAGGGGCAGGGAGGATTTTAGAAAGAATGGATCTCATTTCAGGGCATGTTTGTAAGAAATCATAGCCCTGCCGGAGGATTCTGTTGATGGATTCGAGACCTGGGTAGTACTGTGTGACCAAGACTGGATTGTGGTTGGTTTTTGCGGGTCTGGGATGATTGATTGGCTGGCTGATTCAGTTGTGATGTAGCACGTGAAAGCTGTTTGTTAACCTAAGCTGGAGGGTAGTTGCAATATATATAGAGTAACAATGAAATCAAGACGCTAATTAGCGGAAAGGAATCAAATTAGTATAGGGAAATTAGCCACCACTTACTTTTAGATGATGGATGTGGGGCGCGAACACACAGAAAAGACACAAACACAAATAATAAAGAAATTTTCGGGATAAACCCTTCATCAATGGGAGAACATTATGAGAGGTGGGTGCAGCTGGAGACTGCCTCGCAGAAAGACCGCCAGTTGGGAAAATGGTGGAGGTCGGAAAAGTAGAGGGGCAGTGTTCAGAGCTAATACCCGAGCATAGATAAATATCCAAACTAATCTCTTGTCGGTGGGAAGAGCAAAATATAATTAAAACTAAATATGAAAAAAAATTATATAAAATATTATACAAATACAAATTAAAAAATAATAAAATAATAATTTTTATGAAGTAAATAATACCTTAGGTTAGTATTAGTTCAATATAGATATTGGGAAAGGGAGGATTAAAAAAGGTTAAACATCCAGACCTCCCATGAAGAGGGGGCTATGCTCTGCATGCCCATGGCAGTTCCGCAAGTTTGGTGATAGATGTTGCCTTCGAAAGAGAAATAGTTGTTATTGAGGATAAGGTAGGCTAATTTGATGAGGAAGGATGTCATAAGGAGGCTGTTGGGAGGACGCTGGTTGAGAAAATGTTCCATGGCCCTGAGGCCATGCCAGTGTGGAATGTTTGTGTTCAAGGACGTGACATCAATGGTAACCAGTATTGAGTTGGAAGGAAGAGGGGTGGGTATGTTAGAAAGCCGGAAGAGAAAGTGTTGGGTGTCCTTTATATGAGAAGGTAGCTGACTAACTATGGGCTGTAGGTATATATACAGTCCAGTCACATTAATGTAAACACCTCTCAAAAACCAGAATAACCACCTTTGGCAGAGCGGACAGCTGCAAGATGTGCAGGAAGAGAGTCAATTAGGTTTCTGAAGGTGTTCACTGGGATGTTGAGCCATGCCGGTTTCAGTGCCGTGGCGAGCTGTGCTAGATTATGCGGTTGAGGATCCATGGCGCGAACAACCCGATCGAGGTGGTCCTACAGATTCTCAATTGGGTTTAAATCCAGTGAGTTTGCTGGCCAGGGGAGTAAGGTAAACTCATCCTAGTGCTCTTCGAACCACGCACATACACTGTGAGCTGTATAACACCTCACATTGTCCTGCTGGTAGATGCCATCATTCTGAGGAATAATTATTCGCATGTAGGGGTGCACATGGTCCACAAGGACAGATACGTACTTGTGATGATCCATCGTGCCTTCTACAATGATGAGTTCACCCAGTGAATGCCAGGAAAACATTATCCAAACCATAATGCTCCCTCCTCCACCCTGGATCCTTCCGGCAATTGTTGCAGGGTGTTTGCTTTCAGATGTTTCATGCCGTATGTGCTAACGTCCATCTGTCCGATGGAGCATAAAACGTGATTCATCGGAAAAAGCCACCTATCACCACTCTATGGACGTCCAGTTGCGGTACTGGCATGCAAATTCCAGCCTTCATCGCCGATGAACAGCAGTCAGCATAGGTGCATTAACCAGGTGTCTGCTGCGGAGGCCCATGTACAGTAACGTTAGCTGAACCGTTGTTGAGGATACACTCTTGGAAGCCCCTTGGTTCATCTGTGCGGTCAGTTGCTCAACTGTTGCATGTCTATTTGCCTTCTTTCGCCTCTGTCATCTATAGCCCGTGGTGCGCCACATGTTCCACGCCGCTGGTTTTGAATAGTGCCATTTTGCCATGCACGGTATACTTTCACCACGACGGCACGTGAACAGTTCACAAAATTAGCAGTTTCCGAAATGCTACCACCCTTGGCCTGAAAGCCAATAATCATGCCCTTTTGGACGTCGGATAAATCGCTACGTTTCTGCATTATGCCAACGATTGAAATCCTTTCTGATGCCCTAGGACATCCTTTATATACACTCCACTGTAATGTGCTGCCACCTGCTTTCTGTGACGGCGAAAGTAGGTGGTGGTCACATTAATGTGACTGGACTGTGTGTATATGTATATATATATTCTCCTCTTTACAGATGCCTGATGGTATCACTGTCATTTTTTCTTCACCTTATTTATGTTGGAAAAATATGTCTTTTTCATGTGTCTTTTCATTTGAGGGAAAAATGTTGCAGGGGATAGAGTGGTGAATAGGGGAGGTGGGGCACAGGGATCATGATATTTTTTGCGAAAATTTGTGCACAGAGAGGGCTGTCTTAGCAGGGGCATTGTCATGATGGAAGCACCAGTGCCACAAATCAGGCCTTTCCAATTGCTTATTGCTGTGCAATATTTTAAAAGCATCCAGGTAAAAGGACTGGTTAACTGTCTGAACCTTCGAAACAAACTCAGTTTGGACGACTTGCAAATCAAATAAACAAATCAGCATTATCTTAATCTCTGATTTCATTTGTCTTGCTTTTTTTTGTGTGTGAAATGAGCTCAGAGTCTGCCATTGGTTAGATTGTTGCTTCATTTCAGGGTCATAAATGTACTGTCCTTAAAGAAAAAGTTTGAATCATTTCAGACCGCTTCCTTCAAAGTGCATCATGCTTCCAAGTAATCTTGTTTTTGCTGTGCAGTCAGCACTCGAGGCACAAATTTGGCAACTACATTTCTGATACTTAAATCTTCAACAAAAATATGCTGAACTGAGCTCCAGACAACTCCACAACTTCTTCGATTGTATGTCGCAAATCTTTCAGGGTGATTTTACAAATTTTTGTGACATTTTTGCTGGATTGGACTATTGCATGCTGTCCAGAATGATGTTGGCCAACAATTGGCATTTCCTCATTTTTCAAATAGGAAAACCACTCAAACACTTTGGTTTTCCCCATAACATCATTCTTGTATTCGTGTCGAGGGCAAAATGGTGCGGGAAAAGGGGAAGATAGGTGTATAGGGAAATTGCCACCGGAGTATGTGCTCCATTGCAATTAAATTAAATTATCAACATTTCTAGACTTTCTGTGTGAAAGCTAGAAACAAAATTTCACACAGCTGTGCACAGTTCACGAGAATCAGCCATTGCAAAATAATCACATTAAACAATAGTCACAAAAAAAAAAAAAAAAACGAACACCAGCTAAACACAACCTTCTTTTGTGATGAAAATTGGTATACTGGGATAGGAAAGAAGGACTACATACTCCAACTGGCAAAAAATGGTTCTACAAAAAATCCCGCTCTCTACAAAGTCAGTTTAGTTTCTTTTCGGTACCCCTTCATAGATGCATGCATGTTTATTTTACCATTGGCCAAGATGAAATTACAATATTTCAGTATTTAGGATGAAAGTTGTCAAACAACCAAAGCTGATGTACATAACAGATAATTATAGTGTATTAGATTAGATACCTGCAGTGAATTATCCTAAAATTATTTTAAACCCTGAAAGAAGTGTTTAGGAATCGAGCCCTAAGATTACCATTTTATTCTTCTTTTGGTAGACTGCTGACTTCTGTATGAAGCATAATCTACTTAAGTAGATGAAAGTGTTTTGAGTTGTGTGTTTTCTGGCATGAGGAAGATGAAGTTGTTGGCTACCACTGGTGCTGGGCAGTCAGTTTGAAATCAAAATTTGAACTAGTCTCCTCTTCTTTTAGCATTTACTGATAATTTATAAAATCTATCTTTATCTTGATGAAAAGAAGAGTCAGCTTATAAATTAACAAGCTCAACTGGACAGGACACACTGGACAGGTAGTAGGGAAAGGTTTCAATATCCTGCACTTATTGGAAAGAGTTATGAGAGGTTGTTCCATAGAAGTAAAGAAATTGGGTTACAAAATTTTGATCAGACCATTGTTTGAATATCGGGTTGCAGTATGGAACCCACATTTTGGGTATCAAGTACAGGAGTAGGAGGGGGTGCAAAGAAGGGCTACTAGATTTGACTCTGGAAATTACCAAAGAACATAATTAGCACGATATGATAAAAGAGCTGGAATGGTATTCATTGAAGACAGGAGGAAGGTGAAGAGAGTCTTGGGAGTATAAAAGGTGTATACTGGTGATGAGGCATGGAAAGATATTGGTGTAAGAATCAGAAGTAGTACATCAAAGGGAAAAGATGACTGTAACCACAAGCTGGCACTCAATTCCAGGCACAACTTGCCATATAACCTAAATTTTGCTAATAAATGACTAAAATTAGTTTAAAGCGTTGTGAGCAAGTAACAACTAACAGTAAAGGATGTTTAAAATGTGACTGTGCAGTCATATATTAGCTTCGTTATGACAGCTTACCTGATAAAGGTAACGGAGGTTCCTGCCGAAACTTTGTGTAATGAGTTAAATAAAGAAACTAACCGGCAGAAAACCCGAGAATTATTCATTTCAATACAAAAAGCTGTTTAAGCATTCCAGTACTTTCAGTTCATAAACATAGACCTCCCAGATGGAACAGTTATGCAACGTATGGTATGTATTTAAAATGAAAAGGCAAGAGATCTCTGGGTAATAAAAGGAATTTGACCAAACTCATTGACTATTGAGATAGATGTATGTCTATTGTACTTCATTGCTGTCAGCATTTCCAGTTAGCCTATCCTCCGAAAAGAATCAGTAAATAAGTGCCCGTTACAAATCTCTCAGTTAAATAATCTGTTAAGAACAAACAAAGTTATCACACATGTAGCAATAACAGAAGAAAATCCACAGTAGCAACAACAATACCTGCAGCAAAGATAACAAAAAGCTGAACAACAGCAGTGAGGCATCTCCAAATAGAAGGAAGTCAACTCCACTGTTACAGCAAAGGATTTTTTAATACCAAACAATGTCTGTCTAACACCAAAATAACTGCATAAGGAGGAGAGATGTAAGCACAAGAGCTTTCCAGTTTGTCTTGCAAATCCTAAGAATATAGGAAATAACTCAATGAAAATGATTTCTTTCTCTAATACAGCCCTGTTCCAACAAATCTATTATGTTTCTCAGTATGCTGATAATGAGAATTAGACAGAACTTATGAATATCTACAACGTCAATCTAGATAAGTTTTAATTCTGTAGAAATTATCACCAGTGGTTTGGAGTGTGTGTTTTGTTGTGAATGGAATAACAAGTAAAAAAAATAGCTTCTGAAATTGGCATTAGTTACAGCAGTATCAGTATGATGAACTTAATAATAACTGTATTACTCTCCCACAAGTAGTAATGAAAACATTTTTCTCCAATGAGAGCAGTTCTTACTTAAAAGAAACAGCAAGACAACAGCAATGAAATAGAACTGAAATAGTTATGTGACAAAATTATCATAGAAACAAATAAACAAAACAGCAAGAGCCTGCAAATGCGAGATAAGTCTGAACAATCTATAGGCAATCGAAATTTCTTCACCAATATAGTTGACTGCAAGTTATAAGTAATCAGACCCGACAAAAGATGAAAGTTACATTGAAAATATTTTAAACTGTTCTGTTGTACTACTAAATCCCAAGATGGCTGCCCCTGCCCAAACAACACAAGCTTCTTTTCCTGCCTTCTGGCACAGAGCGCTCCACAAACCGACAATCTTCCTGCTCCAGTGGTTTCCAGCAAAAGACAGCAGATAGTCCCCCTTGTTCGTATAAACAGACTCTGTGTCGTTTAGCATAAATCCTTCCGCCAGCCAGTCAGGTGACCTCCCGAAGTGTGAAAAATATGTATCCTTGCACCTAAGTTTCATTATGCTTTTCTCATTTTTGACAGTCACCACTCCTATTGATCTGAAATTTTAACAATAGATATGATTTATATGATAGGATAGGGAAAATAAACAGTTACCCGTCACTTACCACAGATGAAGGCAGGAGGGCGAGACAGTAAAAACACAAAAACAAAAGAATTACACAATATTTCGACTTTAGTCTTACTCATTTAGGAGGCGAGACATATGGCAGGGGGAAAGATGTGGTCACATCCGAGCCCGCCACATGAATGAAGCACAGGCGGAAAACGCGTGGTAGTGGAAGAATTGCCGGGAGGGGGGGGGGGGGGGGAATAGGCTTGACCAGCGATAAAAGTGAAACAAATCAATATAATCTCTGTGTAGCTTAGTTCAAAAAGTTATAATTGAAAATAAAGGGAGATAGAAGAATTTAAAAAATTTAAAAAATATATATATACAAAAAAAAAAAAAATAAAGAGGAAAAAAATATAAAAAATAAATAAAAAAATAAATAAAAAATAAATAAATAAATAACTGACTGTAAAATGAAATGAGAGATGACAAGTGACACGTTTAACGTAGGTTTAGGCCAGGGGTATGTCTGGTGTCAAGGATATGTTGATAGGCTAGTTCCCATCTGCGGAGTTCTGAAGGGGTGGTGGTATTTGGAAAAACTCTAATAGCTCTGACTGTGAAACAGGTGTTGAGGTTGTTTGAATTATGGAAGTTCGCATGAATTGCCACGGGATGGTCTGGGTTGGAAGTATAAACTGTTTGCCTGTGGCCATTCATTCTGTATGAAAGTTGTTGAGTGGTGAGACCAATGTAAGAGGCAATGCAGTGGATGCAGGTGAGTTGGTGAATAAGGTGAGTGGTAGCACATGTGGCATGTCCAATTATAGGGAAAGATTCGCCTGTGACAGGATTAGAGTAAGTAGTGGTGGCAGGGTGCATGCTGCAAGATTTACAGCGGGGTCTGTTACACGGGAAAGATCCCTGTGGAGGTCTAGGTGAGTCGGCAGGTAAATACTTGTGGACCAAGATATTGTACAGATTGGGCGGTCTGCTGAAGCAAGTGCGGGGAGCAGTGGGTAGGATTTTGGGAAGGAGGAGACGCATTTCAGGGAAGGAACGTAAGAAATCATGCCCACGGCGGAGTATCTGGTTGACAGATTCCAGGCCAGGAAAGAACTGGGTGACAAGTGTTGGACCACGGTCAGCTTTAGGAGGTGCAGAACGAGGGTTGTGGGTGATGGCATGGGAAATTTGTTTTTCCACCAGATCATGGGGGTATTGGCGGGAAACAAGGGATAAAGTTGCCGAGGGATATGAGAAAGGATGTTCTGGGAAGACTGTTTGGAGGGCGCATATCCTAGAAGTGCTGAAGGGAACTGAGGCCTTGCCAACTTTATCCTCTCCAAAAACTATTTTTCCTTCAACTCCCAGATTTACCACCAGATACGCGGCACTGCCATGGGTACCCGCATGGCCCTGTCCTATGCTAACCTTTTCCTGGGCCGTCTGGAAAATATTTTTCTGAAGAATTCCCCCCTCAGTCCCCTCGTGTGGTTCAGATACATAGATGATATATTTATGATCTGGACCCATGGGGAGGACCACCTCCTAGACTTCCTCAACTTATTAAATGATAATCACTCCATCAATTTCACATGGTCATATTCCCACACCTGTATCACCTTCCTTGATGTAGATATCACCCTACGACAGGGGACCCTCCATACCTCAGTACATATTAAACCGACCAATTTACAACAATACCTACACTTTGACAGTTGTCACCCCATCCACATTAAACGTTCCCTCCCATACAGCCTTGCAATCCGTGGCAGACGCATCTGTTCTGATCATGAATCAATATCCAGTTACTCCCAAAAACTATCCCAAGCCCTTGTTTCCCGCCAATACCCCAAATTTCCCTTGCCATCACCCACAACCCTCGTTCTGCACCTCCTAAAGCTGACCGTGGTCCAACACTTGTCACCCAGTTCTTTCCTGGCCTGGAATCTGTCAACCAGATACTCCGCCGTGGGCATGATTTCTTACGTTCCTTCCCTGAAATGCGTCTCCTCCTTTCCAAAATCCTACCCACTGCTCCCCGCACTTGCTTCAGCAGACCGCCCAATCTGTACAACATCTTGGTCCCCAAGTATTTACCTGCCGACTCCCCTAGACCTCCACAGGGATCTTTCCCGTGTAACAGACCCCGCTGTAAAACTTGCAGCATGCACCCTGCCACCACTACTTACTCTAATCCTGTCACAGGCGAATCTTTCCCTATAATTTGACATGCCACATGTGCTACCACTCACCTTATTTACCAACTCACCTGCATCCACTGCACTGCCTCTTACATTGGTCTCACCACTCAACAACTTTCCTACAGAATGAATGGCCACAGGCAAACAGTTTATACTTCCAACCCAGACCATCCCATGGCAATTCATGCGAACTTCCATAATTCAAACAACCTCAACACCTGTTTCACAGTCAGAGCTATTAGAGTTTTTCCAAATACCACCACCCCTTCAGAACTCCGCAGATGGGAACTAGTCTATCAACATATCCTTGACACCAGACACACCCCTGGCCTAAACCTACATTAAACCTGTCACCTGCCATCTCTCATTTCATTTTACAGTCGGTTATTTATTTATTTATTTTTTATATTTTTTCCTCTTTATTTTTTTTTTTGTATATATATATATTTATATATATATTTAAATTCTTCTATCTCCCTTTATTTTCAATTATAACTTTTTGAACTAAGCTACACAGAGATTATATTGATTTGTTTCACTTTTATCGCTGGTCAAGCCTATTCCCCCCCCCCCCCCTCCCGGCAATTCTTCCACTACCACGCGTTTTCCGCCTGTGCTTCATTCATGTGGCGGGCTCGGATGTGACCACATCTTTCCTCCTGCCATATGTCTCGCCTCCTACATGAGTAAGACTAAAGTCGAAATATTGTGTAATTCTTTTGTTTTTGTGTTTTTACTGTCTCGCCCTCCTGCCTTCATCTGTGGTAAGTGACGGGTAACTGTTTATTTTCCCTATCCTATCTTATTTTCAGTGCCTCGCGGCAGTTTCTTTGTTTCCTTTATCTAACAATAGATATGATTTTTAATAAATGTAAATTTCGATCCTTACGAAAAATTTTGTAACTTCAATAGTTTAGCTGTAAAAAATTATTTTATGTTTTACTCAAAATAGCTTCTAATTTCTACAATTCTGTAGCTACAAGGCTGAAACAACTTTTATTTTACTTCTAATTAATTTTCCTTTCGTTTGGTACCTAGAAAGCTGTATTTACTATTTCCTATTGAAGTGAAGTTTGATGCAATCACAAATTTCGACCCCGCTAATAACTTTCTGACATCTCTGAAACCTACTTTAAATGATTCTAAGTGTTCTAAAATGACTGTTGAGTGATTTTGATGTCGCTACCTACACAATCATTCATTAGAATAGTGAATAGCAATGGTCCCAAAATGTTACCCTTTGGCACTCTCATTTTCACATTACATTTATTCTTACCCCCAAAAGAAAAATTTCTCATTCTATTACACATTTCTGTACATGATTTCACTGGTTTTTAGTCAAAAATTTCTATTCCTGCCCCCATTTCTGCTTGTTGTCATGTTTAATATACAGGGCGTTCGCCGGGAAACGCAACCCACTGTTAGCGCTACAAGGAAGAAACTGCTCCCGGCGAGCGAGCGGTCAGCTTCCGCCATTGTTCGACCGTCGGCCGCGGACTATTTCATAATAATTATGCTTCATAAACTTCATAAACTTGTATGTGCTAAGCATTTAAATGTGACATAATTCATTAGCTTACCTTATAAAAGATGCTGGAAGTGTTGACCCTCTTGTGTAATGCACATTTCACATCTTCTGAACATATTTCGAGACACACGCTGCCCTAACTGACTTAATGATTTTTTGGGTGACTGTTCTAGTCGAAAAGCGATATCATCAATTTTCTCCTCTGTGAGAATACGGTTGACCGACAGTCTCTTTTTGTTAAAAGATGAACCCGTTTCTCTTACTTTTTTAACCAGACGCAGAGTTGTTGATTTAGCTGGCAGTAAAGCGCCAGGAAATTCACGACGAAATTTACTGCGACACTTTTTAAACGACTTCTTCTTCACATATGTATCGTAGAGAAATATTCTTTGTTGCAAACTGTAACGTACCATAATTTTACTCACACTCAAACACGGTACAGATTAATAAGAGTATGAAGCCCCAAACCAGCCAAACCGCAAAGAAACGTTTATTCACAACACTGATTAATAAGAGACTGAAGTCACAAACTAGCTACAATGCAAAGAAACCGTTCTTAACAATGTAAGGGTCTCATTATACTGCGTCACTGCACTGTTGGGGCAGCGGAGGTGTTAAACAGTGCGGTGATTCACGGTGCCGTGTGGCGGGATTTGCTGGCTCCACTGACCGAGCAAGTTGCCGACGGCAACAGACTGGGAGGGTAGCGTTTTCCGGGGAACGCCCTGTATTTTCAAGCGTATTCTGTAATTTAATCATTACTTGTGATGCACTTAGTAGAAAACACTTGGTGTACTCTTACAAACAAGTAAAAACCATACAAAGTACCCATACAAAATAACTGTGTTGTTTGTGCTGTTTTACATATTTATTATTATTATTTTTTTTTTATGCAATAGAAATGGAATTCTAGTCTGCTAAAGTTATTGTGTTGCTTAATAACAATGAATATTCCAAAATTTGGTGAAAATCGATAAGAATGATAAGCAATGATTTTGCTTTTGTTCATCATAATGCCTTGTTACATATTTTAAATTAATTTCATGCTATATGGCGTATGGTAAGTACATCATTCCATTTTACCGGCATCCTGTATTAGTTTGTGTAAGCATAAATTTGTGAAGACAAAGTTTCCTACTGAAATTAATTATTTTTTCTCAAAATAGCCAATCTTCAGTCAGAAATAACAGCAAACCAACAGGAATTAACAGAAAGCATTAAAGATAAAGATACCCAACTTGCAGAGCTAGAAAATGTGGCTGATAATGCAAAGATACACTCTGAAGAGCTACAGTTGAAGGTAACATGCGTTAAATTCTTTATTTACAAAATTATATTTTTTACAGTATAAATTTTATAAAGAGAATAAATTTTTTTAAAAATATCTATATATTTTCATTTTGAGCTTTCAGTGAATATTTTTGAATTCTTTGTGCTGTATCTGTGCAATATACAGAGGTTATTACAAATGACTGTTGAGAATTTGGTGCATGGAGTATAATTGAGATAGAAATAAGAATCTTGGTTGAATATGTTAGTAATAATAATAATAATAATAATAATAATAAAAACACCCCTCGCAAGGATTTTTTTTCATGTATTACAAATATTTGCTGACATCAAGAAATAGAAATAGTTGTAGAAAACAAGAAAGGCTATAAGAAAGCAAAGCAAATTTGAATGATAGGAAGGAAATAAACTATAGCTTTAGACGACGATAACAACCATAGTACAGATAAAACGGCAGTATTGGACCATATCAGGAACTTCTATCAGACTTTATACAACAAGCAAGATGAAAATCCTTTAATAACATGAAGCCCAGACTCACCAATTCCTGAAATCCTCCCATCTGAAGTTAGAAGGGTAGTGCATGAAATGAAAAAAGGATCAGCTAGTGGTTATGACAGCCTATCCATTGATGTACTCCAATTGACTGGAGAAGAAACCTACAGACACCTAGGTAAGGTATTTTCACAATGCCTCAAAGATAAAAATATCCCATCCAGCTGAAACAAAGCAATGATTGTGTTGCTACACAAAAAGGCAGTCGTTACAATATTAAGAACTACTGCCCCATCAGCTTTCTTCCTATCATTTACAATGTGTTTGTGAAGGTCATCAATAATCACATCAGTTCTACCTTGGACACAGTACAACCAATCGAACAGGCTGGCTTTAGGTAAGGATTCAGCAAGATAGATCACATCCAAGTCATCCACAAAAAAATAAGTCAAGCAAATGAATACCAGATGCCACTCTGTTTGGCCTTCATAGATTTCGAAAAAGCTTTTGATTCAGTCCATCACACAGAAATCATGCAAGCCATTCTAGAACTAGGAGTGAATCCAGGCTATATCAACATACTGTACAACACCTACAGCACTTCCGTTACCTTTGTCAACTTCGCTGAAACCACCAAGGAGTTCCCAGTAGAAAGAGGAGTAAAACAAGGAGACTATATCCCCAAGCTATTCCCATCAATCCTGGATTCTGCAATGTCAAAAATCCAATGGAAAAACAGAGGGTTGAGAATAAATGGAAGAAGTCTCAACAACTTAAGATTCGCTGATGATATAGTTTAACTCTCAAACAATCTGGAAGAGCTAAAAGAACTGATAAACGAACTAGAGGCAGCTTGCAGTGAAGTGCGCCTTAAAATAAATGTGTCAAAAATCAAAGTCATGGAAAACAAGTGGACACAAAAAGACAAAGACAAGGCAGACATGAAAGAAGCTGGTATTAAGTCTGTAGAACAGGACATCTATCTTGGCCAACTGATCAACATGAATGGCAACTCAAAGCCTGAGATCTACAGATGCATAAAGCTGGGCTGGAGAGCATAGAGAAGAAATTCCATAGTTTTTAAATCAAACAGCCAGTACCTCTTAAAAAACAGCTATCTGAACAATGTGTATTACCGGTCCTCACAGATGCCTGCCAGTCTTGGACCCTAAACAGTCACATGAAGCAAAAACTGAGAACTGCCCAGTGAAGTATGAAAAGAGCAATGCTAGGGTTTACAAGAAGAGACAGGAAAAGGGCCGTGTACATTCGTTCAATAACCAAAGTGACAGACATCTTGAAAAGAGTATGACCCAAAAAGGTCAATGGGTTGGTCATATTGCTTGCAAAAGAGATGACAGATGGAATACGGCAGTACTGGATTGAATATCAACGAACCTGTTCATACAGCAATTGAAGCATTGAAATCGGAGAAAATAAAAGTCACTTACCAGAATTGACTGTAGGAGGATTAAAAGTTAAAATGAATACAGAAAGAAAAAAATTTATATTTATTTCAATTTTAGCATTATATGATCCTATAATTACGATATTATACGATAAATAAATAAATAAATTTAATTTTAAATGTTTTACCACATTCACATATATTGGTTACCTGTGTATGTATTATTGCTTGCCAAAATATTTGCTGTGGCTGATTAAGGTCTGGCTAAATTGCAATATTGAGCATGATGGGAGAGTGGTAATGCTCTGGCCTCACATTTGTATGGATGCGAGTTTGAATCCCCGGCCAGACATCCAGATTTGATTTTTCCCCAAATAAATCCAGGTAAATGTTGGGATGGTTCCTTCAAAAGACCATGGTTGATTTCCTTCCCATTCCTTGTCCCAAGACCATTCCCACCTCTAATAACCTTGACAAGGGATAAAACCAGAAAAGGGGAGGCGAAATTTTATAATATTAGTCAGCAGCATATTGTGGGCAAAGTGAGATAGTAGAAACACAAATAAAATATCTTTATGATGAAATAACATATTGGATTAGTTTGAGTATTTGTGTAACTGAACGATTGTTTGTTTAGGCTGAAGAATTGGAAAGTCTCTTCTCGGGATCACGTTATTCAGCTGAACATGCAGTTGGAGCTGCCAATGCGTACAAAAACATAGTGAATGCTATAGAAGAGGCTCTACAGGCAGCTAATGATGCACAACAGCCAGCGGAAACAGCTACTCAAATGGTAAAATTCCTGTGGGAAAACATTAAAGTATTTAACAATAGCACACAGTATCTTCTCCAGAAATTACCAGAGCTCTACTAAACTACAGTGAATTGTTCCTTGAACTTACGATAAGTTACAACACTACTGATGCTTTCTTCCATTATCAACTCTATCTTACTCATAATCTTATGTGCAAGTGGTACACAATGCTCTGATATATTATTCCTAAATAAAATTACAGCAGATTCCATACACTTTTGTAATTCCTTCTAGCATCTAATATATTGACTGGTTTTAAAATCCTTTGGCCCTTTCATGGTGGGCATCATGTTTAGGTTTGTGTCTATTAACAATGCTGGCGTTGTTGTACTTTTCCACAGATGCTGTAAGCAAGAAACGTTCGGTGGACACTGGTTATTAGAGACTGTTCCAATTTCGCAGACTTTTTTAAAAAAAAAATATAAATTAGGAGTGATAGCAGCAGCCCCATAGCCAGCTATTGTAAATTTGTTACCCTGTCACTGTATTTCTCATGGTTACACCGGGCTTGTACAATTTTTGTGCTCTGTGTTTTCCATGAAGATTTCAGAAGACAGAAAAATTCTGAATAAGTGGATTGATTTAGAGCTATAAGTAATTATTTTCCTAATGTACTGCAGGAATTTATGAGTACTACCATTTTGTTTTATTTTATTTTTTGTTGGTATTCGATGATGTCCATGATGTGCACCTTAGTCAAACATTGTTCTGTGTTACACTACCTATACGACCTATGGCAATATCATCTATCTAATCTAGATTCCTCAACCCTAAATTTCACAGACTCTGAACATCATGCATTTAGTATTTTAGCTCAGCAAAAGTAACCCCACTGTTGAGCCGCACCTTAAAACGTCTTTCAGCCCACATGGCAAACATTCAGCAATCCTGTCAAAATAGACGTGAAAAGAACCTACTACTGCTAATTGCTTTCTTGTCCATTCAGATTAACCATCCACATTGGCCTTGCCTCCACTGTTGCCACTGTTTTCCATCGCCTTCACTGACTAACCTTGAAGAAACCCAATACATCCCATTGTCGTCAGGTTTTCGCCATTCCCAGTGTTGCACTTGTTTATGTTCGCATCTTTGTCATTCCCCTCAAAATAACTTTATTCACTTTCTTGTTGTACCTTGTAAGAGATCACCTTCACATCAATGAAACATACTTGGGTTCATAATCACTATGTAGTTACCTTAATGATCACCATGATGGGTGGATTTAATTGTTTCTACTAAAGCGAATGCAGATTTTCGAATACTTAAAAATGCTGTGAGGCTCATCATTGGAGCTTGTGCCTCAGCATAGCTGTCCTCTTTCTCATCATTACTTACTGCTATGTACCCTGGTGGCCCATGCGCCTTGTTGATTTGCCAATCCTGCTGTGTTTGAAGTATGAAACTGTAAAATGTAGCTACCTGCTCTGATGTATTTGGTTTCCCCCCATCACTTTGACACTTTCATGCTTATTGGCATACGAGACAAAACATTTTTCTTGTTTCGATGTAGTGACTTTTCTTTAGAATGATTCTTGGCTATTGGAATTCTTCTTCATAAATATTATCTGTGAAAGCTACTCACGTAGTGGTGCTGTTGTCCCAATTCGTAATTACTATTCTAATGACTTCAGTAGTCTTCGGATGTCATCCTGCATCTTCTGAACTAAGCAAAATGCTCTTGTATGAGATCCCACTTTTGATGTCAGATAACAAGGTGGAAAAATTTCCTTCAGGTTACGGTAAATGATGATGAATGACTAAGATACAGTTGCTTTATTATCATATCTCTCCATACAACAACCCACTAAATTACAGTTGACTCATGATGTCTGGCCACTGGCTCCATTGGCAGTACATTCCTTTATATTTACTTCAAGTAGTTTGTTGCACATGCCAGATGTCATTGCTGTGCCAACCATAAGTGTTCTGTGCAATCTGGAATATTGGTTTGGTACAGTGCATCAATTTTGGTTGGTCCTGTTGCAACCCTGCTCTGCCTGATTCTGACAAATATTTATTTCTATCAATTTCTTATTTAAGTCATTAAATTATAGCAACGGAAGTGACGAAGTATGTGTAGAGAAAGTATAATTTGTTTTGAAATTTCCATCTTTAATATCATGTATTTTGCAGCTTTGCTAATATAAAAATGTTCCTTTGATGAAGATAAGGAATGATTCTAGATATATAATTTTCAATTGTTTGTTATTACTAATTCAGTCTGAGGGCCTTGGCGAAAGGACAGTTGAATCTGAGACTCGCTCTACTGAGTTATTGGAAAATGCAAGACAAACACTTGACAAAGCACAAGGAGAGTTAGAGCCTCAACTTGCAGAAGCTGAGAATAGACTGGCTACTGTCAGCGGTCTCAACAAACATGTTGAGTCCACTCACAACAATGTGAATGAGTGAGTTGTAATATTTATCTAATTCTAATTTAACAAATTGGTCTGAAAAATTAAATTCACTTTTTGTTGTGTTCATTATTTTACTTTTTTGTTGTTATGTACAAAATTATAATTAAGTTCTTCTATATCTCAGTATTTTAAAAGATTTCAATACAGTAGCTGATTTTTCATATCCAGAGGTGAAAGGTTTCAGGTACTTAATTTAAAATGATTTTAAATGTTTTCCCTTAACTATAAATACTAAAGGATCATAAAATGTTTCAGGAGTTTCTGAATAACATGATTAATCTTATAAATGAACAAAGTTTTTTCTCAGCATTGTATATTTACACTGAAGAGCCAAAGAAACTGGTATAGACATGCATATACAAACACAGAGATATGTAAACACTCAGAGTACGGTGCTGCGATCGGCAATGCCTATATAAGACGACAGGTGTCTGGCGCAGGCATTAGATCGGTTACTGCTGCTACAATGGCAGGTTATCATGATTTAAATGAGTTTGAACGTGGTGTTATAGTTGGCGCACGAGAGATGGGACACAGCATCTCCGAGGTTGTGATGAGGTGGGGGGATTTTACCATAAGACCATTTCACAAGTGAATGGTGAATATCAGGAATCCGGTAAAACATCAAATATCTGAAATCACTGTAGCCTGAAAAAGATCCTGCAAGAACGGGACTGCTGTGGATTTCAATGATGTGCCATCAACAAGTGTCAGCGTGTGAACCATTCAATGAAACATCATCGATATGGGCTTTTGGAGCCGAAGGCCTACTTGTGTACCTTTCTGAGTGCACGACACAAAGCTTTATGCCTAGCCTGGGCCCTTCAACACCGACATTGGACTGACGAGTCTCATTTCCAATTGTATCGAGAAGATGGATGTTGTACTGGTATGGAGACAACCTCATGAATTCATGGAGCCTGCATGTCAGCAGGGGATTGTTCAAGCTGGTGGATGCTCTGTAATGATGTGGATCGTGTGCAGTTGGAGTGACATGGGACCTCTGATACATCTAGATATGTCTCTGACAGGTGACATGTACGTACACATCCTGGCTGATCACCTGCATCGATTCATGTCCATTGTGCATTCTGATGGACTTGGGCAATTCCAGCAGGACAATGTGACACTCCACATATCCAGAATTGCTACAGTGTGGCTTTAGGAACACTCTTCTGAGTTTAAACACCTCCACTGGCCACCAAACTCCCCAGACAAGAACATTATTGAGCATATCCGGGGTGCCTTGCAACTGCCGTTCAGAAGAGTTCTCCACCCCCTTGTACCTTTATGGATTTATGGACAGCGCTGCAGGATGTGTGGTGTCAACTCCCTCCAGTACTATGCCAGACATTAGTCCAATTCATGCTACATTGTGTTGTGGCACTTCTGTATGCTCGTTGGGGCCTTACACTATGTTAGGTAGGTGTACCAGTTTCTTTGGCTATTCAGTGTAATAATTGTTCTTGAGAAAACTAACCAAGTTAGATTGTTATTTAAATACAATATATTGGCAACACTGTTCTCTATTGCCATTGTCAGGCGTATGTTGATCATGTTTTAAGACTTGAAATTTGCAGTTTGCGTAGAACGTGTTGTTAAAAGACCGACATGGCAATAGCAGACATTTTTACATTACCTAGCAGCAGTCTCAGACTTCATTAGCATTATACGAAGCACAAAACATGGATCATTGAGACTAGTAGCCACAATAACTGGTATCCATTCATTACATAGTTGGAAACCACAGTCCCAGTTAACAAGATCAGGAAGTGAGGTGAATTTCAAATGCTTCTTTAGTAATGGTGGCCAGCACCCAGGTCAATTCAAAACTGAAGCCTGTCATTGTTTCCAAACTATGTTCTAAACAACGTTGTATAATATACCGTATCATCTGACCGTTTTACTTTGTTCCTTATTCCTATGGAATGCTGTAAACACTGGGTGCATTAATTTCAAGGTCATCTTTCATGTAGTGAAAAAATTTCCTTAATTTTGACGGTGGGAGAAAAATCATCTTAATACCATTTCTTGCCAGAATCCTTCCAACTCTCGATGTTGTAGCATCAGAGTAGGGCAAGAAGGCTAAGTGGTTGCATGGTACATTAGTGCAGTTATTAGGCCTGTGTTTCATTTCCTGGAATACCAGTTGTGTTTGATGTTCACTGTGCCCATTCCATCTCAAGGTAACTTACTAGGTAGGCTGCCTTCATCACATATTGCCTGCACCCTATGGTCTAGTCTTCTAGCAATGTCTTGCACAGTTGCAGATGGTGATGACTGCACAGGTCTGCGGATGTTTGGCTTCCTAGACAAGGTGTGTCCTAAAGTTCCAACAAACTTCTTTTCAATAAGTATGTCCAAGAATGGCAAACAGTCTTTCTATTCGAACTCCATCATGAACTTGATATTTGTGTTGATGCTGTTCAAGTGAAGGAGAAACCTATCAAGGTTGTCTCGACCATGGGGTCAAATGACAAAAGTATCATCCATGTGCCCGGTAAAAGGCACTGGGCTTCATAGGAGCACTTGTCAACGCTTTCTCCTCCAAAACTTCCATGACGAAATTAGTGATCCCTGGTGAGAGAGGACTGCCCATGTCTACTCCATTAATTTTTTCAAAGTAGTGCCCATCATACAAGAAGTATGACAATTGTAGTGTGTAGTGGAATAAATCAACTAACTTTGGCTCGAAGAGCTGTTGTAGCAGAGACAGTGTATGAGACGGAGAAACTCTGGCGAAAAAGCTCATCCTAAAATCCTGTTGACACAGGTGAAGTGTCTTAAGGACATTAATAAAGACTACAAAGTTTGTCACATGGTGAGGACATCTTCACACAATTGGTGACAATAGCCTGGTTAGGTATCGAGTCAGATAATAAGTAGCCGATAGTACAGTACACACTATTGGCTGTAATGGGATACTGTGTTTATTCATTTTAGGCAGTCCATAAAGTCTTAATGGAACAGCTGCATGGGGTTGTAAATGTTGAATAGTGTCTTCTGGTAGACTTAAACATTTCAGTAGAGCTGTATTTTTCTTCACCATCACATATGTTGGATCCTTCGAAATCTTTCATAAGGACACATCCACCAAAAGTTCTTCCACTTTCTGTTGATAATCTGCCATCGTCAGAACCATAGAAGTGTTCCCTTTGTCTGCTGGGAGGACGATAATATTGTGGTTTTGAGTTAGTGACCGAATTGCCTTATGCTAAGCAGCTGTGGTGTTGGGCAAGGCATCTTGGCTCTGCTTAAAATTCAGCAGGTCTCTAGCCTTATCTCTTCAGCAGCCCTTGCAGAAAAATCACAAATGGCTAGCTCGATGAGAATGAGAATTTCCCTGTGTGGGATGGTCTTGCGTAATAGTGCAAAATTTAGCTCCTTAGATAACATGAAAATTGTGGCAGTGTCTAATTGATCACTGCTTAGATAATAATCGTCCATCTGTAATTTTCAGAAGAGGTGTTAACATTGTGTTCAAGATGGGTGAATTTCTCACGTTGCCTTACTGTTGCACAATGTTGAACTCAGTGGCTTTCAGCGATCGCACAACTTTCGTCCCATCCCAAGCATCACAGTGCAGATAGTTAGACAGAAGCATGTGACAAGCAAGAAGAGATATAAAGACAGAGTATAATTCACATCTAATGTTCTGAATCTCTCCCTCACAAGAGACAAACACATTTTCCATCGAATATTCTCTGCCCCAAAAGACTCATCAATCAGGTGACAAATCTTGCTACAATGAGTATTGCTGGAGGAAAGCAAGCGCACGAAGAACTCTGGACCTCTTCTTGTATGGCTTCTCCAGCAATTAAACCCAACAATAAATATCCTCGCCATAAAAGTTAGTTAAAATGCATGAACATTTTCTCAACGTTGTTGGATGGATCCTACCAAAAGATTTTGAAGGATTCAACAAATTAGGTGGTGAAGAAAATGACAGAACCTCTGAAATGTTCGGGTCTACCAGAAAACATTATTAAGCAGTTACAGCCCCACCAAGTGTTCCATCGAGACTTTATTAACTGCCTAAAATCCACAAACAGGGTACCAAAATACGTATGCACTGTAAAATAACATTTGAGTGCATCTATACTGAGAAGTAACAACTCTGTGGCTCTCAACGATGAGAACTCTATGTTCATTTGAGGTAGTGAATACATGCAGCTGTGTTGACTGTAGGTGCGTTGTGTTAAGCCACATGTTCCTGTATTCATGAGCAAGGACATTGCTGCAAATATTGTTTTTCGTGTGTGTGTGTGTTTGTGGATTATTTATTGTCTGCTGCTATCCATCCTTCAATCTTGGTGAGTGATGGATCTACTTTATATTTCCTATCCATATTAATTTTTAATGATATCAAAAGTTTTGGCTTTTTTAAATTTGCCCTTAACAATTTATATTTTGTCATGATATGATATGGAACTGATATTTAGGACAATTAGCTACTTACCATTTAGACTAATTTTGAAACAATTTTTCTGCAGTGAACTTACTAGAATTCCTGTTCATGAGACTGTTGAGAGCTATGCAACAAAAGCCATACAGGATGCTAAGGATGCTAATGTAACAGCACAGAATGCTTTGAATACTATTGAAAGAATCATAAATAATCTACCTAATGACGTGTATCAATCACAGCAACTACCAAGAGATGCAGATGCAGCAAAGAAAGCCATTAATCAAGCCTATGCAAATGGTATGTAAGAATTTATTACTGTAATTTTGATTCTCTTGAAAAAACACTTTTTTATGTTATAAGTATAAGGCTTTTAAACTGTCTATATTTAGTTCAAAATATTTATTAGTTAAGGTTACAATTAAATAATAAGTTGAAAGTAGAAAAACTGAATTAAAAAATTAGATTAGGAAACTGAACCACCACTTACCTCAGATGATGGTTTTGTGGCGTGAACGTATAGAAAAGACAAGAACACAAATGACTGTAATTTTTTGGTCTTAAATCTTTACCAACAAGAGCACATTAAGGAGGGTGGGTGTTGTAGAAGAGTGCCACACAGGAGGACTGTTAACCACGAATATGGTAGGGGTAAATTCAAACAAAGGACAGGAAAGGGGTAACGATTTGAAGCTAATATCTGAGCATTGAAAAAATTGTGAAATGATCAAAATAATATAATAAAATCTTAACAACATAAATCTGATGAAGCAAAAATATATAAGTAAATAAAATAAAATTAAAAAAAGAATTTTAAACAAAGTATCTATGAAGTATGAGGTATTGCTTCATTTTGACAGTTGCCATCCGTATAATTCCAAACGTTCCCTCCCCTACATCTTGGCATTCTACGTCATATATGTCCAACCAGAAATTCCTAATGGAGTATTCAAACAACATCTCACACACATTGGTATCATGCAATTATCCAGCTTTGGTTCACAAGCAACTTTCATGAACAACATTGCAACCTGCTCAACCTATTGACTGCTCCAAACCACCAAAAACCAACCATAGTCTAATCCTGGTTACACAATACTTCCCTGGTCTTGAATACATCAGTAGAATCCTTTGGCAGAGTTATAAGTTCTTACTAACCTATCCAAAACTGAGATCCATTCTTCCAAAAATCCTCCCTGGCCGTCCCAGAACTTGTTTCAGCAGGCCTCTGTAACAGCCCTCATACCTGAATTTTGAATAGCATTGTACTGTATGAAGTATTTGTAGTGAGCTAAAGTTTGCTTGAAAGTGATTTGATATGTTTATTTTGTAATTTCTTTTAAATCAGTGTATATAGACTTTGTTTTATGTAAGAAAACTATTTAAAGTCCATTTAATATGTTCAAGAACCGAATGGTGCAAGAGAATTTCTTAAAAGTTTGTAATTCCATGTATTACTGTAAGTTACGATGTCGGCAGACAATTTTCTACCGTTTGAAAGGATTTCTGTAGATAATTTTGTATTTAAGTATCTCTAATTACCATTTCTGATCATTGTGTAATGTTGTTAAGTAATTTTGTATTAATTTCGATTGTTTTTAATATGTTAGATTGTTTGAGTGATTGTTAATGATCGAGAAATATCGGGCGGATGCCTTTGAAGAATTATCGTAATTTCGATAGAGACTATATAAACAGATCGCCTGGACAGAGAGATTCATTCAGAAAATAAGTTAGTTGACATCATTCAGTGTTACAGAGAGTTTCATTTACAGAGATTATCTTTGCGACTATTCAGAAGTGCATCTGCATTGTACCTATGCTTGTGAATATCGCTGACTTGTTTTGATCACAATAAAACTACTCTTCAAACACAACATTTTTTTGGTGGACTTTTTAATTAATTAATCAGTAATTAAACCACCGAAAGAACCTTATACCTCCCAACCTCAGCCTCCTAGTCCACCAACACAGCATTCCTCATCCCATCAGACAGCCCCAAGGATCTTTCCCATGCAATGACTACACTGTAAGATGTGCGACATACACCATGCCTCTACCACTTTCGCCAACCCTATCATTGGCAAGAGCTTTCCTATCGTATGACATGCCACCTGTGAAACGTCCCATGTAATTACCAGCTAACCTGCAACCACTGCCTACTTCCTATATAGGTCTGACTACCAATCCATTAGCCATAAGAATGTTTGGCCACCAACAGACAGTTTTAACTCAGAATCCAAAACATCCAGTAGCTATCCATGCCATCTTCATGACACCAATAATTTTATTCTTGTTTCACAGTTTGTGAGAGAGTCCTCCCAAACAACAGCATCTCCTCTGAACTCGGATGGTCGCAGCTTGCCTACCAATACAAACTAGGCACAAGGCAACCTCCTGCTCTCAATTTGAGATAATACCCAGTCATTATTTTTACTTTCCTCTATCCTCTCCTTGCCTCCATGCACAGTCTATATTGAACCACCACATACCAGAGGAGATGTTTATCTGCATAGATTCTTTTATTTTTATTATTTTTCGATTTTATTTTGTTTACTTATTACTTTACTTTTACTTTCTCAAATTTATGTTATGAACATTTTAATTTATTATTTGTGCTTTTTGCAACATTTTCGTTGCTTGTGTACTAGCTCTAATTCACTGTCCCCCTCTCCCTGTCCTCTGTTTCAATTTACCCTCATCATGTTCCTGACTAACAGTCATTCTGTGAGATGGTCTCCATCACCCTACCTCCATGATGTTCTCCTGTTGACAAAGGGCCAAGTCCCGAAATATTCATTGTTTTTCCCATTCTTGTGCTTTTTTATGTGTTCACCCCATGAAACTATCATCTAAGGTAAGTGGTGGTTCATTTCGCTATCATTTTTTTGTAAATCCATTCGCTAATTAGCTCCTACTATTTCCTGGTTGCTTGATATATATGTAGTAACCTTAGTATCCTTGAAACCAGACATCATCCAGGCCTCAATCTCCAATAAATTCCTCCTCCAGACCCAGCACTTATTATCTTTAATATTTGTATATCTTAATCTGCACCGGTAATGCCATTCACCAGACGGTGGTCGCTGTGTACACATCTCACTCCGCCTGGTGTCACACTCCTTACTTCCGCACGAATAACGTTGTTGCTGAAATATTGTGTTCTTTGTGTGTTAGTTTTTTTGTGTTCGTCATCCCAGCTGCCTTCGTCTTTAGTAACTGTTGGGTCATATTTCCCTGTCCATCCTTAGTTATATATATATATATATAGGAATTAAATTAGAATTAGGATAGGGAAATGAGCTACCACTTACCTTTAGATGATGGATGTGGGGCGCAAACACACAGAAAAGACAAAAACATGACAGATAAAGAAATTTTCGGGACAAGCCCTTTATCACAGGAGAACAGTATGGGAGGTTGTGACGTTGGAGAATGTCTCTCAGAAAGACTGTTGGACAGGAAAATGGTGGGGGTAAATTCAAACAGAGGAAAGTTAGGGGCAGTGATTCAGAGCTAATACCCGAGCATAGACAAATTTCCAAAATGATCTCTGGTCGGTGGGAAGATGTAAGACCCAAAGCTGACACCGGGGTTATAGTATCGCCTTGGTGACTTAACTAACAGATCACGTGGATGGAAAGTTCTGTGCAATTTTCATAAAATAGTTTGAATTTGACCATGTACCCTAACAGAAACTCAACTTAAATGCTTGAAGGTCGCCACTAGATCTGTTTCTAAACCACAAATCTAGAAAAGGTTCCAAGATAACTACTAAATCACAAAAGTTCACTTCCAGAAAAATTCAAAGTTTTATTTTCAAAGTCACATTTACTAAAATTTGCATTTAACAGTTGAGTAGGCAAATCGAACACTCTTTTCCAAAATATTGCAGATTGTGGAGAGAAATTTTACCGACCGCACCCCTTTTGTAAATTTATAAGTTCATGTTAACAGTTATCCTTGCAGGCTATCACACCAAAGTACCAACATGGCTGACTCAATGGCGCCGACATTCAACCAGCTACTTCATGCTCCGACGCAAGCTCACTCACATAATGCTTCCAGGATACAGAAAAGACGAAACCAAATGAAATACCCGGTCACATGTAATCACGAGTTCAAATAGCAAGTGGCCAAACCAATGACGTCACAGCCATATCACAACTTTTTGCTTCTGCGTGAGACAAAAGTGTGTGTAATTTATTTGACGATCCAGATTATTAAAATGTTTAAACTTTGACAATGTCTATACTTATCTACTAGAAGTCCAACGGCAGTTTAGTGGGAAATTTAGAGTGATTAGTTTTAAAGTTTATTTAATTTTTCCGTGGTGATACAAATATCTGAAGTAGGGGATAAACCCAAACATTTAAATTTTTACAGCGACAATCAGCGACAATCTATCTTCAAAAACTTAATTACCATACAAATGCTAAAACTTTTTACAAAAAAAACAAAAAA
>JARYHS010011408.1:58442079-58652759 GCA_031002005.1 Vandiemenella viatica | reverse complement strand
GAAGAAATTCCATAGTTTTTAAATCAAACAGCCAGTACCTCTTAAAAAACAGCTATCTGAACAATGTGTATTACCGGTCCTCACAGATGCCTGCCAGTCTTGGACCCTAAACAGTCACATGAAGCAAAAACTGAGAACTGCCCAGTGAAGTATGAAAAGAGCAATGCTAGGGTTTACAAGAAGAGACAGGAAAAGGGCCGTGTACATTCGTTCAATAACCAAAGTGACAGACATCTTGAAAAGAGTATGACCCAAAAAGGTCAATGGGTTGGTCATATTGCTTGCAAAAGAGATGACAGATGGAATACGGCAGTACTGGATTGAATATCAACGAACCTGTTCATACAGCAATTGAAGCATTGAAATCGGAGAAAATAAAAGTCACTTACCAGAATTGACTGTAGGAGGATTAAAAGTTAAAATGAATACAGAAAGAAAAAAATTTATATTTATTTCAATTTTAGCATTATATGATCCTATAATTACGATATTATACGATAAATAAATAAATAAATTTAATTTTAAATGTTTTACCACATTCACATATATTGGTTACCTGTGTATGTATTATTGCTTGCCAAAATATTTGCTGTGGCTGATTAAGGTCTGGCTAAATTGCAATATTGAGCATGATGGGAGAGTGGTAATGCTCTGGCCTCACATTTGTATGGATGCGAGTTTGAATCCCCGGCCAGACATCCAGATTTGATTTTTCCCCAAATAAATCCAGGTAAATGTTGGGATGGTTCCTTCAAAAGACCATGGTTGATTTCCTTCCCATTCCTTGTCCCAAGACCATTCCCACCTCTAATAACCTTGACAAGGGATAAAACCAGAAAAGGGGAGGCGAAATTTTATAATATTAGTCAGCAGCATATTGTGGGCAAAGTGAGATAGTAGAAACACAAATAAAATATCTTTATGATGAAATAACATATTGGATTAGTTTGAGTATTTGTGTAACTGAACGATTGTTTGTTTAGGCTGAAGAATTGGAAAGTCTCTTCTCGGGATCACGTTATTCAGCTGAACATGCAGTTGGAGCTGCCAATGCGTACAAAAACATAGTGAATGCTATAGAAGAGGCTCTACAGGCAGCTAATGATGCACAACAGCCAGCGGAAACAGCTACTCAAATGGTAAAATTCCTGTGGGAAAACATTAAAGTATTTAACAATAGCACACAGTATCTTCTCCAGAAATTACCAGAGCTCTACTAAACTACAGTGAATTGTTCCTTGAACTTACGATAAGTTACAACACTACTGATGCTTTCTTCCATTATCAACTCTATCTTACTCATAATCTTATGTGCAAGTGGTACACAATGCTCTGATATATTATTCCTAAATAAAATTACAGCAGATTCCATACACTTTTGTAATTCCTTCTAGCATCTAATATATTGACTGGTTTTAAAATCCTTTGGCCCTTTCATGGTGGGCATCATGTTTAGGTTTGTGTCTATTAACAATGCTGGCGTTGTTGTACTTTTCCACAGATGCTGTAAGCAAGAAACGTTCGGTGGACACTGGTTATTAGAGACTGTTCCAATTTCGCAGACTTTTTAAAAAAAAATATAAATTAGGAGTGATAGCAGCAGCCCCATAGCCAGCTATTGTAAATTTGTTACCCTGTCACTGTATTTCTCATGGTTACACCGGGCTTGTACAATTTTTGTGCTCTGTGTTTTCCATGAAGATTTCAGAAGACAGAAAAATTCTGAATAAGTGGATTGATTTAGAGCTATAAGTAATTATTTTCCTAATGTACTGCAGGAATTTATGAGTACTACCATTTTGTTTTATTTTATTTTTTGTTGGTATTCGATGATGTCCATGATGTGCACCTTAGTCAAACATTGTTCTGTGTTACACTACCTATACGACCTATGGCAATATCATTATCTAATCTAGATTCCTCAACCCTAAATTTCACAGACTCTGAACATCATGCATTTAGTATTTTAGCTCAGCAAAAGTAACCCCACTGTTGAGCCGCACCTTAAAACGTCTTTCAGCCCACATGGCAAACATTCAGCAATCCTGTCAAAATAGACGTGAAAAGAACCTACTACTGCTAATTGCTTTCTTGTCCATTCAGATTAACCATCCACATTGGCCTTGCCTCCACTGTTGCCACTGTTTTCCATCGCCTTCACTGACTAACCTTGAAGAAACCCAATACATCCCATTGTCGTCAGGTTTTCGCCATTCCCAGTGTTGCACTTGTTTATGTTCGCATCTTTGTCATTCCCCTCAAAATAACTTTATTCACTTTCTTGTTGTACCTTGTAAGAGATCACCTTCACATCAATGAAACATACTTGGGTTCATAATCACTATGTAGTTACCTTAATGATCACCATGATGGGTGGATTTAATTGTTTCTACTAAAGCGAATGCAGATTTTCGAATACTTAAAAATGCTGTGAGGCTCATCATTGGAGCTTGTGCCTCAGCATAGCTGTCCTCTTTCTCATCATTACTTACTGCTATGTACCCTGGTGGCCCATGCGCCTTGTTGATTTGCCAATCCTGCTGTGTTTGAAGTATGAAACTGTAAAATGTAGCTACCTGCTCTGATGTATTTGGTTTCCCCCCATCACTTTGACACTTTCATGCTTATTGGCATACGAGACAAACATTTTTCTTGTTTCGATGTAGTGACTTTTCTTTTAGAATGATTCTTGGCTATTGGATTCTTCTTCATAAATATTATCTGTGAAAGCTACTCACGTAGTGGTGCTGTTGTCCCAATTCGTAATTACTATTCTAATGACTTCAGTAGTCTTCGGATGTCATCCTGCATCTTCTGAACTAAGCAAAATGCTCTTGTATGAGATCCCACTTTTGATGTCAGATAACAAGGTGGAAAAATTTCCTTCAGGTTACGGTAAATGATGATGAATGACTAAGATACAGTTGCTTTATTATCATATCTCTCCATACAACAACCCACTAATTACAGTTGACTCATGATGTCTGGCCACTGGCTCCATTGGCAGTACATTCCTTTATATTTACTTCAAGTAGTTTGTTGCACATGCCAGATGTCATTGCTGTGCCAACCATAAGTGTTCTGTGCAATCTGGAATATTGGTTTGGTACAGTGCATCAATTTTGGTTGGTCCTGTTGCAACCCTGCTCTGCCTGATTCTGACAAATATTTATTTCTATCAATTTCTTATTTAAGTCATTAAATTATAGCAACGGAAGTGACGAAGTATGTGTAGAGAAAGTATAATTTGTTTTGAAATTTCCATCTTTAATATCATGTATTTTGCAGCTTTGCTAATATAAAAATGTTCCTTTGATGAAGATAAGGAATGATTCTAGATATATAATTTTCAATTGTTTGTTATTACTAATTCAGTCTGAGGGCCTTGGCGAAAGGACAGTTGAATCTGAGACTCGCTCTACTGAGTTTATTGGAAAATGCAAGACAAACACTTGACAAAGCACAAGGAGAGTTAGAGCCTCAACTTGCAGAAGCTGAGAATAGACTGGCTACTGTCAGCGGTCTCAACAAACATGTTGAGTCCACTCACAACAATGTGAATGAGTGAGTTGTAATATTTATCTAATTCTAATTTAACAAATTGGTCTGAAAAATTAAATTCACTTTTTGTTGTGTTCATTATTTTACTTTTTTGTTGTTATGTACAAAATTATAATTAAGTTCTTCTATATCTCAGTATTTTAAAAGATTTCAATACAGTAGCTGATTTTTCATATCCAGAGGTGAAAGGTTTTCAGGTACTTAATTTAAAATGATTTTAAATGTTTTCCCTTAACTATAAATACTAAAGGATCATAAAATGTTTCAGGAGTTTCTGAATAACATGATTAATCTTATAAATGAACAAAGTTTTTCTCAGCATTGTATATTTACACTGAAGAGCCAAAGAAACTGGTATAGACATGCATATACAAACACAGAGATATGTAAACACTCAGAGTACGGTGCTGCGATCGGCAATGCCTATATAAGACGACAGGTGTCTGGCGCAGGCATTAGATCGGTTACTGCTGCTACAATGGCAGGTTATCATGATTTAAATGAGTTTGAACGTGGTGTTATAGTTGGCGCACGAGAGATGGGACACAGCATCTCCGAGGTTGTGATGAGGTGGGGGATTTTACCATAAGACCATTTCACAAGTGAATGGTGAATATCAGGAATCCGGTTAAAACATCAAATATCTGAAATCACTGTAGCCTGAAAAAGATCCTGCAAGAACGGGACTGCTGTGGATTTCAATGATGTGCCATCAACAAGTGTCAGCGTGTGACCATTCAATGAAACATCATCGATATGGGCTTTTGGAGCCGAAGGCCTACTTGTGTACCTTTCTGAGTGCACGACACAAAGCTTTATGCCTAGCCTGGGCCCTTCAACACCGACATTGGACTGACGAGTCTCATTTCCAATTGTATCGAGAAGATGGATGTGTACTGGTATGGAGACAACCTCATGAATTCATGGAGCCTTGCATGTCAGCAGGGATTGTTCAAGCTGGTGGATGCTCTGTAATGATGTGGATCGTGTGCAGTTGGAGTGACATGGGACCTCTGATACATCTAGATATGTCTCTGACAGGTGACATGTACGTACACATCCTGGCTGATCACCTGCATCGATTCATGTCCATTGTGCATTCTGATGGACTTGGGCAATTCCAGCAGGACAATGTGACACTCCACATATCCAGAATTGCTACAGTGTGGCTTTAGGAACACTCTTCTGAGTTTAAACACCTCCACTGGCCACCAAACTCCCCAGACAAGAACATTATTGAGCATATCCGGGGTGCCTTGCAACTGCCGTTCAGAAGAGTTCTCCACCCCCTTGTACCTTTATGGATTTATGGACAGCGCTGCAGGATGTGTGGTGTCAACTCCCTCCAGTACTATGCCAGACATTAGTCCAATTCATGCTACATTGTGTTGTGGCACTTCTGTATGCTCGTTGGGGCCTTACACTATGTTAGGTAGGTGTACCAGTTTCTTTGGCTATTCAGTGTAATAATTGTTCTTGAGAAACTAACCAAGTTAGATTGTTATTTAAATACAATATATTGGCAACACTGTTCTCTATTGCCATTGTCAGGCGTATGTTGATCATGTTTTAAGACTTGAAATTTGCAGTTTGCGTAGAACGTGTTGTTAAAGACCGACATGGCAATAGCAGACATTTTTACATTACCTAGCAGCAGTCTCAGACTTCATTAGCATTATACGAAGCACAAAACATGGATCATTGATGACTAGTAGCCACAATAACTGGTATCCATTCATTACATAGTTGGAAACCACAGTCCCAGTTAACAAGATCAGAAGTGAGGTGAATTTCAAATGCTTCTTTAGTAATGGTGGCCAGCACCCAGGTCAATTCAAAACTGAAGCCCTGTCATTGTTCCAAACTATGTTCTAAACAACGTTGTATAATATACCGTATCATCTGACCGTTTTACTTTGTTCCTTATTCCTATGGAATGCTGTAAACACTGGGTGCATTAATTTCAAGGTCATCTTTCATGTAGTGAAAAAATTTCCTTAATTTTGACGGTGGGAGAAAAATCATCTTAATACCATTTCTTGCCAGAATCCTTCCAACTCTCGATGTTGTAGCATCAGAGTAGGGCAAGAAGGCTAAGTGGTTGCATGGTACATTAGTGCAGTTATTAGGCCTGTGTTTCATTTCCTGGAATACCAGTTGTGTTTGATGTTCACTGTGCCCATTCCATCTCAAGGTAACTTACTAGGTAGGCTGCCTTCATCACATATTGCCTGCACCCTATGGTCTAGTCTTCTAGCAATGTCTTGCACAGTTGCAGATGGTGATGACTGCACAGGTCTGCGGATGTTGGCTTCCTAGACAAGGTGTGTCCTAAAGTTCCAACAAACTTCTTTTCAATAAGTATGTCCAAGAATGGCAAACAGTCTTTCTATTCGAACTCCATCATGAACTTGATATTTGTGTTGATGCTGTTCAAGTGAAGGAGAAACCTATCAAGGTTGTCTCGACCATGGGGTCAAATGACAAAAGTATCATCCATGTGCCGGTAAAAGGCACTGGGCTTCATAGGAGCACTTGTCAACGCTTTCTCCTCCAAAACTTCCATGACGAAATTAGTGATTTCTGGTGAGAGAGGACTGCCCATGTCTACTCCATTAATTTTTTCAAAGTAGTGCCCATCATACAAGAAGTATGACAATTGTAGTGTGTAGTGGAATAAATCAACTAACTTTGGCTCGAAGAGCTGTTGTAGCAGAGACAGTGTATGAGACGGAGAAACTCTGGCGAAAAAGCTCATCCTAAAATCCTGTTGACACAGGTGAAGTGTCTTAAGGACATTAATAAAGACTACAAAGTTTGTCACATGGTGAGGACATCTTCACACAATTGGTGACAATAGCCTGGTTAGGTATCGAGTCAGATAATAAGTAGCCGATAGTACAGTACACACTATTGGCTGTAATGGGATACTGTGTTTATTCATTTTAGGCAGTCCATAAAGTCTTAATGGAACAGCTGCATGGGGTTGTAAATGTTGAATAGTGTCTTCTGGTAGACTTAAACATTTCAGTAGAGCTGTATTTTTCTTCACCATCACATTTGTTGGATCCTTCGAAATCTTTCATAAGGACACATCCACCAAAAGTTCTTCCACTTTCTGTTGATAATCTGCCATCGTCAGAACCATAGAAGTGTTCCCTTTGTCTGCTGGGAGGACGATAATATTGTGGTTTTGAGTTAGTGACCGAATTGCCTTATGCTAAGCAGCTGTGGTGTTGGGCAAGGCATCTTGGCTCTGCTTAAAATTCAGCAGGTCTCTAGCCTTATCTCTTCAGCAGCCCTTGCAGAAAAATCACGAATGGCTAGCTCGATGAGAATGAGAATTTCCCTGTGTGGGATGGTCTTGCGTAATAGTGCAAAATTTAGCTCCTTAGATAACATGAAAATTGTGGCAGTGTCTAATTGATCACTGCTTAGATAATAATCGTCCATCTGTCATTTTCAGAAGAGGTGTTAACATTGTGTTCAAGATGGGTGAATTTCTCATGTTGCCTTACTGTTGCACAATGTTGAACTCAGTGGCTTTCAGCGATCGCACAACTTTCGTCCCATCCCAAGCATCACAGTGCAGATAGTTAGACAGAAGCATGTGACAAGCAAGAAGAGATATAAAGACAGAGTATAATTCACATCTAATGTTCTGAATCTTCTCCCTCACAAGAGACAAACACATTTTCCGTCGAATATTCTCTGCCCCAAAAGACTCATCAATCAGGTGACAAATCTTGCTACAATGAGTATTGCTGGAGGAAAGCAAGCGCACGAAGAACTCTGGACCTCTTCTTGTATGGCTTCTCCAGCAATTAAACCCAACAATAAATATCCTCACCATAAAAGTTAGTTATAAATGCATGAAGCTTTTCTCAACGTTGTTGGATGGATCCTACCAAAAGATTTTGAAGGATTCAACAAATTAGGTGGTGAAGAAAATGACAGAACCTCTGAAATGTTCGGGTCTACCAGAAAACATTATTAAGCAGTTACAGCCCCACACAAGTGTTCCATCGAGACTTTATTAACTGCCTAAAATCCACAAACAGGGTACCAAAATACGTATGCACTGTAAAATAACATTTCAGTGCATCTATACTGAGAAGTAACAACTCTGTGGCTCTCAACGATGAGTGGTGAATACATGCAGCTGTGTTGACTGTAGGTGCGTTGTGTTAAGCCACATGTTCCTTTATTCATGAGCAAGGACATTGCTGCAAATATTGTTTTTCGTGTGTGTGTGTGTTTGTGGATTATTTATTGTCTGCTGCTATCCAACCTTCAATCTTGGTGAGTGATGGATCTACTTTATATTTCCTATCCATATTAATTTTTAATGATATCAGAAAGTTTTGGCTTTTTTAAATTTGGCCTTAACAATTTATATTTTGTCATGATATGATATGGAACTGATATTTAGGACAATTAGCTACTTACCATTTAGACTAATTTTGAAAGCAATTTTTCTGCAGTGAACTTACTAGAATTCCTGTTCATGAGACTGTTGAGAGCTATGCAACAAAAGCCATACAGGATGCTAAGGATGCTAATGTAACAGCACAGAATGCTTTGAATACTATTGAAAGAATCATAAATAATCTACCTAATGACGTGTATCAATCACAGCAACTACCAAGAGATGCAGATGCAGCAAAGAAAGCCATTAATCAAGCCTATGCAAATGGTATGTAAGAATTTATTACTGTAATTTTGATTCTCTTGAAAAAACACTTTTTTATGTTATAAGTATAAGGCTTTTAAACTGTCTATATTTAGTTCAAAATATTTATTAGTTAAGGTTACAATTAAATAATAAGTTGAAAGTAGAAAAACTGAATTAAAAAATTAGATTAGGAAACTGAACCACCACTTACCTCAGATGATGGTTTTGTGGCGTGAACGTATAGAAAAGACAAGAACACAAATGACTGTAATTTTTTGGTCTTAAATCTTTACCAACAAGAGCACATTAAGGAGGGTGGGTGTTGTAGAAGAGTGCCACACAGGAGGACTGTTAACCACGAATATGGTAGGGGTAAATTCAAACAAAGGACAGGAAAGGGGTAACGATTTGAAGCTAATATCTGAGCATTGAAAAAATTGTGAAACGATCAAAATAATATAATAAAATCTTAACAACATAAATCTGATGAAGCAAAAATATATAGATAAGTAAATAAAATAAAATTAAAAAAAGAATTTTAAACAAAGTATCTATGAAGTATGAGGTATTGCTTCATTTTGACAGTTGCCATCCGTATAATTCCAAACGTTCCCTCCCCTACAATCTTGGCATTCTATGTAGTCATATATGGTCCAACCAGAAATTCCTAATGGAGTATTCAAACAACATCTCACACACATTGGTATCATGCAATTATCCAGCTTTGGTTCACAAGCAACTTTCATGAACAACATTGCAACCTGCTCAACCTATTGACTGCTCCAAACCACCAAAAACCAACCATAGTCTAATCCTGGTTACACAATACTTCCCTGGTCTTGAATACATCAGTAGAATCCTTTGGCAGAGTTATAAGTTCTTACTAACCTATCCAAAACTGAGATCCATTCTTCCAAAAATCCTCCCTGGCCGTCCCAGAACTTGTTTCAGCAGGCCTCTGTAACAGCCCTCATACCTGAATTTTGAATAGCATTGTACTGTATGAAGTATTTGTAGTGAGCTAAAGTTTGCTTGAAAGTGATTTGATATGTTTATTTTGTAATTTCTTTTAAATCAGTGTATATAGACTTTGTTTTATGTAAGAAAATTATTTAAAGTCCATTTAATATGTTCAAGAACCGAATGGTGCAAGAGAATTTCTTAAAAGTTTGTAATTCCATGTATTACTGCAAGTTACGATGTCGGCAGTACAATTTTCTACCGTTTGAAAGGATTTCTGTAGATAATTTTGTATTTAAGTATCTCTAATTACCATTTCTGATCATTGTGTAATGTTGTTAAGTAATTTTGTATTAATTTCGATTGTTTTTAATATGTTAGATTGTTTGAGTGATTGTTAATGATCGAGAAATATCGGGCGGATGCCTTTGAAGAATTCTCGTAATTTCGATAGAGACTATATAAACAGATCGCCTGGACAGAGAGATTCATTCAGAAAATAAGTTAGTTGACATCATTCAGTGTTACAGAGAGTTTCATTTACAGAGATTATCTTTGCGACTATTCAGAAGTGCATCTGCATTGTACCTATGCTTGTGAATATCGCTGACTTGTTTTGATCACAATAAAACTACTCTTCAAACACAACATTTTTTTGGTGGACTTTTTAATTAATTAATCAGTAATTAAACCACCGAAAGAACCTTAATACCTCCCAACCTCAGCCTCCTAGTCCACCAACACAGCATTCCTCATCCCATCAGACAGCCCCAAGGATCTTTCCCATGCAATTGACTACGCTGTAAGATGTGCGACATACACCATGCCTCTACCACTTTCGCCAACCCTATCATTGGCAAGAGCTTTCCTATCATATGACATGCCACCTGTGAAACGTCCCATGTAATTTACCAGCTAACCTGCAACCACTGCCTAACTTCCTATATAGGTCTGACTACCAATCCATTAGCCATAAGAATGTTTGGCCACCAACAGACAGTTTTAACTCAGAATCCAAAACATCCAGTAGCTATCCATGCCATCTTCATGACACCAATAATTTTAGTTCTTGTTTCACAGTTTTGGAGAGAGTCCTCCCAAACAACAGCATCTCCTCTGAACTCGGATGGTCGCAGCTTGCCTACCAATACAAACTAGGCACAAGGCAACCTCCTGCTCTCAATTTGAGATAATACCCAGTCATTATTTTTACTTTCCTCTATCCTCTCCTTGCCTCCATGCACAGTCTATATTGAACCACCACATACCAGAGGAGATGTTTATCTGCATAGATTCTTTTATTTTTATTATTTTTCGATTTTATTTTGTTTACTTATTACTTTACTTTTACTTTCTCAAATTTATGTTATGAACATTTTAATTTATTATTTTGTGCTTTTTGCAACATTTTACGTTGCTTGTGTACTAGCTCTAATTCACTGTCCCCCTCTCCCTGTCCTCTGTTTCAATTTACCCTCATCATGTTCCTGACTAACAGTCATTCTGTGAGACGGTCTCCTACATCACCCTACCTCCATATTGTTCTCCTGTTGACAAAGGGCCAAGTCCCGAAATATTCATTGTTTTTCCCATTCCTGTGCTTTTTTATGTGTTCACCCCATGAAACTATCATCTAAGGTAAGTGGTGGTTCATTTCGCTATCATTTTTTTGTAAATCCATTCGCTAATTAGCTCCTACTATTTCCTGGTTGCTTGATATATATGTAGTAACCTTAGTATCCTTGAAACCAGACATCATCCAGGCCTCAATCTCCAATAAATTCCTCCTTCCAGACCCAGACTTATTATCTTTAATATTTGTATATCTTAATCTGCACCGGTAATGCCATTCACCAGACGGTGGTCGCTGTGTACACATCTCACTCCGCCTGGTGTCACACTCCTTACTTCCGCACGAATAACGCTGTTGCTGAAATATTGTGTTCTTTGTGTGTTAGTTTTTTTGTGTTCGTCATCCCAGCTGCCTTCGTCTTTAGTAACTGTTGGGTCATATTTCCCTGTCCATCCTTAGTTATATATATATATATATATAGGAATTAAATTATAATTAGGATAGGGAAATGAGCTACCACTTACCTTTAGATGATGGATGTGGGGCGCAAACACACACAAAAGACAAAAACATGACAGATAAAGAAATTTTCGGGACAAGCCCTTTATCAACAGGAGAACAGTATGGGAGGTTTGTGACGTTGGAGAATGTCTCTCAGAAAGACTGTTGGACAGGAAAATGGTGGGGGTAAATTCAAACAGAGGAAAGTTAGGGGCAGTGATTCAGAGCTAATACCCGAGCATAGACAAATTTCCAAAATGATCTCTGGTCGGTGGGAAGATGTAAGACCCAAAGCTGACACCGGGGTTATAGTATCGCCTTGGTGACTTAACTAACAGATCACGTGGATGGAAAGTTCTGTGCAATTTTCATAAAATAGATTGAATTTGACCATGTACCCTAACAGAAACTCAACTTAAATGCTTGAAGGTCGCCACTAGATCTGTTTCTAAACCACAAATCTAGAAAGGTTCCAAGATAACTACTAAATCACAAAAGTTCACTTCCAGAAAATTCAAAGTTTTATTTTCAAAGTCACATTTACTAAAATTTGCATTTAACAGTTGAGTAGGCAAATCGAACACTCTTTTCCAAAATATTGCAGATTGTGGAGAGAAATTTTACCGACCGCATCCCTTTTGTAAATTTATAAGTTCATGTTAACAGTTATCCTTGCAGGCTATCACACCAAAGTACCAACATGGCTGACTCAATGGCGCCGACATTCAACCAGCTACTTCACGCTCCGACGCAAGCTCACTCACATAATGCTTCCAGGATACAGAAAAGACGAAACCAAATGAAATACCCGGTCACATGTAATCACGAGTTCAAATAGCAAGTGGCCAAACCAATGACGTCACAGCCATATCACAACTTTTTGCTTCCGTGTAGCTAAAAGTGTGTGTAATTTATTTGACGATCCAGATTATTAAAAATGTTTAAACTTTGACAATGTCTATACTTATCTACTAGAAGTCCAACGGCAGTTTAGTGGGAAATTTAGAGTGATTAGTTTTAAAGTTTTATTTAATTTCTGCGTGGTGATACAAATATCTGAAGTAGGGGGATAAACCCAAACATTTAAATTTTTACAGCGACAATCAGCGACAATCTATCTTCAAAAACTTAATTACCATACAAATGCTAAAACTTTTTACAAAAACCATTATATATTCAGGATCATCTTAATTAGGGCTGTCTACTGATATAAATTTCAAATTAATATTCCTTTTAATTAAAACGTTCATTATTTTCTCTTAATTAAAATCGCTAATTAAACTTTACCAAATCTGTTAATTTTACTACCAAAATATCGGGAACAATGCTGACTATAGCTGGTGATAAAAGATCAGTTGTAGCTGTACGCGATTTGAAGATATTACAAATCTTAGATTTTCTACTTTTCCGATCGCGTGTTTCAAAACCTGAACAAACCAAAATATCTCTTAAAATAAACGTTTCTCGATAGGATAAATACACTTTTTAAAATGATTTTTATGGCGAATTGTAACTGTAGGAACGATTACAGGGAAATTCCTTAAAGTTGAAAACTACTCTTCTCGAAATTTCTAAGTCCAGCCTAAGCAAAACTAGAATTTGCCAAAATTCTAAGGTTCTTACAAAGAGCAAAACATAATTAAATCTAAATATGAAAGATTAAAAATATATATCCAGATATAAATTTTGAAATATATATATATTAAAAATAATAATGCAATAATAATAATTTTTAAATTTTCAAATCAAAGACTCTATGAAGGAAAAAACACCTTAGGTAATTGGTGATTCAATATAGGAAGTGGGGATGGAGGCAAAGAGATTACTAAAAAAGGGTAAAAATAAGTAATAATAATAATAATGATTGGGTATTATCTGAAGTTGGGACCAGGCGGTTGCCTTGTGCCCAGTTTGTACTGGCAGACAAGTTCCCACCTGCTGTTAGGAAGGACTCTTATATCCTGGACCATGAAACAAGAGTTGAAATTATTCGAGTCATTGGTGATGGCATGGGCAGCAACTGGGTGCTTTGGGTTCCGTGTGAACACCATCTGTCGGTGACCATTTATTCTTATGGAAACTTAATTTGTGGTCAAACCTATATATGAAGCCAGACAGTAGTATATATATATATATGTTACAAACTAGGATAGTGAAATGTCTATAAATATATTGACTACCTGGCACCCATTATTTCATTTCATTGTTACTATATACATATAAAAGGCATGTACATTTTTACATCCATTAACCATAACATCTTGAAAACTTGTAATTTTTATCTTTAGTTGATCAGGTGAAAACAGTGGTACCAGACATCAAAAATCTTATGGATGTGATTGCAGAAAAACAGAACATTATTTCTACTATAAGTACTGATATTGGAAGTAAAATAGAGGAACTTAAGCGTCAAGTAGCTTTAGCCAGAGACCGGGTGAACAGGTACATTAAATCAAATAATATGTGTCTAATGGAACCTTATTGAATTACTGTGTTCTAAATATCATTATCTGTATTTCACAGAGTTAAAGTTGGTGCAACATTTGAACATGATTCAATGCTGGAACTGAAGTTTCCTGAAAATTTACCCTTGGGTACATCTACAAGAGTTTCAATGTTTTTTAATACTGACAAGCCAAATGGCTTTTTATTCTACATGGGAAATGAGGTTGGCACAAGTCGAAGGATTAGGCGTGCAAAAACTGTAAGCCCTGCTTGTCAGATATTATTTAATTTTACAATAATTTTAAATATATAATTTATTTAAATAATATGAGACTAAAATACTTTTTATTTCACAGGATGATTTTATTGCCTTGGAAATTGAGAATGGATACCCTGTGTTAACCATTGATCTAGGGTCTGGTCCTAAAAGAATAATTGTAAACAAATATGTTGCTGATAAGGACTGGTATGAAGCTGTCATTGATAGGTAATTTGACATACTATCAACATGTTTCTGTAAGAAGCTGCATTTGTTATTAGTATCTTCATATGAATCATAAAACATTTTAATAATAATTATTTTAATTGTATTATTGAAAACAATACAGTGAACACCAGCAATAGTTCTATTAACCAAGCTACTTTGCACAGACTACATTAATGGAGAATGGCCACAATCAAATACAAGAAATATCAATCTTAATAACCTTTCCCTATGGCATGTGAGATATTTTAAGTTATAATCCAACACTGGCTATTTATGTTACTCAAAAATTTGTCTTTAAACAAAAATATTTAATTGAGAGATAACAGACACTTCCCATATCTGATGGATGAAGGACACGGGCAACAAAAATAACTACCCAAACACAATATTTCGGTTCTCACCCTCACTTATGAAAATAGAAGCTCAAGCATATGACTTAGCTCAAGTGTGCACTCACTATCAATGCAGCGATATGTATTGGAACAGTATCATTGTATTGTGTGCAGAATGCACTTGTTGGAGAGAGTGATGAGGGGATGTACAAGAGAAGTCAAGGAATTGGGTTACAAAACTTTGGTCAGACCATTGCTCGAATATGGTAGTGTAGTATGGGACCCTCATTTTACGTATCAAATACAGGAGTTGGACAGGGTGAAAAAAAGGGCTGCTAGATTTGTTTCTGGAAATTATCGCAGAATGCAATCAGTGACGGATATGATAAAGTAGCTGGAATGGGAGTCATTGCAAGACAGGAGGAGGATGAGGAGGGTCATGGGAGTGTACAGGGCATATACTGGTGATGAGGCATGGAAAGATATTGCAATAGGTATGAAAAGTAGTGCATGGAAGGGAAAAGATGACCATGACCACAAGCTGGCACTCGATTTCAGGCACAAGTTTGTGTGAAGATTCTCTTTTTTAGGTAAGGATGTCAGGGATTGAAATTAGTTACCAAGAGAAATGATGAATAATTTACCGAAAACTTTGAAAGAATTTAAAGATAAAATTTGTAGAGGGCAAATTTAGGTAGGTGCAGGATGGGGGGAAGATGGGTGTCTAGGGAAATTGCCACCGGAGCCTGTGCTCCATTGCAATTAAATTAAATTAAAATACGGAAATATATCATAGAGTAAAAGTTATAAAAGTATATGCAAGATAAATGAAAAATAATAAAGCAAAAGTAAAAATAATTTAATCAACTATACATACAGTTGATGAATTTAGTTGGATGGGATGGCACAGATGGAAGAGAGTTTTATACTGAGGGCTGGGGAGGAGGATGGTGATATCCAGAATATGCTGGTAGTCTATTTCCCACTTACACATTTTGCATCAGGAAATCATTCCAGTGAGAGCTCTGATGGCTCTAACTGAAACATTTGTTATTTAGGGTCATGAGGGTTGTGGAAGCTAACATGGGTAACATGAGGCTGTTCTAGATTTTGGGAGATTTTGCCTATGACCATTCATCCTAGTGAATAACTAGTTTGTGGAAAGGCTGATGTAAGAATTTTTGCAATTGAAATAGGTGAACTGGCAAATGAAACAGGACATGGTATGGATAGCATGACCTATGATGGAATACATTTCACCAGTCACAGAATTGTATAGGTTTTTGGTGGTGGATGCATATTGCATGTTTTGCAAAAAGAATATTATGATAGAAAGAATAGACCAACCCTGCAGAGTAAGGGTTTCAAACCAATAGTGTAAAGAGTGTTAATGTTTTTTGTGTTTTTTATGTTCTTCTGGCCCTCCTGCCCTTATCTGTGATGAGTGATTGGTTATTTTCTCTAACCTTCATTATTTTAATTGCCTAATGTTACTTTCAGTGTCACTATTGTTCAATTATGAAACAGTTAGGGTGCTCTTGAGAGTTGTGAGAGCTGACATAGACAGCAACAAGGTGGTCTAGATTTTGGGAATTAACTGATTGTCTTTGACCATTCATTTTTATGGATAGTTGGTTTGTGGTGAGGTCGATGTATGAACTCTGGCAATGGAAGCAGGTGAGTTGGTACATAATATGGGATATGGTACATTTGGCATGGCATATGGTGGCACATGTTATGTCAGTTGTATGGTTACAATGGTTGTGATGGCTGGCAGCATACTGCACATTTGCAACAAATATCTTAGAAATAATTCAGTCTACATAATCTCAAAATTTGGGAAAGATTTGCTAAAATTTCAGTACTATGGGAAAAATGGAGAACATTGCAAATTTATAAGACGAGATGTATCACAAATGGAAAGCCAGAAGGAAAAAGTAGATCATGACTGGAATTTTGGATGAGTCCATAAAAAGCAAAGCCAGAAATGCATCACAAGGAGATGGTTTTCAGATTTTGAGAGTGTGGGTGGAACCTGCGTCAAATGATGTAATGAAGTGTGGAACTTACAACTTTTTCAGGGAAGTAATGTTAGGTGATGGAGAAATTTTGGTGACAAATGGGACTTGGAAGTATTTTTGAGTCAAACATTTCTTTTAAGCTCACTCAGTGATGTTTGCAACGTGTTTAACAATACATGAGTGAATGCTGTAATGCTGATGTTTGTTTATATGAAAAATAACTTGAAATGTTCATGTGGCTCGAGTCTAGTTAACTTCCATATTCAGAAATTTATTAATTTTCCTTATACCGGCAATAGCTTCAACTTTTTGCAAATATAAATTCAGTGACAAATGATTTCTGGCGTATTGTTTCCACACTCGTATACTATATTTTCACTGGGGTTCCTTGCAGCATAAAAGGTTTTATTTTAAATATTACCAGGATTATTGTGACCTTTTTGAGGCATGAAATGAGGAATTACATTTATTAACTATCACAACTATTCGAGAATAAAATATGGCATAGTCATAGCTAATGAGAAGCATCTTTCAAGCCCAGAGACAATTTTCTGCATTACATGTTCCAGCCTAACCGAATTAAAATAACTTGAATAGAATGATTTCTTTTATAATAGGTCCAGAAAACTTTTGTAGTATTTGTCAGTTAATGTTTTACCATTTCCTATGTAAATAAAGAAAAATAACATTGGCTTTGATCTTTCTAGCATATGAAATTGATTTTACCTTTTTTGATGCAAAATCACTGGTTTCCAACCATTGTCATGATTGCTGTTGTTTCTTACATTCAGTGATGGTACCACATCTCATCTATAGTAACAATGTGTCATAACCAATTTGTTGGATCCCTTTTAAAGCAATTTAAACACTGTTAAGTTATTTGTTTTCAATTTTGTTTTTGGTCAGGATTTAACAAGTGCGTAACCCATTTTGCACAAGACTTCCTCTAATAAATTAATTCTTGATGTAAAATGTATCATACCATTTCTTCTTATATGTTTAAATACTCAGCTATGGAAATAATCCTTTGTTTGCTGAGCACCCAATACAAATTGTGCACCTCATAGAGGGGTAGCTGTTGCGGGTGGATTTACTTAACAAGGCTTAGTTTCTATATCTGACCATGTCATTTACTTGAACTGGTTAACTATGTTCACAGACACTAAGAATGGCCGCCATCTTCACTTAGAAGGAATAGTCTCAACAGGATTGATATAAGTCTCAGGTTGCACTAGTTACTAGATGAAAACAAGAGTCACTGAAAATTCTAGTTTGTATTCTTCAACTTGTCCAACAGTACTGATACCAGTTACATGCAAGTTCAAAAAAACCGGCTTTGTTAATTATTGAAGATAGGAGGTCCACTGGATGACAACAATCTCCTATTGCAACACTGAATCAGTTGTAGAAAACCCCCATTAAAAAAAAAAAAAAAAAAAAAAAAAAAAAAAAAAAAAAAAAAAAAAGTGAATTTACTCTTTGGTTAATTAAATCTTCTTCATACAATAGCTCCACATTTTCTGGTTATATGGTCGAAACAGTTCCGATCCAAGATTCAAACTTTACCTACTTGACCCACATGTGGCTTCAAAGCCTGCACAATATCACTTCACACCCATAATATTCCTCCACGCTCGGAGGGACTGTCACACACAAACTGCACCCACCAAAGATTGACTTTAAACTGCTCGACTGACCAACACACTGCTTTCACCAGAACGAGTCCAATTGTGTACCCAAATTTCACCATGTTTTCTACTACTAAATGTTTCAGACTCCTAGACTTTGTAAAATTGCTTTATAAATTATAAACTATCTCAAAAACTCCAAATGTGTACTAAATTAAACTTCCGTATTTTGATTCAGCTGGTGATCTTCACGTTACCAAAGTAACCTCTCAACTCTGTCATAAAAGTAATTTCTGAATGAATGGCTTGAAACTTTGCCTATTGACAGATGTTAACTCAATAAACCTTTTCTACCTTAATCACTTTTTCCATGTAACTCTTACTTTTGTGGCAATTCAGCTTTGAAGTTGCCACAGGTTATGAATATTTGATTTTGCCTACCTCTCTTAATTGCTGACTTTAGTTAGTACTTTGTTCCTGGTATTCTATTCTATCTTATTTCCATCCCAGATTATGGATTACGATAGTTAATTTCTTTTAAACTGTACCAAACAATTATTATGAGCCATTTTCTCTGGTCAATTTACTATCAAACTTATACATTGTGATTTTAAAATAAGCTATTTGTGTTATTTTATTCCTTTTTCTGAATCTTAATTTGTATTTCTTCCTATTTTAACACCGAACTAAATATTTTTTGACATTAAATGAATCTGTTTGTTGTCCAAGGAACTAATTTGTTACTGAGTGTACTTTTGATCTGGATTTTCACTAAGCTATTTATTTCTCAACTTATTTTAGCTTACACAACTTGTTCTTTAGACTTTCTAGTTTTATTTGAGTGCTGTTTCATTTCATTTTGTTGCATATTAAGGAACTTACTCTGGCTCTTTCCTACGCCGTGTCCTGCAGTCAATTCGGCAAAATCTTTTTTATCTTTCAAATTCTTTGTTCTTATGTTAACAAGACTATTGATTCTTACTATTCTGTCTTTACTATCTTAAGTTTATCTTTCTTGCCTTTAACCTACCCTATTTGTGTTTGTTGGAACTATCTGTTTACTTCTCCTAAGAAGCTTTCCTTATCAATGCGATGCCAATGTAGACTTTCCAGCATGCCTAAGAAACTGTTCCATTACAATCTTCTCGGTAGAATGAATTTTAGTTTTTATGAATACTGAGGACAGTTATACCAACACAAACAAAGTACCAAAAGAAAGAAAGAAATAAAAAAATAGACAGCAGTATTGATGTTTGTGGCAGACTCCAAAGTCAAGACATTTATGCATTGTTTACTGTTTAGTGATTGCAGTTATTGCTTTTGATGTCAGTCCTATCAAAAAGCTATAGGTGTCATTTATTTGTCTTCGCTTCTGCATAGTAATAAATGGGTGGTGAAAAATCTCGGCACCTATACCTTGTTCACTCTGACTGGCGGCAAGGTCAAGTTCCCTTTGCCCTGCTCCTCAACTCATCACCATCTCCCACTGATTTCCTCTCCAGCCAGACCTCTGCATATTGGCTGGCAAGAAGAATTGTTGCAGTATTGTTGTGTTTATACGAATACATCATTACAAATTTTTAAAAGTGATGACTTAAAGCAGGAAATTTTAGTAATTGATGAGATGTAAATATTTTTTTGTCTTTTTTAAGATATGATGCTGTAGTTAGTAAACACGCAATTTCTACGACATATGATTCACTCATTTTTCCCATGATAAGTAATTACAACGCTCAATTTTAGTAAAGAATGCATCACATTATGTGAAAAATATTGTACTACATAGGTTGTGAAGACGTTTGCGCATGCATAACTGCTCTTCCCCCTTCACATGTAGAAATAAGCGCAGTGGAGAGGGGATAGAACAGAGTTACCTTAAGGTCCCTTTTTCAACACACTATAGTAACATAATTTTTGGTCAAATATTTATCGTTATGATTATCTTTAAATTTTTGAAAAATGACTGTCTTTTTTAATTAAAAACATTATTTTATTGTATAAGAAACTTACAGTACCCAGTTTAGTAATTTATATTTGCAAGAGAATTTTTCATTTAAGCTTTGTCATTGACTTCATTTTGGATTTCATACGTTTATTATATCTTATAAATTTCTAGAGTTAGGCTTCTGAATACACAGCAAATCTACTTCTAATTAATTTCTGTTCTGTTTTATCTCAATTAAGTTATAGTTTTCGACCTTATCTCTGAGATTTTTGAATTGTTAATTAATTTTAAATAGAAATTCAAAAAATTATTTAATTGAAAATGTGAGTGTGTGTTTATTTTTAGTCAATAGTGGTAGAGAAAAAGTTATAAATAATGACATCAAAGTATGTGGTGAAGTGATTCTTGCAATAATGGAAATTTAAATTGCAAGGAGTTTAAAAAAATCTGAATAAAAATGCATAGTGAAAATTTGAATTGCAAGATATTTAAAATATGCTGAATAAAAATTCTCAATTGTTTGTAACGAACATAACCCCTTGATATTAAGACTCAAGATCTCTAACATTGATAAAATGTTATAAATCATTACACTCATTGAGGCTATCATGTTAAGAGTTCTATCATATCTTAAACTGGTATTATTTCTAATAATCATTAAGGCAATTACATTACTGTCAATCACATTAATTTTAAACAATAAATTAATTTCAGGACTGGACAAAAAGCTAAGCTAATAATACGCCATGAAGGGCCAGGGGGTCAGCCAGAAGTATATGAAAATGGTGATATCCTTCCTGGTACCTACTCTATTTTAAATCTAGATCCAGAACAGTCAAAAATTTTTGTTGGTGGTTACCCTGCTGACTTCAAAATGCAGGAAGCAGTGAAAACAGCATCATTTGATGGTGAAATAGAGGAACTGATGATTGGTGAAACACCGGTTTCCCTTTGGAATTTTGTGGATGCCCTTAACATAGATGGTGCTACAGAACGGTATAGTATTGACATATGCCAATAATTTATTTGCATGTCGAATTAATTTTTTTTTCTTATGTGACAGCTTTAACATTTACAAGGTACAGTAACCTTTAAAATAATGTTACTGTGTCTGTTTTAATGCTAAATTAATTGATTATATTCTTTCTTCACATTCACATTGTTTTTGTAAATGAAATAACAATAGCAATAGAAAGTGTCCAACTTAGTTTCAGCCAGCATAAGAATAAAAAATAAATAAAAAAAAAGGTGTAACCTGAATATTTGAAGTTCCTGTTGATTGGAGCATGAAGTATTACTATTTTATGATTAGTTATAAACTGAAACAATAATATTAATTTAGTAACTTTATTTTTGATGTGTTTAGTGATTTGTTTGATATTCTGTGGCTATTGAATTTTCTAATAGAATGTCATATTCAGAATTCTTAAATGTTCCCAGACTGAAGATATTTTTTTCTAGCCCACTACTACTTTTGCAAGTTCTGCTGATCCATACTTTGAAAATAGTTAATGATGCTGTCACCTTCTAAACTCAGTGACTTCCACCCTGTCACAAATCATATGGAATAAACATACATTAGTTAGTATGTAGTATAAAAAGGAGGTGATACAATTAAAGAGGTTGGTGAGAAGAGAATATAACAGAATTAAGAGAAAGCAAGGGAATAGGAAATACTTGAAACAGCTAAATAAGGAGTTAGTAACAGCAAAGAAAGTAGCTAACAATGGGTTTATGAAGAATGTTATTGGTGCAGGGGGGCCACTGAAAGATGCTTTTAGGAGTTACTAGAGCTATGTTAGTAAACAGAGAGGAATGGAAGGTGCTGAGACAGTTATAGATAAGGATGGAGGAGAAGTTGCTGAGGATTTGAAAAAGGCAGAGAGTAACTTGTTTAGCGCGACCATTAGGGATGACAATTCAGGAATGGCAGGATGTAAATCAGTGAACAAGCTTATCAACACAATTAGAAATGAGCAGACTAACAAAATTAGAAATTAATTCTGAGAATATCATGAATGAACTAAGAAAACAAAAAAGTGCAAAGGGTCTGGTGTAGGTAATATTACTACAAATGTCTTGAAGTTAGCAGACTGTGACATTTTACCTTATCTTGAAATGTTATTTAAATTGAGTTTTGATACTGTTTACCACAGGAATGGAAAAGTTCAATAGTACAGGGCGTTCGCCGGAAAACGCTACCCTCCCAGTCTGTTGCCGTCGGCAACTTGCTCGGTCAGTGGACCCAGCAGTTTCCGCCAACCGGCACCGTGAATCACCGCACTGTTTAACACCTCCGCTGCCCCAACAGTGCATTGCAGTGACCCTTACATTGTTAAGAACGGTTTCTTTGCATTGTAGATAGTTTGTGACTTCAGTCTCTTATTAATCAGTGTTGTGAATAAACGTTTCTTTGCGGTTTGGCTGGTTTGGGGCTTATACTCCTATTAATCTGTACCGTGTTTGAGTGTGAGTATAATTATGGTATGTTACAGTTTGCAACAAAGAATATTTCTCTACGATACATATGTGAAGAAGAAGTCGTTTAAAAAGTGTCGCAGTAAATTTCGTCGCGAATTTCCTGGCGCTTTACTGCCAGCTAAATCAACAATTCTGCGTCTGGTTAAAAAAGTAAGAGAAACGGGTTCATTTTTTAACAAAAAGAGACTGTCGGTCAACCGTATTCTCACAGAGGAGAAAATTGACGATATCGCTTTTCGACTAGAACAGTCACCCAAAAAATCATTAAGTCAGTTAGGGCAGCGTGTGTCTCGAAATATGTTCAGAAGATGTGAAATGTGCATTACACAAGAGGGTCAACACTTCCAGCATCTTTTATAAGGTAAGCTAATGAATTACGTCACATTTAAATGCTTAGCACACAAGTTTATGAAGCGTAATTATTATGAAATAGTCCGCGGCCGACGGTCGAACAATGCCGGAAACTGAGCGCTCGCTCGCCGGGAGCAGTTTCTTCCTTGTAGCGCTAACAGTGGGTTGCGTTTCCCGGCGAACGCCCTGTAGTACAAGTCCATAAAGGAGGGGTGACAAATAAGGTAAAAAATTACAGGCCAATCAGTTTAACATCAGTGGTAGGTAAATTAATGGAGAGATTAACATACAACTTCATCAGCAGAGAGTAAGTGGTTTTCAAGTCGTCAACATGGCTTTAGGCAAGGATTTTCATGCGAATTTCAATTAGTAGGCTATATGCAAGATATTTTGGACGAAGTAGACAAGGGAGCCCAAATTGATAGTGTAGAACAGATCTTTTAAAGGCTTTTGACAGAGTGAGCCATGAAATGGTGCTAAATAACGTAAAAACTATTAAAGGGGGATGAAAAAGTGATTTACTGGGTTGAAGAATTCTTAAAACGTAGAAAGCAAAACTTTAAGGTAGAAAATGTAGTATCAAAGGAAATGTAAGTGAAAATTTAAGTACCACAGGTTAGCATTTTGGGACTGTTCCTATTTGTTATTCTAATGATTTATTGCATTGTTGGATTAATATCAGAAATTAAGTTGTTTAGAGATGTAATGCTATAAAAGGGGATCAAATGGTAGAAGATTGGTGAATCTGGGTAGGATATCGATTTATATTGTTTTTAATTAAATTGTGATGGAGCGCATGCTCCAGTGGCAATTTCCCTATGCACCTATCTTCTCACTTTTCTGCACCCACCTACATTTGCCCTTTGCAAATTTTTGCTTTAAATTCTTTCAACATTTTTGGTTCATTATTCATCATTTCTCTTTGTATCTTTTTCCAATTCCTGACACCCTTACCCACAAAAGAGAATCTTCCTACACCCTTGTGCCTGAAATAGAGTGCCAGCTTGTGGTCATGGTCATCTTTTCCCTTCTATGCATTACTTTTAATTCTTACACCAATATCTTTCCATGCCTGATCACCAATATACTACTTGTACACTCCCCCTGTCTTACAATGACTCCCATTCCAACCCATTTATCATATCTGTTACTGATTACATTCTGCGGTAATTTCCAGGAACAAATCTAGCAGCCTCTTTTTGCTCCCTCTCCAAATCCTGTATTTGATACGCAAAATATGGGTCCCATACTACATTACCATATTCAAGCAATGGTCTGACCATAGTTTTGTAACCCATTCCTTTACTTCTCTCGTACATCCCCTCATCACTCTCTCCAACAAGTGCATAATTTTGAAACCTTTTCCTGCTAACTGATCACGTATCCTGCCCAGTTAAGCTTGTTATCTACACTATCAATCTGGCCTCCCTTGTCCATTTCATCAGAAATATCTTGCATATATCCCACCAACTGAGATTCGCATGAATTTCCTTGCCTAAAGCCATGTTGCCTACTTGAAAACCACCTATGTTCCTCACATATATTTTTGATGTTGTTGCATATTAATCTCTCCATTAATTTACCGACCACTGATGTCAAACTGATCGGCTTGTAATTTTCAACTCTAATATCTGTAGTGATATTATCTTCACCAGCACATTTATGTTTTTGCAGCTTTCTTATTTCTTTCATGATATTCTCAAGATTAATTTCAAATTTTTTGGAATGTTCATTTCTAATTGTGTTGTTGAGCTTGTTCTCCCAGTTAGACCCTTCCGTTTCTGATTCATTGTCCCTAATGCTCTCACTAAACCAATTACTTAAAATCTCTGCCTTTTTAAAATTCTCAGTTACTTCTTCTCCATCCTTATCTAAAAGCATTTCAACACCCTCCCTACCCCTCAGTTTTCTTCCGTGGCCATAGAAATTTCTAGATGCATCAGTCAGTGGGTCCCCTGCACTGACAATTCATAAACCCATCTTTAGTCAGCTTCTTAGCTATTATTAAGTCCTTGTTTGGTTGTTATAATTATTCTCTACTACCCTGACGTGTCTTAACTCTGTTAGGTTCTCTTCTTACTAACCTCTTTATCATCTTCACCTCCCTATTATAGTACACAGGTTCTCTACTACTTTTTTATTTTCTGTTTTGGAATAAATTTTTCCTTGAACTCTTCCCACCTTGACTCTACTTGTAGTTGTACTTGTGCCTTCCTTCCATTTCCTGATACATTCTCTGAAATATTTCTTCAGATTCGAAATCTGTGCCTTTTAAAATGTTTTTATTAACTCGCTTTGGGCTTTGTATGTCCAGGTGGAATTAATCTAACCTCTAGATGAGCTAGAGACTTGAAATTTTGACCATAGGTCAGAACTGGATAAAAATGCATGAAAATGGGGAAAAATGGGAAAAGTTGTCTGGAAAATTTGAAAATTCATGAAAAACTGAAAGTAATCTTTTTCTATGGACCGATTTGGATTTTTTTAATGTTCGTAATAGTCGGAATAAGGTTTTTAGTAATTGAAAAATTGGAAAAGTGGCCCAGAAAATTGGAAAATTCGGAGAAAACTGAAATTCTTTTTTTCTGTCTACAAATTTGGCAAATTTTTTAAATGTTCTTAATAGACCAAATAAGGTTGTTAAACAAAACAAAATCGGAAATGTTTCTAGAAAATTCTGGAAAAACTAACTCGCTTTGGGCTTTGCCTGTCCAGGTGGAGCTAGAGACTTGAAATTTTTCCTATAACTCAGAACTTGATGACAAAGCATGAAAATGTGAAAAAATTGGAAAAGTTGTCTGAAAAATTTAAAAATTAAGGAGAAAATGAAAGTTCTCTTTTCTATGGACGGATTTGGCTAATATTTTTAAATGTTCGTAATAGTGGGAATAAGGTTTTTAGTTAAATAAAAAATTGGAAAAGTTCAGAGGAAAATTAAATTCTTTTTTCTGTCTACCAATTTGGCTGTTTTTTTTTTTTTTTTATTAAAAATGTTCTTAATAGTCTAAACAAGGTTTTTAAAGAAAGAAAAATCACAAAAGTCGCCTGGAAAATTCGGGAAAAACTAACTCGCTTTGGGCTTCGTCTGTCCGGGAAGAAACAGTTGTCGGGTTGCCACAGCGTGAACCAGAGTGTATATAGAGCAGTTAGCTGTTTTATTCTGATTTCTATATCTATGCAGTATTAAAATGAAAGAAAACCCACTGAATAACGGTACAGTAGTAGGAACATTCGTTCTGGTATCCCGGTCTGACGCATTCACATATCTGCCATAGGAGATGGATGTGGACAGCCGATAGGTGGCACTGGCAACAGGCAGAACTAGTCCCACTACACTTGAGATACTCCGAAGCCAGCCAATTACAAGTGACAGGGCTGATATAAATACGGCTGCACTGCACTGCCTAAACCAGTGCAGTGTTCACTGCTGCTAAGTTTATTGTCGTCTCCCTCATCGTGAACTTCCATTGTGCATGTCTTGGTTCTCCATTCGATTTGCTCTTTGGACTCAGTTCTTCTTCCCGTGGACTCTCAACGTGAGCGTCTCGATTCTCCGATTGGTTTGCTCTTTTGGAAACAGTGTATCTACTCATGGACTGTGATCATGCACGTCGCAGTTCTTCGCTTGGCTACACATGATCATCTCTATCCATGGCTGGCCTGTCTCAACTCCGGCCGATCTCTGGTATGGCCGTGTTGATCTCTGTGGCCGGCATGCGGATACAGCAAATTGGCGACTAGGGAAAAGGTAATCAGCAGTTATCATGGATGTGATGATTCACCTTCAGCAGCAACAACAGCAGCAGACAGCGGTGCTACAGCAAACACTCCAGTTAAAAGTTGATAAACTGTTAGCACAGGAAGATAAATCAGTCCAGGCCTCGGAAAAGTTGCACATTCATCCCCCAGCTTTTACACCATTTAATGATGCCAAGGAAGACTGGGATACGAATTTGCATCATCTTAAACAGCATTTCACGGTGTTCCTGGTAATGGACAATGTCTTTCAGTGCTTGCTGTTTCTGTCATGGGTATCACCCAACACATTCATCCTCCTTCGAAAATTGGCCCTATTATCGGAACCAGTCGCCCTCACATTCAAAGAAATGTGGACACTTTTAACAAATTACTACTCTCAAAGATACCACGTGGTGGCCTCCCGCCTGGAGTGCCATCAGTATCATAAACAACCAGGACAATCATACCGGTTGTGGGTGATGGATCTCCAAGGCCTCAGCTGCAAATGCGACTTCACTTGCACAAACTCAGAGTGCAAGGCCTCGTATGTGGACTCCCTTATTCACGTCATCGTTCTACAGCTAGCTCCAGACCCAGAGGTGCGTACAGCAGCACTGAAACTGGATAATCCATCACTGGAAGACATTCTATGCATCGCGCACTCTTATAAAATTGCTCAGGCTGTGAACGAGCACCTCATTGCATGCCTGCAAGTAGTGGCAATCCAAGCTACACAACGCAACTGCCGCATAGGAGGCACACCCATGGCGTGCTCCAGACGCCAACAAAGTGGGACACCATCTTTGTCCTACGTATCTATGACATAAATCTGAAATTTGTCGCATGTCTCTGTGAATATGTCATCAAAGGATTTAAAATCAATTCCAAATTTTCACTCACACAACCCTAAAAAGCATAAAATAATGATATAATAAAAAACTTTTTAATGTAAAATGTTTTTATAACGGACTAAAATGTATTAAATAATTTATCTAATCCTTATGAAGGATAAAACCACATACAGATTTCTAACTTCTAAATTGTACTGAAAACTTATACATAGAAATTTTTGATAGCTATTAAAATATTTATAAGATTGATGACGAAAAACATTGGGTGCATGCAATACCCAACAATAAGAACTGTAGAGAGTAGCTATTAATGAAGATCTCTACAAGAAACAACTTACTGCGCAAATTAGTTGGATCACAGTGGGGCAGTCAACCACAAACTATACGTACATCGGCAATGGCCCTTTGTTATTCTGTTGCAGAATATGCATGCCCAGTTTTGTACTCATCATCTCATACCAAACAGGTGGGTGTAGCCCTCAATGACACCTGTAGGCTACTGACAGGTTGTTTAAAGCCTACGCCAGTTGATAGGCTTTACCAGCTTTTGGGCATTGCACCACCCAGTATCCGGAGAGAAGTGGCTGCGAACAAGGAGAGGACCAAAGTAGAACGGGAAAGCGCTCATCCACTGCACAGCCATATACCACCAGCCCAGAGACTCAAATCCAGGAAAAGCTTTCTCAGAACATCACGGGAACTAATTGGGTCACTTGAAAAGGCAAGAGTACAACATCTCGGGACCACTGACAGTTGCAGAGCACTTGCCACCTGGCCACGCAGAGGACTGGAACGTCTGGCGGTCCTTAAATCGTTTGCGAACAGGAGTGGGCAGGTCCAAGGAAAATCTAATGAGATGGGGTTATAACTGATACTACCAGTATTAAGTGCGAATGTGGTGAAGACCAAACTATGAATCATATGCTAGAGTGCCCTATGTGCCCATCATCCTGCAACAACGAAGACCTGTTTCAAGCAACACACAATGCGATTGAGGTTGCGAAGTACTGGGCTAAGTGTGTTTAAAGTTGTTGATTTGCACAATGTATTTAACTGTGTATGTTGATGTTTTTGATACGAGATTAATAATAATGAATCAGTTCACATTATTTGCGGCGGAATAAAACTGTTAGTCGAGCTTTTAATGCATCAGTTATCTGTTGCATGCGCCCAATATTTTTCGTCATCAATCTTACAAATATTTTAGTAGCTATCAAAAATTTCCAAGTATAAGTTTTCAGTACAATTTATAAGAAGTTAGAAATCTGTATTTGGGTTTATCCTGCATAAGGATTAGATAAATTATTATATATTTTTAGTCCGTTATAAAAACATTTTGCATTACAAAGTTTTTGTTTTTATATTATTATTGTACCTATTTCACCTCTTCAATTTTGGCTGCTGGTTTACTGAATCCTCTAATATCCATCAGAACTGTTTCATGATCACTTATTCCTTTGGTTACTTGACACCCCACAAGGTTATCATCGGGCTTTATTAGGAATATATCCAAATATATCTCTGTTCCCTGGTGTTAGTAATCTTATTTCCTACCCAGTTGATACGTGGTAAATTTAAATCCCCTCCCCCCCAATTAATGACCATTCTATTCTCACCTCTGAAATCTGAGTATGGATTTAATTTCTCCCCAAGAGCCTCATCTTTATTTGTCATTCTTCCACTGCGGTAAGCAGCCAACACCCTGATTTTTATCTTTTTTAATACCCCAGAAATCTACCTCAAGTAACTAATGGTCTTGATTTATGAACACCAGTGAACTGTGGTAGCTTTTGCTAACTATTATGAAAAATCCTCCACCAATTGCTCCTCTATCTCTGCAGTACACTCTGTAACCATCAGAAAAAAACCTCACTGTCTAGAAATTCTTCTTTTAACCAACTCTCTACCCCAAATATTACTTGTGGTTCGTGTATCTCTATTAAGATTGCAAATTTGATTCCTTTGTTCATTATACTTCTACAGTTCACCAATAACACCCTTATTACTGGCTTTATATTTTCAGCATTAACCTCCTCCTTCCCAGTTTTACCACAGTCAGTTATTGTTTCAGCAACTTCATCTATTTCTTTAAATCTGTGATTTTTAACACTGTGGATCTACAATCAGTATCACTTTGATCTTCTATTTTCATCCCTTCACCAGCATCCCCTATCCTAAAAAAGGCACAGTCCTGACCCCATCATCACTGGAAATGGGCTCCCTTACTGCTTTAGCTTGTAACTCCAAAGGTACCCCCATGCCCCTTCTATTTACATGTAGGCCATGCCTAGTGATACCCCACCTACCAATGGTGTTAACAGGCATAACTCCCAAGGTGGAACTAATGCCTTTCCCAAGTAGCACTTCTGTTTCCACATTTACCCACCTCACAGCAATGTTCAATTGTGGCCGGTCTTGGTGACTTAGGACCTGCATGAGTTCCACCCTGGTACGCTGCGCCTCCTTCACAACCTTCCTCAGGTCACTCTCTAGATTACAACTCGCATTTCTATCAATACTATTACCCGCACCTGTCACTATCACTACTCTATCGTCCTAATGAAATTCCTACAAAGTGAACCTATATCCTCTATTACCTGACCTAATGTTGCACTAGGTATGAAAAAACTTGTGACCTGGTAACCTGTACCTAATTGATTCTGCAGAAGAGGGCCTACACCTCTCCCATGGCTACTACCCAGCAGAAGAACACTTTTCTTCCTATTCTTACCTTGCACGCCCTTATTCCTAGAGGCCTGCTCCATCTTACGTACTCCTACATGAGGCTCTTCTCCTTGTGAAGAGTAAAACTGGTTTACCGGGATGACAATATCAGTTTACAGGTATTACCTTAACTCTGACCGTGTAGTCTGTAGCCACGTAATTATTGACTGCATGAACTTAAAACGGCTGCTACCTTCTTGATTTTAATAACCCCAAGCAAGGAAAGGTTAGGTTAACATCATGAAAGAAAGTCACTACTATGGTTTCACATTCAATCCATTATATTCCTGGAATTAATTACAAGCCTGTTTACAGTTGGAGGCTATAGGGAAATGTTAGTTACACGAAAAACCATCAGTAGATAGATTTTTGTGTATCTAACATTTTATATCTGTTTGAAATTTTTGTGGGTTTAATGGATTCTGCACAAAAAGTGATTTTAAGTGAGGTGCGGAATTGTTAATACCTGTAGCTTTGTCAGTTTTGACAGTAGAGAGTTTAAACAAAATTTTTAGAGCTTTTAATAAGTTTATCTTTCGTTTTATACCAAATATGTCTAGTTTCTTTATCGGCCACAAATTACTATAATGTCTTTAAGACCTATTTTAAATTATTCTCCAGGTTTTCAACTACTCAAAAAGCATTCAATCTTGCCTGTAGCAGCTTTCTCTGCTTTGTAAGTAATTTCTGAAAATATCTTATTTCCGGGTTTCATCATAACATAGCCGCCATATTCAGAATATAACTATTTCACCTTATTATACTTACAAGACTAAAGTTTACTCTAAATGTTTTATGGTATTTGGTTTAAAGGTTACTTTTTTGTTATCTGATGATTATTTCTTCCACTGACTCACGGGCTTGCGATAATTAAAAGTTTGTAGGAGCTAATGGCATGGTTCATCATATTATATGTAAATGATGTTTCAACTTTATGAAACATCCTTAAATATAAAAATGTTGTGCTAGAAGACTTTAAGTTAGTCTCACTCTATCAGCTGACTTCTAATATTACTTCAAACATATGTTTTCTTAAATTTAATAGTGCATATTTACGTGATCAATTATAATACCGGCTTTTTTAAACTTTAAATGACTTTAAACTCTTTCTTATTGTTTCTTTAGAACATGATTTATTAACTTTATATGCAGTTTATTATTATTATGAAAAACTGTTAAAGTATGATTAAATTACTTCGTAACAAAATATTGCATTTACTGTGATGGTCTATACTCTGCCACAGGTGTTCAGGTATATTTAAAGCTTGATTTTTACAATTTAAGGTTGGCTTATTTCCTGTATTGACTGTTTAGTTAACCTTTCTGCTTCAGTTAGCTGTGTAATTGGCTGTAAGGGTGCGTTATCGGGGGCTTCACCTATGCCTGTTCTACTCTAAACCAAGTTTGTTGTTAGAATTTGCAAAATTCTAAGTTAGTTTACATCCTCCTGATTGGCAATTGGTCAAACCTCTTTTCCCCCTCAATTTGTAAAGTGCCTGGCTTCTTCATCCTATTAACCATATTTCTCCTACAACCTGTTACCAGCCTCCCAACCACCTTCTCGGCTTCCTCCAACCCACTATCTCTACTTTCTGTCTCCATAGCATGAGTCTCGGCAAGCTCAGCCCCCACAGGCTATGCCTCTGCAGGCTGAGCCTCCACAGATTGAGACTCCACAGGCTGAGCCCCAGCATGCTGAGCCTCCACAGGCATAGTCACCATATTCCACGCTTCCACAGGTTGAGCCTTCACAAGACGAGCCCCAAGACTCTGATCCTTTCACGGAACTCACTCATCATTTCGTCCATCTACCTGATCCTTTCATCCCTAAGACATCCCATGGGAGAGCCTCATTTATTTCCCACATTTCTTCTTCCTTATGAAACCATTTCTTACAGCAACTACAACCGAATCCCTTCGCAATGTAGCTACGACAGGCGCCACACTTTCCAGTCATGATTTTTCTCAAATACTTATAGCACCTTTTAAATGAACCTTAAATTTATTTGAACTAGTCTAATAAGCTGGGTAGGTCAATATGGGATGAATATAAATGCAAAAAAGAGTCAGCTTATTATGTACCCATGTAATAAACTAAAGATTGATTATGGTTATAAGGTGGGGAAAGAATTGCCTGTTGATGACTTCTGAATTTCTTTGTTTTATCTGTCTACACTGTGTGTGCAAATGGAGAAGAAATTCTGCTTATTTTATTTTTCTCAATTCTGTCACTAAAGACCATATGTACACTGGCCTCCACAGATGGCCATTTTGAATCATTAGAGGGAGTGGGATGAAACTGAATTCCTGTCTGAAATCTAACTGGCTCTGTTTGGTCCAGCCTACTCGATCTGTTGGAGGAAAGTGTTGTGCTACCATCTGTTTGCGTAACATGTAACTTTTGTGTGTTTTGTATGCTAAATGCATTTTTTGTTTGTAAAATGTATAGTTTATGAAGAGGAAATTGGATATTATCCCAGCATTTGCCTGGATGATTGAAGGAAACTGCATAAAACCTACAATCAGGACGGCCATTAGGTGGGGGTCTGGGCTAATATTCAGTTCCATTGAGTCTGCCCTATCCAGTGTGTGGCGACTCAGCACACTGAATACACTGGTGGAAATTTATTTTTAGCTGGTCACCAACAAACAAGGGTAATTTTGACCATGATTAGTCCCATTTGCTTCTTTTTGTCTGAGGCCAGCAAGCTTCAGTGTTTGAAGACCATTCAGCCAGTGATATTCAGCTGACATGCAGCTGATAATCAGGCAGTTTATGTAAGAACTATGTGACAATAAGCTGTTATACACCTGTCATTCACAAGCATCTGCTCATTTCAATTTTCTACACCATCAGTCTCTTCTTCTTGGTATGTGGTTCTTTTTAATCTTATTCCTTAAAACCCACAGTGTGTTGATCCCTGAACAATTAATGGTTGAAGCATGTGTGTTTCTCATGAGATTCAAATATTCCTTTTGTGAGCGGAAACAAGACTGCCTAGTTAGTGTGTCTGATTACTCTTTGTGCAGATAGTTAATTGAAACCTTGATTCTTTCAACAGTAGATTTATTTCCTCTATACTTTCTAAAAAAAAAAGTATTCCGAGTAACTATTGATTTTGACAAAGTCTTTTTATAATTTATGTATATACATGTCTCTCCATAAGCACAGAATGTTTACTCTTGGGATATCCAAAAGAAATGGAAGTTTTGAAAATGTTCAATTAAGTAACTGTTACTTTCTTGTTATATAGGAATCAGCTAGTCGATCTCCAGGGAAGCACAGGGTTCAGATTTGATGGAAATGGCTTTGCACAGGTTGATGGTAAAACCTATAACTTAAAACAGAAATCAGATATTCAATTGAGTTTCAAGACATTCGCTGGAAGTGGGCTTCTATTTTTGGTTGGAAAAGGCAGTAAATCATTTTTGTCCATCGAACTAAGAAATGGCAGTGTTGTGTATCAGGTATGTAATTTCAGAAAAAGTAATAAAAATATTGACATGTTCCAGTGATTATAGATTTACTTTTAGGGAAGAACATGTTTCAGTGCCAATGTCTGTAGTAATTACATTAATTAGGATTTAACTGTTTTCAATGATACATATACAATCTTTACAGTACCTGATGTTGCTATTGTTTGATGTAAAATTTAATTTTCACTGAATGAATGAACAGAAACTTAAAAATCATAGGTAATAAGTAGTTAAATGTCTTTAAAAAAACTGTAGTTTTTTAGATTTGATAACTTAAACTTGATTTATATACTTCAAAGCAAACAAACTATTAATTTTGTGAACTGTCAATGTAATAAGTGATTCTTTTAGCAGTTGATACAGTATCTGATCTTGTTCTGGAGAGAAATGATGCTTGCACCTTTTAACAGTAGGTATTGAATTGCATTCCAATGGAATATGAAAATCGTATTGCATGAAATGATTTCTTTCATGAAATGCTCTGAACACATTAAAGAAACTTATCACAAAAATATTATATACTATATTACTTTTCGTACATATCAATAAAGTAAAATAAAATAAAATAGAAAAGTAAATAATAATAATAACAGGTGGGGACGTTAGTTTACCTGGAAAAGAAAATGGATTAGTAACACAATGGAGTGGAGATCTTGAACAGCTGGGTGATGGAGGTACCTAGATTATATATTCAGTATAAAATAAAAATATTATGGCGAAAATACAAGGGCACATCGTGATAAAATAACTTTATGGAATCTCTGGGAGTAATTGATCACAGTTGCAAAGGGGGTAAGATGGTTAAAAAAAACTAGTGGTTAAATAAGAGAAAGGATACATCTGAAATTGTTAAAATGTAATGATTCAAAACAGTAGAGATTTTAGAAAAAGGTCCAGTATGTGGAAGAAGGACACTGGAACAGATGCTTACAATCTTGAATGGCCCTAGATCTGAAAAGAGCAATGCTTGGTTTGTGTACCAGCCTATCCATGTTTTGATGCCATCCTGTTGTAACTGTGGTAAGAGGTAAATATATGCTTAAAACATTACATTTTTCCATGCCACTCTTTCTGTTCGTCTCAAATATCTCCTAGTGTTAGCATAGTGTTTATTCATTGTCTTGGTAGGATTCCCTGTCCATTCTTGGTATCCTATTCATTTCTCTCCTACAAGTTTAAAAGTTCACCTGAAATATAATGTTTCTTGTTGCAGTATTCTACGTTTGCTAATTGATTAATTTACTTCCCTATCCATATTTGTTTTTATACCTGTTTGAAGCTTTTTCATTTATACAGGGCGTTTGCCGGAAAACGCTACCCTCCCAGTCTGTTGCCGTCGGCAACTTGCTCGGTCAGTCGAGCCAGCAGTTTCCGCCACACGGCACCGTGAATCACCGCACTGTTTAACACCTCCGCTGCCCCAACAGTGCAGTGCAGTGACCCTTACATTGTTAAGAACGGTTTCTTTGCATTGTAGATAGTTTGTGACTTCAGTCTCTTATTAATCAGTGTTGTGAATAAAGGTTTCTTTGCGGTTTGGCTGGTTTGGGGCTTCATACTCTTATTAATCTGTACCGTGTTTGAGTGTGAGTAAAATTATGGTACGTTACAGTTTGCAACAAAGAATATTTCTCTACGATACATATGTGAAGAAGAAGTCGTTTAAAAAGTGTCGCAGTAAATTTCGTCGCGAATTTCCTGGCGCTTTACTGCCAGCTAAATCAACAATTCTGCGTCTGGTTAAAAAAGTAAGAGAAACGGGTTCATTTTTTAACAAAAAGAGACTGTCGGTCAACCGTATTCTCACAGAGGAGAAAATTGACGATATCGCTTTTCGACTAGAACAGTCACCCAAAAAATCATTAAGTCAGTTAGGGCAGCGTGTGTCTCGAAATATGTTCAGAAGATGTGAAATGTGCATTACACAAGAGGGTCAACACTTCCAGCATCTTTTATAAGGTAAGCTAATGAATTACGTCACATTTAAATGCTTAGCACACAAGTTTATGAAGCGTAATTATTATGAAATAGTCCGCGGCCGACGGTCGAACAATGCCGGAAACTGAGCGCTCGCTCGCCGGGAGCAGTTTCTTCCTTGTAGCGCTAACAGTGGGTTGCGTTTCCCGGCGAACGCCCTGTATTACTGTAAATATCAGCCCTTTTTACTGAGTAATGTATATATAATGGACAATTCACATATGTATTGAACAGAAGGTGTAAAAAATGGGTATGATGGAACATGATGTGGACACATTGGGAGTCAGGGAACAAGTAACTAACTAGTCACTGTACAATCGCAGTTAACTGTAACGTTAGAGATGCTTGATGAGTGTAATTTCAAATAGCAACAACAGAATGAGAAGAGGTGAGGGAAAAAAGTATATGTAGTAAACAATTAAATGAAAGGCACTAAGTAGCGAAAAGGAATAACGAATTAGGATGGGGAAATAAGCCACCACTTATCTTCAGATGATGGATGTGGGGTGTGAACACACAGAAAAGACATAAACACGCATGATAAAGTAATTTTCGATTATTATATATACAGACACACAAACTGAAATGGAATAAAAGTATAATTGAAATTTATGTATCAAAATATTAAAACTTAAACTTAAATAGTACTGAAAGTAAGGTGTGTTTCCTGCAATTGAGGAAAGAATACAGTGGGAAACCAGGAATGGGGGGAGATGGGGGGAAAAGTGAGAAAGACTGGAGATCCATTTCACAATTAGACCTAGTGGGTGCCTGCTACCCCGTGTATGGTGGTAGGCTACCTCACTGTAATGGATTTCAGAGAAACTGCTGATGGCAGGTAGAATTCTGGTAGCACAAACTGTGAAACAAGAATTAAAGATGATACTGTTGTGGCATGTGGAACAACAGGATGGTCAGGATTTTGGTTGAATGCTTTTTGTTGTGACCATTCATCCTGATGAATAATTGTTTGGTAATCATACCAATGTAGGAAGTGGCATTTTTACTTAGTAATCTGGTAAATCAACTAATATATTTCACAAGTGACATGCCCTACAATTGGAAAACTCTCTCCATTAGTGGGAATGGTAAAGATGATGATGACCAGATACACTTTATAGGTTTTATAGCATGGTATGTTGTGAGGGTAGTTCCACAATGACTGTCACATTGAATATGAAGAATTGTGCTTAATGGACAGAGGTTGACTGAGATTCGGCACATTTAGGATTTGATGGCCAATGCTTGATTCTTATGTGCCTTATAAATGTTCAATAGTACATGAGAAAATATTTTGGGTACCTGCAATGCAGTCTTTATGAGTTAGCAGGTAGATGGTGTCATAAACAGACAACATTTCAATTAAATTCCCTGTCATCATGTTTCTGCTGTTCAAGAAATCCAGAAGTTACTCAGTCAGTGGGCAGAGGGGCTAATTTAATTTCATAACTGTCACTGCCATCATACATGATACAGCTAATGGGTGTCCACTCTGTCATTCTAGTTCTGCTCATGGTCACTTTGTTACCGCTGTCAGCCTTAAACTTGCTGCACTTCTACCCAAGGATTGAAAGTGCCATTTCCATTCATTACTAGAATAGAGCCCTGTATCTTGGTTAATGGTGTTGTCACATTAACCAGACTTCTAAGTTCCTTGACATTCCTTCTGAGATATTGGAATTTTGGAATCATGCCACATTTCCTCTCATTATCTTGCCATCAGAAGCATTAAAACCAAAAGAATACAATTTTGTGCCAGTCTGGGACTTCTCTAACGTATCTATTGCACTCATTTTGAGCTGAACAACAATGCACCTGTCCTGTTGTATTGTCATTTACAACTGACTTCTATCCTGTGTTATCAGATTCTTATGGCAGGGTGGACACAGCTATTGTGGCACAAGGAAACTTTGACTATGAAAGAACAGTGAATATACATATTTTCACATTTAGCAATTTGTCTGAAGCACAGTAGCTTAAGCATAATATGGATACCAGCTGTATACTGGTTAACAAGGGCAAAAGTAAGAGGGAAATAGGAAAGGGGAAAAATGGGTCTGTAGGGAAATTGGCACCGGACTGTGTGCTCCATTGCAATTAAATTTAATTAAACTTCACTGAAATGCAACTTGATCAAGCTACTACATCTGTCTTTACCAAAGGTCTGAATTATTCTCTGCACCGATTTCGATTTCTATCATGGACATCATCTGCATTCAAACAAGCTGCTTGGAAACCTTTTGTGGAAACAGCTAAAGAGGTATGCAGAGAAACCTTTATGATTCTGTAAAAAGCTAAGCTGCTATAAGCTAACATTACAAAAGTGGAACTTCTTGCTCTTCATTCCTTGTGTAAGAATGAAGAGGTTGTCATGTTACTAGCAGACAAAGGGAATGGCTCGGTTATTATTCCAATTGGTCTGTTTGCTGTCAAAATTAGAAACCTGCTTGATGATTCCTCCTACAAGTTTTTGATTGATGACCTGAATATCAGGATTGAAAAAAAGATGTCTGCTCTTCCTAAGAATTTGTACTTTCTCCTGATGTCATCAAGAACCTTTGACCTCATGCCACAAGATCACCCATACTTTATCACCTTCCAAAAATCCATGAAGAACGTCCATTGCACTTTATTGTGAGTGCTATTGGAAAGGATACATAAAATGTGGCCAAGTACCTTGCAGGTATGTTAGATCCTTTTGTTGGTCATTGCTCTCATCACGTGAAGAACTTGTCTCAGTTTTTAAAAATGCTGCAGGGTTTGTGGTTATCTGACAGTGACATCATGGTTAACTTTGATGTTGTATCATTGCTTACTAGAGTTTCTCTGAAGGAATATCTGCAGCTTTTGTATCACTATTTTGAAATCATTGTTGTAGCTCTCTTTGAATGAATCTCTACATGTTTTACATACAGGGGAAGATTCTAAGAAAAGATTGAAAGCAAAGGATTCACTCACTGGGAGTAGAGTCCAATTTGTACATGGAAGACTTCAAGACAAGAGCCCTGGAAGGCATAACATTAAAACCTAAGTTTTGTTACCATTACGTGGCTGATACATTTGTTGTTTGGCCACATGACAGTTGATTTTTTAAATGAATTCTGGGAACACCCTAATGGAATTTACCCAAACTTTCATTTCATCGTGGATATAGAGGAGGATAGCTTCCTTCTTTTCCTCAGTATCCTTATTAGGAGAAGCCTAGATGTAAATTTAACATATAGTGTGTGGTACATGCTAACACCCATTGACCAATACTTGGATGCTAGTAGATACCATCATTAGCTTAGATGAGAACTGTATTATCTGGTTTGGTGCACAGGACAATAGAAATTTGTGATACAGAAATCCTGCAGGTACAATATCTCTGACAAACATCCGGTCAGAATGTCCACTCTGAAGATCAAATAGAGAGGGCCCTTCAGATGAATGCAAGAAAACAACCAACAAAGTATGGTTGCTTTGACTTTAGTATCATAATTGGGAGATTTTTCTGTGAAAATAGGTATGGTATTGACTTTCCACAGGATTAAGAGTTTCTACCTGCAATATTTGAGATTGGTGTTGTTCCCTGAAAGACAATCTAGGTTTAAGAATACCAGGGGCTTATAACATACACTGTGAATTTATAAAATTCTACATTTGGCAGACAGTTCTCACCACTGACAACTGTCATGCTGAACTTAAGCAAACCTTTTTTCTGTTACAACTAGAGAAGCCTGCTGTCACAGATCACATAATTGACATTGACCATAAAATGTACTTTGGAAATGTGAAAGTTCTGGCCCATACCCCTTCCTTTTGAGAAGACTTAATTATACTGAGATACAGGACATGGAGTGATGCATGGAAAACAGAACTTTCAGTCCTCAGACACGAGCACAGCAAGTTTGAGGCTGGCAGTGACCCCGAGTAGAGCTGTGTTGAATGGCGCCCATTGGCTGCCTAGCTTATGATGACAGTGACAGCCAGGACGTTAAATAAGTCCACTTGCTGACAGTGTACTTCTGGCTTTCTTGAATGTCAGATGCATGATGAGGATGACAGTATACTTCATCAAAAGGTCTTTATGACCCCATCCTGCTACATTGATGTGCTGGGAAAATCTCCATTGTAGGTACCTATTAAACCAAATGGAGTAAAAATGTTAATGTTGTTTTCAAAGTAAGATACAATATTAAGCAAATTTTACACACTTTGAAGTAATCTTTATCTTTCCAGTTTTTGTCCAATATAGATCTGGTTTATTGTTTTTCTGGTCACTGTCTATTTATTTGTGTTGCAAATGAACATATATTGCTGCACAATATAACAGATTCTTGTATCTCACAAAATATAAAAGAAAATTCTACTCACAATCAATAATCTGATCACTTATTCTTTGCCAGTTGGTGTGAGGTTGGACTTGCTGGCAGTCTGTTACTAAGCAGAAATCTGCTGTTAGAGATCTTTGACTGTATTTCATGCTTTAAATAATTTCTATATACCATAATACTTACATATAACTGGTACAGATACTTGCAAAATGCATTTGACAATAGTAGAGTTGTCTAACAATGAGACCAATTTTTTTTAGTTTGCAAATTTAGATATATTTTCGCATCTAATGTAACTTAATAACGTTGTGTTTGGTAAATGTTATAATCTATGCATTTTATGTATGTTAAAAAAATTCCCTGATTTTTTAAAATCTTTCAGTTTAATCTTGGACCAGGCCTCCTGAGTATAGAATCACCGAAGACTTACAATGATGGAGAGTGGCATACAGTGAGTGCAATAAGGCAATTTCAAGATGGAGTTTTGAATATAGATGGAGAAAAGATATTTCAAGATCGAGCATCTGGCAATGTTAAGGATCTTAAATCTTGGGACACACTGCATTTTGGTGGTTATCCTGGACAACATAATATTAAACCTGTCACTAATGAAGATTTTGATGGATGTATTGACAAAGTTCAGATTGATGGGACTCCAGTGGATCTTAGCCAGAACAAAGGAGCATTTGGAGTAACACCTGGCTGTCCTGCACAGGTATAAAACAAATTTTTACAACAAACATAAGATTCATGATTCTGATAATAAAATTAAAACAATATGGGACATTGTAAAAAAAAAAATAGAAAAACACCATCATGTCTGTAAATTTAGCTACTCCAGGAGAAATGAAAAAAGTTATCATGTCTCTTAATAGTACAGGCATTTTAGACAGATTTTTAGGGTTAACCTCGAAAAAAATAATGTAGAGCTGAAATTTGGCACAGTCGTTCCTTAGTACCTTAGAAACAAGTACTAAAAAGTCCCCACCTCTAGGGTGTCCGCTTCATAGTTGTTTTTAGGTCAAAAGGGCTTAAATAGGGACTGAGTGCCAAATCTGTATAAACTCATTGTAAAATTTAAAATGGCAGACTCTGTAACGTTTTATTGCACCCTAGGTAATTAGGATAGGCTAACCACTGCATAAAAGTGTAATATCGGCACTATTATTATTTAAAAGTAAAAGTATAGTCACATTTTATCATGAAGGCAGTACGAAACATAACTTTTTTTTTCAATTTCTCTGCATTGCGGAAAAACTTCCAAAGTTACCAGGTCGGCACCTATGATAAAAGTTGTAGTACACACTTTCAGCATTAAAATGGTATATCGTTCATCCCTCTGCGACATATGGTTGTCGAGATACACGTTGAAACAAGAACACGTGAGTCAACGCTGGGCCGAGAGCTCCGCGCACCGCTCCCCGGCCATTATGGGTATTAACGTGAAAAAAATATAATTTAGACCTGAAAATCGGTACAGATATTACTTAATACCTAAGAATCATGTCTTGAAAAGTCTCCATCTCTGAGGTGTCCTGTTCATAGTTTTATTAGGGTAAAAGTTTTTAATTAGGGCTTAAATGTCATAATCAGTATAAACGTCTTTTAGATCTTAAAATATCAGCTTTTGTATCATTTAATTGCACTATAAGTAATTGGAAAAGCTAATTATTGAAATACGGCGTAGTTTTGGACGTAATTATTGGACAGAAGTAAAAAAATCTCACATTTGATAGTGAAACAGGTACGAAATATGACTTGTTTTGTAACAAAGTCAGATTTGCTAAAAACTATCGAAGGCCTATTATCAAATTTACAGAACGCAGTTTCAGCATTGAAATGGTGTATTCATGATTTTTTTTTGTGACAAAACGGTTGGTGAGATATCATCGAAACATTCGAAACAACACGCAGAGCTAACCATAAGCGCCGTTCCACTTGCCCATCCTCATCTGTCTGCATCATTCTAATCTCTTCAAACAGTGCGCTGAGATTTTGTGCCCTTGGCATTATATCTAAACTGACAGAAAGAAACCTTGAAAATGACGAAACATTTTGCAAAATTATAAATTATACAAATTTTTATTAATATCTTTGCATGAAATTTAAAGTTCAGCTTCATCATCATACTCATCATCTGAACTATTATAGGTGACTTTATCGCATGCAGATCTTCGACAATGTCCACACATTAGTTAACACTCCAGCCCACAACGCACACATTCAAATCTATTTCGCAGATGTTCTTACAATTGCAGGGCACCAAATTGAGGAGATGATCCGGAGTAGGTGCAAGTCGATTAGTCACTAGCACAAGAGCTCCATTCTGAATTTTCCATCCCCAATCTTCAGGACCAAAAGAATTTCCTAGCCATTCTTGAGTCTGTAAGTATATTCGTAGAGAATGGATGGCCAATATACCATATATTCGTAGAGAATGTCGCTTACATGCTGCATATGTTGGTGGAAGGAACGCAATCTGGAAGGATGCAGTGACTGGTTGGGTTGCGAACTTACGACTGTATTTTATTACCAGAAGTTCATGGATATTTTGACACTGATATTTAAAATTGTCATAGAGGGCAACGGCAAACGTCTTTCTTGCGGATATTATGTCTTCTTTCTGTGAGTTGGGAAGTTTGAATGTTTCCACTTTGTCATGCAGTACTGCAGAACCCTTCAATTACTTCCAGTCTTGTTTTTTTCCTTTGCCGAAAAGAGCGCTGGGAGTATAGTTTTTAGCAAATCTGACTTTGTTACCAAACAAGTCATATTTCGTACCTGTTTCACTATCAAATGTGAGATTCTTTTACTTCTGTCCAATAATTACGTCCAAACCTACACCGTATTTCAATAATTAGCTTTTCCAATTACTTATAGTGCAATTAAATGATACAAAAGCTGATATTTTAAGACCTACAAGACGTTTTTACTGATTATGACATTTAAGCCCTAATTAAAAACTTTTACCCTAATAAAACTATGAACAGGACACCTCAGAGATGGAGACTTTTCAAGACATGATTCTTAGGTATTAAGTAATATCTGTACTGATTTTCAGGTTTACATTATATTTTTTTCACGTTAATACCCATAATGGCCGGGGAGCGGTGCGCGGAGCTCTTTGCCCAGCGTTGAGTCACGTGCGCTTGTTTCAACATGTATCTCGACAACCATATGTCACAGAGGGATGAACGATATACCATTTTAATGCTGAAAGTGTGTACTACAACTTTTATCATAGGTCCAAACCTGGTAACTTTGGCAGTTTTTTCCGCAATGCAGTGAAATTGAAAAAAAAAGTTATGTTTCGTACTGCCTTCATGATAAAATGTGACTATACTTTTACTTTTAAATAATAATAGTGCCGATATTACACTTTTATGCAGTGGTTAGCCTATCCTAATTACCTAGGGTGCAATAAAACGTTACAGAGTCTGCCATTTAAATTTTACAATGAGTTTATACAGATTTGGCACTCAATCCCTATTTAAGCCCTTTTGACCTAAAAAAAACTATGACGCAGACACCCTAGAGGTGGGGACTTGTTAGTACTTGTTTCTAAGGTACTATGGAACGTCTGTGCCAAATTTCAGCTACATTATTTTTTTTTTTAGGTTAAAACCTAAAATGCCAGGGCTATAAGAACAAATACTCTAATAGTTATGATGAGATTTCCACCCATATTAATTAAACTGTGCTACACAGAATTATGTACTATACTAAGTTATCTGTTTAATAAATCTTTACTTGAAGCTACCTCCCCAGAAAGGTTTAAGTGTGCTGTAGTTGATACATTCTATAATAATAGGGATAAGTCAGATTGAATCCAACTACCATCCTATTTCATAACTAATAAATAGCCTTCTCCAAAATTACAATTTGGTTTTCAGAAGTGTCATTCAACAGAATAAGCTATATTTGCATCCATGGACATTATTTTAGACGGAATAAATAATAAATTAATGCTTGTAGGAATTTTCTGTGACTTGTCTAAGGCATTTGACTGTGCTGAACAGGAAATTCTGACAAAAAATCAAAGTAATACAGCATAGATATTGTTGTTAATAAATGGCTTAGCTCTTACTTTTTGAGAAGAAAACAAAAATTGTCACTGGAACTTTTTAATACTGTGTTGTAATTCACTATTTTCTGAGTGGGGATTGATTAGGTGTGGAGTGCCTCAGTGTCTTATATTGTTGCCACTATTTATTTTTTTTAATATTTATAAATGATCTACCCTGTGTTACATCTAAAAACTCAAAATTTGCAGATGACAATACTCCAGATTTGTTTATCAAACATATTTCAAATTATATCTTTGACCTTATTAATAAATGGTTTACAGCTAATGGCTTGTCCTTAAATTTGGATAAAATTCAATATATGCAATTCTGCACATCACACAGATTACTATCAAACATGACAAAATTTGTAGATCAGTCTATTTAGGAGGTAAAGAGTGTGAAATTTCTAGGTTTGCATATTGATTATAATTTAAATTGGAGGGTTTCTGTGACTTACTGAAGTGATTGGGGGCAGCCACATTTGCAATTCATTATATTTCAGCTATAGCTGATCTCCATATGAGGAAACTAGTTTATTTTGCCTTTTTTCACTCCTTAGTGTCATATCAAATAATGTTCTAGGGCAATTCTGTGTATACAGACAAATTATTCAGGACCCAAAAGTGAGGAATAAGACTCCTATGTGGGGTTAGCAGTAAAACTTCATGCAAAGAGAGAGTGCTATTCAAGAAGTTAGGGATTTTAACATTTGTGGCCGAGTATATATTCACATTAATATCCTCAATAGTCACAAACTATATTCTATTTGAATTAAATAGTAAAATAAACAATTAATGTACTGAAATAAACTTTTCTCGGGTTTTCTGCCGGATAATATTTTTATTTAATTCATCGTACAACGTTTCGGCAGCAACCTCCGCTGCCTTCATCAGGTACTGTGTCATATCGATGCTCAGACAGTAACTGCCTCATGGACGACCCGGAACTTCCATAAGTTGCTGCCGAAACGTTGTACGATGAATTAAATAAAAATATTATCCAGCAGAAAACCCGAGAAAAGTTTATTTCATTAATACGCCGGGAAAAACTTAATTCCCAAATTAATGCACTAGAAGTAAAAATACTATTTAAAATGATTGAAACTCAATGTCATTTTTTCAGAAAAGGGCACTGATATTGAGGGATACATAATTCAGTAAGCTCCCAACACATCTTAAATGTCTAGTAGATTAAATTCAGAAAAAGTTTGAAATAATTTTTAATTGACAACTCCTACTCCATTAAAGAATTTATTTCTGAGGTATCTACAAAATAATTGCCAGTAGTTTGTGTAAATGTAGTTAATATAATTAATGTATATATAATTAATGTATATATTATGTTGTAAAATTACGGGTTTTTTTTCTGGCTTGAAAAAAAAAAAAAACTATGAAAAAAAAAAAAACATGTTTTTTTCTGGGACACGTTTATTTCACAACTACTAAATCTCAAATTTGTAAGGCAGTTATCGTTTAATATGACTGTTTTAGAGTTTATTCTAAGTACTTATCTTAATTTTTAAATCTACTATATTTTTCTGGTTCAGTAGGTAAAAAAAAAAATACGAAAATATTGGCAACATTGACTGAAATTTTCTTATATGAACGGAGATTTCCTGAAGAGGCTAGGTTGCGTGAGAATGAATCCCCGTTCCGCGTTGTTTGGATTGATACTCGCGATTTGAACCAGTGCTGCCAGCCCTACGAATTTAATTGTAGACCTACGGATATTTTTTTAAAAAATTAGCAATTTAAAATTTATCCAAGGTTACTTGCCTCTTTTTATTACTTATTGTGCTTTCCTTATATTTGTATACTTGTTAAACTCTCAGAGTATAGTGGTACTGACTCATTAAATTGTCAGTAATTATGAATCGTTTCCTTGCAACCGTTGGTGTAAACCAATGATTGGAAAGAAGTAAAGCTCCTATTTTGTATGATAATAGATTTAAATTCAAACTTAAAAGACCATAATACAGAACTATCGGCACAGTCTTTATGCACAGTGTGTACTTTGCTCACAATTTAAAATTGCATTCTCAAAATATTTTGCGTAGAATACAACAACAACCAGTAAAAGATAATGTAACTACTTCTGAAGTTATGGAGCTAGAGGAGAAAGAAGAAGAAACAGAAAATTCCGACACCGACCGAACTAGTGTGGGTAGTACTGATACTAGTGAATGTGGTACTGACATGATGAATAAAATTATGTTTTCTATATAGATACATTTATGAATCAATATGTAAGACATTATATGATTCAGTAAGATTTAAAACACACTTGTAAAATGTAAGTTCCTTAAATAAAACTATAATTTATCAAATATATTGTTTTATGAAGAAAAAAAAACTAAATTTAGAAAAAAAAAAAAAAATAAGGGTGCTAGGTTTTTTTCGTGTTTTTTTTTTCACAAAGCTGAGAAAAAACATTTTTTTTTTCAATTTGCAACACTAGCCATGACAGTATATCTTTGGTGTATTATCTGTTTTGTTATACACTAGTTTATCTGTAAATTGATGACTTTCCACATCCCACAGAGCCAGTACCTTATATTGGAATCCATGAAAAATGAATGTATTCTATTGTATTAAACTTTTCCAATGTATCTGTATACTCCTCAACCATAGCTGTAACAAAATGTTTCCAAAAAAAATTGCTAGTAATCTTATATATATATAAAAATAGACGTGTTTTTTCCTATATTTCACTTTTCAGCCACCACTACCTAGCACAGATCACTGATGTTTGTGGGTGGAAGTAGAATGGACTTTCCTGTCGTGCACAACGTTAGCCGAATGCCGATAGCTGTGAGGATGTGGGAGATATAATGATTAAAGTTGGTCAGTGCAGGGCGTTTTCATATTTCGACCAAAAATTCGTATCTCCGTATACTTCTCTTTCCTGCCACAACTACATAACATATACTTTTGGTGTATGTGTGTGGTAGTAGAATCGTCTTTCCTGTCGTGCACTATGGTTGTTAGATGTCGGTAGCTATGGGGGTTGAAAGTGGTCGACCTGTGGCAATTTCATACTTCTGCCAAAGACAAAAATGTCATGGTGTATCACTTTTCAGCGAAAACTATAGATCACAGATAACTGGCGTTTGTGTGTAGTAGTAGCAAAGAGTCACCTTTCGATCACAACAGCGGCCGAATTTCAGAAACTGTGGTACTGTGGTAGATATGGTGGTTGTAAGTGGCCGACCAATGATATTTTCGTATTTCGACTGTCTCCTCATATGTCACTTTTCTGCCACAACTACATAGCATAGAGCATTGGTGTTTGTGTTTGGTAGTAAAATCGTATCTCATGTAGTGCACTATGGTTGTTAGATGTCGGTAGCTATGGGGGTGTGGGAGAAATGAGGGTTGAAAGTGGTCAACCTGTGGCAGTTCCATACTTCTGCCAAAGACAAAACCGTCATGGTGTATCACTTTTCAGCGAAAACTATAGATCACAGATAACTGGCGTTTGTGTGTAGTAGTAGCAAAGAGTCACCTTTCGATCAAAACAGTGGCCGAATTTCAGAAACTGTGGTACTGTGGTAGATATGGTGGTTGTAAGTGGCCAACCAATGATATTTTTGCATTTCGACTGTCTCCGCATATGTCACTTTTCTGCCACAACTACATAGCATAGAGCATTGGTGTTTGTGTTTGGTAGTAGAATCGTATCTCATGTAGTGCACTATGGTTGTTAGATGTCAGTAGCTATGGGGGTGTGGGAGAAATGAGGGTTGAAAGTGGTTGACCTGTGGCAGTTTCATACTTCTGCCAAAGACAAAAGTGTCATGGTGTATCACTTTTCAGCGAAAACTACAGATCACAGATAACTGGCGTTTGTGTGTAGTAGTAGCACAGAGTCACCTTTCGATCACAACAGCGGCCGAATTTCAGAAACTGTGGTACTGTGGTAGATATGGTGGTTGTAATTGGCTGACCAAGGATATTTTCGTATTTCGACTGTCTCCGCATTTGTCACTTTTCTGCCACAACTACATAGCATAGAGCATTGGTGTTTGTGTTTGGTAGTAGAATCGTATCTCATGTAGTGCACTATGGTTGTTAGATGTCGGTAGCTATTGGGGTGTGGAAGAAATGAGGGTCGAAAGTGGTTGACCTGAGGCAGTTTCATACATTTGCCAAAGACAAAAGTGTCATGGTGTATCACTTTTCAGCGAAAACTATAGATCACAGATAACTGGTGTTTGTGTGTAGTAGTAGCACAGAGTCACCTTTCGATCACAAAAACAGCCGAATATCAGAAACTGTGGTACTGTGGTAGATATGGTGGTTGTAAGTGGCCGACCAAGGATATTTTAGTATTTCGACTGTCTCCGCATATGTCACTTTTCTGCGACAACTACATAGCATAGAGCATTGTTGTTTGTGTTTGGTAGTAGAATCTTATCTCATGTAGTGCACTATGGTTGTTAGATGTCGGTAGCTAGGGGGGTGTGGGAGAAATGAGGGTTGAAAGTGGTCAACCTGTGGCAGTTTCATACTTCTGCCAAAGACAAAAGTGTCATGGTGTATCACTTTTCAGCGAAAACTATAGATCACAGATAACTGGCGTTTGTGTGTAGTAGTAGCACAGAGTCACCTTTCGATCACAACAGCGGCCGAATTTCAGAAACTGTGGTAGATATGGTGGTTGTAAGTGGCCGACGAATGATATTTTCGTATTTCGACTGTCTCCGCATATGTCACTTTTCTGCCACAACTACATAGCATAGAGCATTGTTGTTTGTGTTTGGTAGTAGAATCGTATCTCATGTAGTGCACTATGGTTGTTAGATGTCGGTAGCTTTGGGGGTGTGGGAGATATGGGGGTTTAAAGTGATTGACCTGTGGCAATTTCATACTTCTGCCAAAGACAAAAGCGTCATGGTGTATCACTTTTCAGCGAAAACTATAGATCACAGATAACTGGCGTTTGTGTATAGTAGTAGCAAAGAGTCACCTTTCGATCACAACAGCGGCCGAATTTCAGCAACTGTGGTACTGTGGTAGATATGGTGGTTGTAAGTGGCTGACCAATGATATTTTCGCATTTCGACTGTCTCCACATATGTCACTTTTCTGCCACAACTACATAGCATAGAGCATTGTTGTTTGTGTTTGGTAGTAGAATCTTATCTCATGTAGTGCACTATGGTTGTTAGATGTCAGTAGCTATGGGGGTGTGGGAGAAATGAGGGTTGAAAATGGTTGACCTGTGGCAGTTTCATACTTCTGCCAAAGACAAAAGCGTCATGGTGTATCACTTTTCAGCGAAAACTATAGATCACAGATAACTGGCGTTTGTGTGTAGTAGTAGCAAAGAGTCACCTTTCGATCACAACAGCGGCCGAATTTCAGAAACTGTGGTACTGTGGTAGATATGGTGGTTGTAAGTGGCCGACGAATGATATTTTCGCATTTCGACTGTCTCCGCATATGTCACTTTTCTGCCTCAACTACATAGCATAGAGCATTGATGTTTGTGTTTGGTAGTAGAATCGTATCTCATGTAGTGCACTATGGTTGTTAGATGTCGGTAGCTATGGGGGTGTGGGAGAAATGAGGGTTGAAAGTGGTCAACCTGTGGCAGTTTCATACTTCTGCCAAAGACAAAAGTGTCATGGTGTATCACTTTTCAGCGAAAACTATAGATCACAGATAACTGGCGTTTGTGTGTAGTAGTAGCAAAGAGTCACCTTTCGATCACAACAGCGGCCGAATTTCAGAAACTGTGGTAGATATGGTGGTTGTAAGTGGCCGACGAATGATATTTTCGCATTTCGACTGTCTCCGTATATGTCACTTTTCTGCCTCAACTACATAGCATAGAGCATTGATGTTTGTGTTTGGTAGTAGAATCGTATCTCATGTAGTGCACTATGGTTGTTAGATGTCGGTAGCTATGGGGGTGTGGGAGAAATGAGGGTTGAAAGTGGTCAACCTGTGGCAGTTTCATACTTCTGCCAAAGACAAAAGTGTCATGGTGTATCACTTTTCAGCGAAAACTATAGATCACAGATAACTGGCGTTTGTGTGTAGTAGTAGCACAGAGTCACCTTTCGATCACAACAGCAGCTGAATTTCAGAAACTGTGGTACTGTGGTAGATATGGTGGTTGTAAGTGGCCGACCGAGGATATTTTCGTATTTCGACGAATGGCATGTGTCTCCGCAGATTTCACTTTTTTACCACGACTACATAGCATAGAGCATTGGTGTTTATGTGTGGTAGTAGAATCGTATATGTTGTCGTGCACTATGGTTGTTAGATGTCTGTAGCTATGGGGGTGTTGAAGATATGGGGGATGAAAATGGTCGACCTGCGGCAATTTCATATTTCTGCCAAAGACGCATGTGTCACGGTGTATCACTTTTAAGTGAAAACTATCAATCGCAGATCACTGGCGTTTGTGTGTGGTAGTAACACAGAGTCTCCCATCGATCACAACGTTGGCCGAAATTCGGTAACTGTGGGAGTGTGTGAGATATGGTGTTTGAAATTGGTCGATCATGAATATTTTCGTGTTTCATCCAAAGACTTGTGTGTACCGTAAATTTTACCTTGCTGCCGGAACTACATAGCGCAGAAGACTGGTACTTGTGTGTGGTAATAGTATCGAGTCTCCCATCGTGCACTAGGGTGGTTAGATGTCTATAGCTTAGCTGTCAATATGAATTCTTTACAATCACGAACGAAGTCGTGGGTACCAGCTAGTAATAATAATAATAAAAAATATGTAAATGCTCTCTTGTGTATGATTATAAAATATTTAGCAAACCCTTACAAAAGTAACTGTTCTAGGCCAACATTGTCCAACTTCAAAATGTTGATAGATATTTAAAATGCTAGATAAACCTGAACACAAAGTATAGAAAAGCATAAACAATGATAGAATTAAATATTCACTAGCTGTGGCAGGTTAGGGTAAATTGTGCTAACCTTGTTCTATGAGGACAACTGGATTAAGTTTCACTTATGGTATGGTCGATTCTGAATAAGTGTTGTGTCATTCGAACTATGGAGAATATTGATAATAATGAGCAGAAAAACTTTAAAAAAGAATTATGGGGAAAGTAAACCATATACTTACCAGGAAGGAGGGCAAAAGTAACTGTTCTAGGCCATCATTGTCCAACTTCAAACTATTGATAGATATTTAAAATGCTAAATAAACCTGAACACAAAGTATAGAAAAGCATAAACAATGATAGAATTAAATATTCACTAGCTGTGACAAGTTAGGGAAAAATTGTGCTAACCTTGTTCTATGAGGGCAACTGAATTAAATTTGACTTATGGTATGGTCACTTCTGAATAAGTGTTGTGTCATTCGAACTGTGGAGGGTAATAATAATAATGAGAAAGAAAAACTTTAAAAAAGAATTTTGGGAAAAGTAAACCATATACTTACCAGGAAGGAGGGCAACGACAAACACAAAAATGATGAATTTATATATAATATATATATAATTGAACTTTAGTGCTGTGAGCAGAAAAAGACCAAATGTGACCACACCAAAGCACGCTACAATTCAAACAGTAGGCACTGTTTGGTCACATTAGTTATCTTTGCTATTCACAAGACTAAAGTTCACCTTTGAAATAGTGTGCTTTATGTATTTGTGTTTCCTGTGTATATCTCTGGCTTCCTGCCTTTAACTATCATAAGTTTTGGGTTTAGCCTCCCTATTCTTCCTTGTTTTTACAAAGTTGAATATGAGATAAAAAAGAAAACAAGGTGTATAGAAAAATAATAGCTTGCTGAATAGCCACATAGATTGGAATACAATTTTTAATGTATCAATAGGCAATGTGCAATAATGATTTTGACAAGCTCATCCAAGATACAGATTCAGATTTTTTTTTAATTGAGCTTATTAGCAGAGATGCTAGATTTAAACTGAGAAAAGCATGGAGCCCATTGATCTACACAATGAGATGACAGTGTAATTTGTGATCAGCCTGGAGATGTTCCTGGAAAGTACACACTTCTCCATTGGTATCATTAACAGAAAGCAGTTCTTGCAAGTAGTTAACAACTCCTGCCAATTGTCACCAGTTCCCACCAGTAGTCCTCTGCCTATCAGGGACCAAATGATGCAATGTGGAATCCATGCAGTATCTAAGTAGCCTCATTATCCACCACCAGCAGTCACTTGACGTGTTGTGTTTCAACATTCACTTAGCTAGTTACCCAAGAAAATTTTATCTTTATACAATGCTAATTTAATCTCCAGTCTTAAACTACAAAACTGCTTTGTTCATAAAAAATCGATACTGGGCTAGTCTTGTTACTTTAAGAAGGGGTTTTATTTTTTTACTCCAAGTAATTTAAATTAATAAAACTCAAAGTCTAATCCCTGTGGAACAGTGTTAATAATGCATTGGCTGTAGAGACCCAGCAAGGTTCAGTCACTCTTATTTTTGTGAAAATTAATTTATGTAAAGAGATGTTATGTTAATTATTTTTTAACAAAAGATAATTTTATTGTGATACAAATGCACTGGCCACTTTTTCCGTAATAATCCAGAATATTTTGTGTAAGTTCTTTAGTACAATTTCTTTGCTCGCTGTCAGAATATTCGTCTACTTCGGGATTAAGTAAAACCATTGCCTGAGCTTTAACAATGACGATTGCCTTCTGGTAGTGGTTAGTTTTTAACAATGAAGTCACCACACTATTGAAATACACCTCAAATGTGATAGGTAGGAGCAAACACAGTTTAGAGTTTCATGAAAATTATAATCTTTGGAAAGTTCTTATACAAAAGTCCGGTACCAGATTCAAAGAATTTTTGGATAAGGCTATCAGACTAACAGTTCCAGTATCAATTGCGAGTTAAACACATCACAAGAGAAGACAAACTCCCATCCAGTCCCCTTACTAGGATGAATTTGAAACTATCACATACTAGCTTGCAGCTAACACCTATTAGGAGGTGGCATGGTTCCACCAACCACATGTGGACTGGCTTATAAGAAAAACTGACCTTCATTATGACAAGAGCAGACCTCTCTCAAAACTGCCGAAACACTGTGCACCAGCCAAGATAGCTATCTTCTATTTATTAAATCGGTCGATTTTGTGATGTCAGCTTGCCACTTTAAAAATTAATATCTAGATAAGTACTTAATATTTTGCACTGTAATTAACATATGTGCCTTCGGGTGGTTTATAACCTAGCTTAAGCCTCAAGAAGGCTTCTATTGAAGTTATTACCAATTCTTTCATGTCATTAATCTTGGCGCCTATTCCAATAACGTGTCTACAATAACTTTCAAAAATTTGTTTTGTCTTGACAAAGCCTTTAACATTCCAAGGAATTAATATATAATTTTAACCCTCTTGATTTTATCTATCCTCTAAAACTAATTTACTGCTTCTGCCTTCTTTATATTAAATTATGATTTTTTCTTTCAATTAAAATTAATTATTTTTATGTTCAAAACATTCTAGAGTATGCTGACTACAGCTAATGATAAAAGTTTTGCATTTACTAGTTATTTCGAATCTTATGCTCAGCTTCCTCTGACCTTGTGGGTTGACAACATCAACAAACTGAAATATCTTCCAAACTAATTTTTTAGCAGTGAAAATGAATACAACAAAAACCGTTGTACTTGAAAACCTATTCTAACTAAAATTTCTCTTTTTCAAAAAGGCAGTCTTAAAATCAGACTAAAAGGTATTCCACAGCTGGGAATAGCTAGTAGAAATGCTTTTCTGTATTTGTTCTCTGGATTAAACTTACCTGTGAATGGTTTTAACAGGTTTATAGACATATTCCATCACTTAAGAATGTTTATTTAATTTAAAATATTTCAGTTTTTCGGATGAACTGTTTAGTATGTTGTTTGGTAATTTTCCCCACTAGCTGTTTCAATTCAGTGTTCAGATCTCACAGTATACTTCTCCTTATGAAAATGATTAGAGAGCCAATATAACCTTATTTTTGTGACCCAGATAAAACAGGTATCAATGTTTTCATCAGGAGACTCAGATAAACCATCCTCATGAAACTCTTGGGGGTAAAAGACACACAATGTTCTATATTTTATATGTAGCAAAAATTTAAACTGGTGCAATTGTATTAATATTAAGGTTTATTTCATCACATTCAAATCACCAACTTCTATGTGACCACACTGTCCAAAAGTTCAATAGAGTGAATTAATCTTGCTAAAGCTGTGTCATTTGTTCCTCACCGAACAAGACCATAAAGAAGAGATCCTTTAGATTTGTATTTGATATGAAATGGAAATGTTGAAACCAAACTCTGTGTATATGTGTAGATGAATTAATAATCTTAATAACCTTAACATGTTTTAGCTCATTTCTGAAATTTTTTCTATTATTGAAAACAGTAATTTGTGTTGTCTTTCTTCCAAGTAGTGTTAAGTAGTATATTTAAGTCTCACATCTAGTGTGTGTTATGTAATAAATAAGTTTTTTCAACAAACTCTGATTATGAACATCCATCCTTTTATTTTTAACTGATACACCTAATAAGGAGTAAGATACCAATAGCGGAAATGGGGACAGTGGAAGAGGAGTGGGAATATTTTAAAACAACGTTAGTCCAAGCAGCAGAAACAGTGTGTGGAAGGACTGGTAACACAAAAAGGTGGAAAGAAACAGCATGGTGGAATGATAGAGTTAAACAAGCAGTGGAACTCAAGAACAGGGCCTTTAGGGAATGGTTCAAGCAGAGGACACAGGAGACAAGGGATGACTACGTGAAGAAAAAGAAGGAGGCCAAAAAAATAGTAACTGAGGAAAGGAGGAAGTGGCTGGAGAAGTGGACCAACATGATGGAAGAAGATAGCAAAGGAAATAAGAAAGTATTATATGGAATGGTAAAAAGGAAGAGGAAGGAGAGGATAGAAAATGTCAACATGCTGGACGAAGATGGAAACGAAATAAACAACTCAGAAAAACTAAAAAGGATGTGGAAGGAGTATTTTGAAGCCTTACTGAACCCAAATTGGTCACAGGATGATACAGTTGTTCAGGAGAAGAAGGAAAATAGCAACCGTGTAGGAGAGAAAGAGAAGGATCTAACTTGGGAAGAAGTGGAAACAGCTCTGGATAAGATGAAGGGTGGAAAGGCACCAGGCATTGATGAAGTGAGCGTGGAAATGATAAGGGCAGCGGGAGTAGTAGGAAAGCAGTGGCTATACCGTGTGATGAGAAAGGTATGGAATCAGGGCACAACTCCTGAAGACTGGAAAAAAGGAATAATTGTACCTATATTCAAAAAAGGGAGCAGGAAGGAGTTTAAAAACTATAGAGGTATTACACTGATGTGCCACTGTGCCAAAGTGTATGAGAAGATAATTGAAAAAAGAATACGTGACAGGGTGGAAAAGGGACTAAGGGAAGAGCAGTATGGCTTCAGATCAGGGAGATCGACGGTAGATTTGATATTTGCCATGAGACAGCTGCAGGAAAAACATTATGAGTATGGAAAGGACCTACTGTTGGTATTCCTCGATATCGAGAAAGCATATGATTGTGTACACAGGAGTAAGGTATGGAAGGCCTTGGAGAAGAGAGGAGTTCCCAAAGAAACCATCAAGAGAGTGACGGAACTGTACCAAGGAAGTGTGAGCTATGTGAAAATAGGGGAAGGAAGATCAGATTGGCTGGAACAAAGGAATGGACTAAAACAAGGAAGTGCCCTATCACCACTACTCTTCATTGTAATCATGGATGAAATAATGCAGATGGTGGCAGCGAGGATGGGAGAGGAAAACATGAAGGTGATGGCTTTTGCGGATGATCTGATGATCTGGGGAGGTGAAGAAGAGGAAGTGCAGCGGCAGTTGGATGTATGGACAGACAGTGTGGAGGAATATGGCCTGAAATTTAATGTAAAGAAATGTGAGTACATGGTAACAACCAGGAAAAATAATAGAGTAGCCCAAGGAATTGTGATGGTCGGGGAACAACTAAAGAAAGTAAACAGGTTCAAGTACTTGGGGAGTGTATTAGAGGAATGTGGAGGAAATGATGGCGAGATAAGTGAAAGAGGAAGACAAGCAGAGGCGTTCCTAAGAAGCATTAGAAGCCTGATATGGAATAAAGAGGTGCCACAGAGAAGCAAGAGAGTAATCTATCATACGTACTATGTGCCTATCTTAACTTATGCTGCTGAAACGTGGACAATGAAAAAGCAGGACATCAGCAGAGTACAAGCAAGTGAAATGAAGTTTTTAAGAGGTAGAATGGGAGTCACTAAAATGGACAGAATAAAGAATGAGGTGATTAGACGCACCTTGAAAGAGGAACCCCTACAGGAAAGGGTAGAGAGGACCAGACTGAGATGGTATGGGCATATCAAGAGAATGGGGGCTCAGAGAATCCCGAGAAAGATCCATGTAATTAAGATGGAAGGTAAACGACCCAGAGGAAGACCAAGAGATGGATGGCTGAAAGGAGTGGAGGAGGGTGTACGGAAGAGAGGAGAGGACTGGAACAAAGTGGTGACATAGAGGTGGTGGGAAGAAAGAAGGAAATGGAGAGGCTTGTGCATAATGCAGACCCAGCCAGAGGCCGGAAACTGTTGAGGATGATGATGATGATGACACCTATTACTTTCAATATCACTCTAGTCATAATAGAACCCAAAAATTAATGTTGACAATCCTGTAAGCAAGATGCCATTGATATCTAGATATCAGTATGCTGTGTCAATCTTTCTTTCAACAATAAGTTTGTCATTTTATGATCTTATCAAAATTCCTTTAAGGATGAGATTTCACATAAACCTGTAGGTGCTAACTAGAAATTATTAATAGCTTTTGTGTTTGGTTTAGTGAATAAGAAGATCTGATGCAATAAATTAAAGTTAAAAATGAGTTACAAAAGCTAACAATTGTGCAGCACTGCTAATTTCAATATTTGGGAAGATTATGTTTTGATGGTTTTTGTCACAGGTTGCCAACTTAGTGTCATTCAGTGAAAAAACACCAGGATATATTAAGTGGCCAAATGGATCTTCTACTAATGCACTTCAAGTTACACTCAAATTTAAAACTGAGGTCAGTGAGGGCCTGTTGTTCTATGGCACAGATCAAACACAGGAAAATGTTGCATCTCTTGCTTTGCTGGAAGGACGACTTGTGTTCAGTAGCCAGCGTGAGCAACTCACTACTAGTACAGCTACACAGTACAATGATAATCAGTGGCATTTTGTGACAACTACCCATGACAGCAATGCTCTTCATCTGGATATTGATGATTTTGAGACTTTCACGTAAGTACAAATCAACTCTGGTTTTGTAGTATGTTATTTATTTGTTTGATTACTAGCAATTCTTGGGAGAAGCTCTCAATCACTTTTCCTTTGCCTTGTAAATTACCACCTATAATTGACTACAATTTGATATGAATTTTTGAATGAATTATCATCAGGGATAAATGATATTATTATAGGGTTTGAGAATAGAAGAATCGTAATTGCATAATCTCCCATGTTGTTTTTCATCATTAATTTATTAACAATGATGCAAGTGATGAATGATAAAAATTAATTAAAATTGTAAATAGAAACAAATTAACTTTCAAATGTACCTACAATAAAATTTACAGATGTGCCTATGTCAGTAGGTGTCACATGATGTATGGTAAAAATTTTGACTTTAAAAGAGCTTGTGCCATAAAATCGGTCAATTCTATTATTGAATAATTAAATTAGTGCACACATTTTTATTTCTCAGTATATCAATGTCACATCAAAACATAATGTAAGCCATCACTAATGTGACATAAGTTATTGCTAAGTACAGTTTCATTGAAATGGTTGATTTTTACTTGTCCACATACAAAAATTAAAAAATTCACAGTTTTCCTTGAAATATTCTACTAAATGGGATAAAAAATATGTTATATGTTATATGTTAACTGATGACTTAATATTAACTTTGTGCAGTTTAGCTGACATCAATTCATTAATTTTTAGTTTACATCCCACAAATACTTACAAAGATTTTGCTATTAGTGGTTTTGGCATCTGTGTTACAGAGATCCATATTACTGATCAAGATAAAAAGTATCCTATATATAAACTGATGATATAAGCTATCTTTATGTGTTGTTGAAATGAGTTTGTTAGTTTTTGTCTTATGTGCACAAAAGCAGAAAAAAAAAAATTCAAAACATGTAAATATTAACTTTGTATTGTGGGGAAGTTTGTAACTTACCAGAGTAAACAGTATCCTTTGTGTTAAACTGTGACATAAGCTATTACTATGTGAAGTTTCGTTAAAATACATCCATTTGATTTTGCATGATAAGTGGATAGACAGTCAACAATTTCAAGTTATACAGTTTTTAATTTCAATTTTCACTAATTTTTAAAATAAAGTTTGTATACAGACTCATCTTTTGCACAATTTTATCATATAGTTCAAATTTTTGTATGTTAAAGTAGTAGTTTCAGGGTTCTTGAATTGAGATAATGAAAATAAAAGTGATTTTTTTCCTTGACTGGTATATGTTTTTTTTTTTTTGCTACTTATTTTGTTTGAGGTTCACAGTATAATTTTCATGCTTTTCTATTTTTCTTGAAAAAGTAGAACTGGGCAAGGTAGAAATAGAATAAACTAATAAATGGGAAAAATATGGACATTTTAAAGATTGAATAATTTTTTGGCTAAGTTGAAAAAATAAGAATCAGAAAGAAAGAATGTTGGGGAGTATACAAATATTTGATTTTTTTTCAAGATTTATTCATTTCTTCAGACATTTTTAAACTGTGTGTGTGTGTGTTATAATTCACTATCTTTCATTTGTGCTGCTGTCTTCCCTTACAGACATAATATTGTCTATTTCATGTTTCTGTTTATTCTTCAAAGCTTTATTACTGTCTTAATAAATTACTTTACACACACTTCCTTAATCACAGTTTCTTTTTTTAAATAAATAAGTTTTGTCATATAGTAGTCAACATTCTTAATATCTTTCCACTATCTACGTTGATTAGCAATAATTTACCTTGAATTCATCACCATTTACAATTAAAAACTGTTTATAAGTGTAAATTAAATTAAATAAAAAAGACTATTGCTTCTATTTTCGTAGTAAGTTATCTTCTATATCAATTAAATACCAATGAATTTGTGTTCTAGAAAATATGGAAGTTGTGCAAGGAAAAGCAGTATCAAATTTAAATTTTATCTCAATATAGAATTCCAGATAGGGGAAAAGTGGGGATGGAGACACTTTATGGCATGTTGATGTTGAGGCCATTAATGGAATACACAGACTTTGTTTCTTGTAAGAACATAGAATTTTACCTGTGAAGAGTATGTCACAACAGTACAGTAGGAATACTCCATCCTCACATTTTTATTTGTAATGGAAGAAATTTATAAATGCATACTGTTCAATACTAAAGGAAGTAAAATTTTGTATTGTCTCTAATTATTTTCCAATCAGATGTGTCATTTTGGTCAAATGGAATTATGTTGGCAATTGTAATGTGGAAAAAGTAACCATCTTGTTACCAGAGTGTTTCTTTCTGACAAGTTTGTTTCATGGTTTTAGTTGTCTAGTACCATAAAGTAAACCATTCTGGATGAAAAATTATTCTCATTTACTCAAGAATTACAATCTGAATACAAAACTTTCTCTGCCAATATCCGCCATTGCAAGTTTGAACTAAACAGTCTTAGTGAAAATTGGTTTTCTTACCACAAAGAGTAGAGTGTCTACTGTCATTCATAATATTTCTATTAGTTGCTGTTGTTGTTATACACCCAGTACATTCACCTTCAAATGAACCATTTTATCTTAAATTTTAAAATTATTTTTTCCTCATACGTAACTACTAACAACTTGTCTCTGCTTCACACTGCAGATTGTTATGTGCCATTCAGATCGTTGCTGTAAGATATGAGTAACTACTGAATTTTCTAAAATTCTTACTAAGCAGTTTCATATACTTTAACTGGTTAATGATTTTTAACCAATTCTGCATATTTATAAATTGATTGAATGTATACTTATCTATAGAATCCAATTTTACATTTTCTGTCTTCAATGGAAAACACAGTACAGCATCACTAACTTTAACATCACTTTGAGTAGTTACCGTGCAACAAATATAGAAAAAATTTGGAAGTTAAGATGTGACTTCATTTGCCAAATCTCATCCAATGATGTTTTGTTACAGAACAGATACAGCACCGTCATCTCTTATATTTATGTATGGAAGTTTTTATTTCGGTGGTTTGCCAGAAAACTTTGAACCTGCAATTGGGGCTGCTGCTACATTCAAACCATTCATTGGATGTTTGGGTGATGTAGTGGTTAATCGCGTGTTCATAAATTTTGCTAATGCAAAGGACATGTCAGGTGCAATCCTCGGAAAGTGCCCTTCAGCAGATCAGCAAGTGCAGATACCCATAAAACCCTTAGGTATGTACAAGCATCAAATTTGTGTTAAGGCTAGAGCTTATTTCATCATATTAAATTGATTAGTCAGGAAGCATATGAAATGAAGAAAAGCATCCACTTTGAACACTTGGTGCTATATGTCTCTTTGTATTTTGGACAGGTGCTTCCTGTTCAGTCTTGAATTAATTCTTACTAAACCTAATATGAGGGGGTACTAAAAAAAAAAAACACAAACAAACAAACAACTAATACATTTGTCCCACCGGTGCTTCACTGTTCGAAACATTTTCTGTAGTCACCTTTAGAAATGGCTGACAGCTCCTCCCTCGTTTTTCTTCTTGACCTCTTCAGTGTTGTTAAATCGGTGTTCTTTCATGCTCCTTTTCATGCGGGGAAGTAAGAAAAAGTCACATGGAGCCAAGTCAGGTGAGTAAGGTGTTCAGTTTTAATATATGCCTTTATTATTAAATTTCTTAGTATTTTAGAATAAAGTTTATAATGAGCTTTCAGTGTATAGTTATCAGATTCTCTTACTTTTAAGTAAAAGTCCCTTTTTGTTTTACTAGATACTCTAATACCCTTTGTTATCCATCCCTTAACCAGTTCACTGTTGGGAGTGTTGACAACTTTCCTTTTTTTTTTTTAAACTTCCTTCAGAAAATGTTAGAAATATATTACGAGAGGAATCAAATTTTGCATTAACACCCTGTGCAGTGTACACTTCTGACCAGTGTTGATTACTTAAATACAAAAACATTGTGTTTGTGTAGTATTTCTTGTGGCCACTACCTTCTTTCAACTTTGGTATGTTGTGGGTTTATTTTGTATTTCATTTTCATATTAATATTGGCTGATGATATCTTTTCATAATCCATTGTGCTGGATGAATAAGTTTAAATATGCATATACTCAACTATACTAAAGTAATTACTCTTATTGGGGTTTAAGAAGGAAGGAAACAGATTGGATTTGCTTCAGAATGAGTGGGAATAGTGGCATGGTGAAGAAGGGAATGGTGATTAAAATGATGCAAACTTAAATGGTGCATTATGTACAGCTTTTAGCAATAAGCTAAATCCCATTGTGTGCAAATGCACTGCTGATGTCTGGGTGGACTTTAAATCATGGATAGGTACTGGAAACTGATACCATTGATATTATCTTAGATAACATGTGATAGTCCAGTTTTTAGGTGGATGCCATTTGTTTATGTTGATCCTAATTGTTAACAAAATAGTGGCAAGACCTACTGTATGTAAGGAAAACTTAACTGGTTCGAGACAAATTAAGTTATATGAGTAGCATGACCTGTGATTACAGAATTCTCTCCAGTGGTGGTATTTGCAAAGGTTTAATTTTTGTATGCATTTCAAATTGTAACATGGTCTATTACATGCTAATATTCATCTTGAAGTGGGAAGAGTTCAATGTGACAGTAAAAAAAAAAGGGCGAAGACACATTTATTTCAAAAGAGAAGTACATAACTTATGTACTATAATTGGGAGGTGAGGTGATTAAAGAGGTTGGCAAGAAGAGGACACAACAGAATTAAGAGGCAATGAGGCAGTAAGGAATACTTCAAACAGCTAACTAAGGAATTAATAACAGGTGGCTATAGTTGGGTTTATGTAGAATATTATTAGTGCAGAAATTTTCACAGCTGTGTTAGAAAACTGAGAGAAAAGAGATAAGGATGGAGAAGAAGTTACTAAGGATTTGAAAACTACATTAATTTTGAGTAACTGGTTGAGTGAGACCATTAGGAATGATTATTCAGAAAGGGAAGGTGCAAATCGGACAACGAACTTATTCATAGTTAGAAATGAAATGAAATTCATCTTGATGATTCATAAAGAGAATTAGAAAGCTAAAAAGGCATGAAGGGGCTGGTGCAGACAATATTACTATGGATGTCTTAAAGTTAGCTGAATATGATATTGTACCTTATCTTGAAACATTATTTAAATTGAGTCTTAATACTTGATGCTTGCCAGAGATCTGGAAAAGTGTGATAGTATTACTGGTCCTTAAAGGAGCAGTTATATATAGGGTCAAAAATCACAGGCCAATCAGTTTAACATCAATGGTACATAAATTCATGGAGAGATTAGAATGCAACCTCATCAGAGGTGTCTGAGAGGAAGGTAAGTGGTTTTCAAGTCGACAACATGGTTTAAGACAAGGATATTCAAATGAGTCTCAGTTAGTAAGCTATATGCAAGATATTTCAGATGAAACAGACAATGAATACCAAATTGATAATATAGCACTAAATCTTTCAAAGGCTTCTGATAGAGTGAGCTATAAATTAGTGCTAAATAAGGTAAAAACTATTGAAGTGGATGAAAAAGTAAATTCTTAAAAGGTAGAAAACAAAAATTTAGGGTAGGAAATGCAGTATCAAAGGGGGTGGAAGTAAAACTGGGAGTGCCAAAGTGTAGCATATTGGGATCATTGCTATTTGTCATTCTGATGAATGTTGGTGAATTACTATCAGAAGTTAGGTTGTTTGCTGATGACATAATGCTATAGAGGAGTGTCTAAAAAGTATCGGGAATTGTGAAATATACCAGGTTGTATTAGTTGAATAAGCACGATTTTTTCATTTTTGTGTTGGAAAACATGTCTTAAAAGTATCTATGCATTTTGAGCTCTATTGGATGTTTAGTCTCTTGTCAGCTGTTAAGAGGATAGCAAATGTTTTGATACAGTTGACAATTTTTTGTTTGTATAAATCAGGGATCAGAGAATTTGCATTAAATTTTACTATAAAAATTGAATTAATTTGCAACAAAGTTTTAGAAATGTTAAATATTGCTTTTGGTGAATCTACAATGAGAAAACAAAGGTTTATGAATTGTAGATACGTTTTCAAGATGGCTGTGAAGACATTGAAGATGACAAGCGTACGGGTTGTCCTAGCAAATTAATAACCGATGAAAACATAGAAAAAGTGAAAGAAATGATGATGAACACTTGATGAATTGTAATTAGAGAATTATGTTACCATATCAGTTGGCTTATGCCATGAATTTTTTTCACCTGGTTTTGGTATGAAACATGTTGCAGCAAAATATATTCCAAAAGTACTGTGTTTTAAACAAAAACAGCAGCAAATCCAAGGTGCTTAGGAATCTCTCAATAAGGTCAACAACAATGCAGAACTATTGAAATGTGTCATAACCTGTGATGAAACATGAGTTTATGGGTATCATGTCAAAACTAAAGCTCAATTGTCCCAGGGAGACTGGATTACCAAGACCAAAAAAAATCTAGACAAGTTCAGTCAAATATGAAGGTTATGCTCACTGTGTTCTTCGATTTTAGTGGCATAGTGCACCATGAATTCTTGCCACAAGGTCAAACGATCAAGTTCAAAGCCATTTGTTTGAAGCAGTGTAAAAAAAAAAAAAAAAAAAAAAAAAAGGGCCATAAATTTATGGCAAAAAAAAAACGACGACACTTTAATGGTGCCCCAGATTCCATATTCCCAAAACTAAAGGGAATGTTGAAGGCCCATCGTTTTACAAGCGTAGGTGAGACTCAAAGTGCATCTCAAAGATACAGTTCCAGAAGTGTTTTGAGGATTGAAAGAAGCATAAGTGTATAATATCTACTGTGGACTGTTTTTAAGGAGATAGCAGCAATGTAGACAAATAAATAAAATTCTTACCAAAAAAAAAAAAAATGGAAATTATTATTATTTTTTGAACATGCGTCGTATAACGGGACTAAAATCGTAGAAGACTGTGAGCAGCTGCAGAGACATCTGGACATGATATATAGTTGGGAAGATCAACAAGTGATGAAGATAAATGCAAAGAAGAGTAATCTTGTTAGGTACACAGATAAAAAAAACTAAAGATTGTTTATGGTTATAAGGAGGGGAAAGAATTGCTTGTTTAGGACTTGAAATGTAATTACCTTGACATTTAATAACACTCAACTGGGCAGGAGGCATTGGTCAGGTTGTGGGAAAAGGTTTTAAAATCCTTAACTTGTTGGAGAGAGTGATGAGGGGATGAAGTAGAGAAGTAGGGGAATTTGGTTACAGAACATTGGTCATACCATTGTTTGAATTTGGCAGTGAAGTATGTATGGGACCCACAATTATGGTATCTAATAGAGAAGTTGGAGGGTGTGCAAAATCAGTAAGTGATATGATAAAGGAGCTGAAATGGGATTCATTGGAAGGCAGGAAGAGAGCAAAGAGAATCATGGTAGTTTTCAAGGCATTTATTGGTGATGAGGCATGGAAAAATACTGGTGGAAGAATTAGGAGAGGTGCATGCAAGGGAGAAGATAAGTACAACCACAATTTGACATTTGATGTCAGGCATAAGGGTGTGAGAAGATTTTTTTTTTCATAGGTCAGTAGGTCAGGGATTGGAATAAATTACCATGAGAAATAATGAATAATTTAACAAAAATTCTTAAAGAATTTAAAGCTGTAATTAGTATTGTGAAAAAAGAATGTGGCGAAAGCAAAGGGAAAAAGGTTTGTGTAGTGAAATTGGCACTGGATCGAATGCTCCATCGCAATTAAAAATTGTAAAAATGTTTGAATGCTCAATACCAACAGTTTTATATTTGATTGACATCCAAAAAATGTAACAGAGATTTCTGATGTTTATTGTACTGAATACATATTAAACATTATTTATACATAATCCATTTTTAAGTAATCCATTCTTAATTATCAGAAGTTACAAATCTTACCTTATTTTGTTTGAAATTATTTGTACTTATCTTAGTGTAAGGGTATATATGGTGAAATGATATGTGCGTCTCTTACTGTAGGTGTATAGATGGTGAAATGATATGTATTGATTCCTGAATCTTTTCATCAAGCAATATTTTTTCCTTTTTAATTGCAGAACCTGAAGATGAAGATCAAAATGTAACTCACGTGGATGAAACTGAAGACGAAGGTCTAGAGGTGGAAGAGGGTACACATACTGAAGAAGAAACGCCTCATCCACCAATAGGTAAAAATATTTATTTAGTACACTATTTCATACAGATCTAGGTAAAACAATGTTAGGAACTGGAATTTGTTGCTGGATAAAATTTAAGTGAAACAGTTCTGATCTTCTATTTGACAAAATGTGCTGATAAAATATTCTTTGGTTTCCAGCTATATCAAAATGTTGCACTCTTGGGATGGAAAAATCTCTGCCTTCATTTACAACCAATTAAAGTAAACCGGCAAGTGGGCATCGTTGGTGTTTTTTCAGCTTTACCATGGAAACAGTAGGAGACAAATGCCAAAGCTTGGCAGCAACATTACCCTCACCCAGCACCTTTCAGCTGTGTTGTGTCCTTAACATATTGATCACCTGGCTCCAGTCTTCACTCAGCTGGTAACCAGTATCCCTATTAACCAAATGATCAGTTGTTCTGATCTCAAAGTCCTCTTAAGCGATGGAACTCTCCAGAAGTCTTTGGCTTCAGCAAAAATCCTAATTTCTTCAAATTTAATCTTATGCCCCTCCTGGTTGCTATGTTCAGCCACCACTAATTTCTCCTCTTGACTCAGACAAACATTTATTGCATACTGCCCAAACCACTGAATGATACAATGCTGAATTTTTTTGTTGGAAGCTTGTCCGTATTCGCACGGTATATAAAAATGACCCATTCCTTTTCTCGCCTACTTTACCCCCATACTAATTTTATCTTTAAATTCTTTAAACATTTTCGGTAAATTATTCATCATTTCTCTTAGTAATTTATTCCAATACCTAACTCCCATACCTGTGAAAAAAAATCTTTCCACACCTTTATGCCTGAACAAGTGCCAAGTGTGGTAATGGTCATCTTTTCCTTTCCATGCACCTCTCCTAATTCTTCCACCAATATTTTCCCACACTTCGTCACCAATGTACACCTTGTATACTCCCATTATTCTCTTCTCCCTCCTCCTGTCTTCCAATGAATCCCTTTCAAACTACTTTATCTTATCATTTACTGATTTTGTTCTGTGACAATTTCTGGAGAAAACTCTAGAAGTCCTTTGCACACCCACCAGATCCTGAATTTGATACCCAAGTTGTGGGTCCTATACTACACTCCTATATTCTAGCTACGGTCTGACCAACGTTTTGTAACCCAGTTCCCTTACTTCTCTAGTACATCCCTTGATCACTTGCTCCAACAAATGAAGGATTTTGAAACCTTTTGCTACTACCTGACCAATGTGTCCTGCCCACTTGAATTTGCTATCAAATGTTATGCCAAGGTATTTACATTTCAAGTCTCAACAAGCAATTCTTTCTCCGCCTTATAATGATAATCAATCTTTGGTTATTTATCTTTTTACCTTATATAGCTTTATGTCATCTGAAAACAAGCTAACTTCTGATAGTAATGTGCCAACACAATCATTCATTAGAATGATGAATAGCAATGGTCTCAATACTCTACACTGTGGCTCTTCCATTTTCATCTCTACTTCCATTGATACTGTAGTTCCTACCCTAACTTTCGCTTTTTATCTTTTAAGAATTCTTCTGCCCAGTAAATTGGTTTTTGATTCACTCCATTTGTTTTTACCTTATTTAGCACCATTTTCTGGTTCACTCTATCAACATTTTTGAAGGTTTTAACTAACTCTTAACTTCTCTTCCTGCAGCAGACCAAGTTGTTTATCATGCAGCTAGCTATTAGCTAGAAATGCTCTATCAATGGAAGTGGAGATGAAAATGGAAGAGCCACAGTGTAGTGTATTGGGACCAACAGCTCTCCTTGGAAAACGTTCCACATCATGAGATATGTCATCTACACCATGATAAATACTATAGTAGCCACTACAAAAATAGACCTGCGTCCAAGCCTTTTCAGAATATGAAGAATGGATCTTTCTGAGTCTGAATAGCTGATTTTACGGCAGAGATCGGTCTGTATTTTTATAGATGTTGAGTATTTTCCTCTGTTGTAGTACTCTAAAACAGTCCTGTGTACTACTTCTTTATTAAAATCATCAAGTTCAGCGCATTTGCGCTCCCGTCTATACTTCTTTCATGGTGATTCATAAACAGGGCTCACACCTTTGGTTTCTACTGAAATTAAAATACCAGTGATACGTTGTACCAACTTCTCAGAAAAACTGCAAGCCTCCGCTATCAATGCTTGAACTTGGGCAACATTACTCTTTCTGCTGGCTTCTTCATTGTTGGAAAGATTCCTAAAATACTTGAACACATTTGCCACGACAACTTTACTTCACTTTATAATATCTGAACGGCCTTCATGAACACCGATATTACTTCTTTCCGGTAATGCACTGCTTGTAGGATTCTGTTCTGCAGCGTCACTCATCATGAAGACAAACTAATTAATCTCGACACTAGCAAAACAAACTGACCGCAGCGAAAACTACGAACCGACTGGCAGTGGAGGAACATTTGACAACCCCATTGTCTCAACTGAGAGCAAAGGGGGTTGTGGGAGCAGGGGATGGAAGCAAGACTGTGTGACCTTGACAGGCCTAATTTAATGTCTTAGACTATAATTCACCTTCATTTATTTCCAAAGTTCATGTATTGGACAGTAATCGTTTTATCGTGATAATTTGTCATAGGCACATGAACAAAATCCCAGTTATCCAGTGCCTGCCCATGCCTTTTCCCACACCTCCAAGAAATATCAATAAATGCTTTATGTTTAGAACAGTCAGCCTTTCCTAAACTGCCATCTCATGTAACCTCTGTTTCACAGTTTATATGAAAATTGTCATGGATCATAAACTCTATTGCAGTTGAACAATTAATTTTAAAATAAAAGAATCCAAATCCCACCACTGATAAACTTTTTTAGTATTTTACCCAATTATTTATTTATCCATCTTAAGATACACTTTTTTTCTTGTCTGCCAGTTATTCTATAAAGTGTCTAGTTTACACTTCTACCTGGTTTGCTTACCTTTTTCCATCCTTTATTATTGCTTTCATATTTCATTTTAACCCTTATTACCAATCTTATTATTTCTTCCCACAACACTTAGGCAATCATAGTTATTCATATGACAGATTTTGCCAGGTTCAAATCCTGTCCCCCTTACATTGACCTCCCTAAATTGTGGTTTTTAGGTGGTTTTCTGCAGTCATCTTGGGAAATGCTGGGATTAGGGATTGCAATCCAGCAAAGCGGGATCCCACAATCCCGCGGGATCCCACATAAGTAGACAGTCTTGTGGATCCTGCACAAAATTAAGCGGATCTGCAATCTGCAAAAATGTTTTTCAGTCTGCATGGCTTGCTGCCCCGTCGTTGATTTCTGACCCCACTCGGTCTCTATTGGATGTATTGCACTGCTTGCCTGTACCCTTGCAGTTGGCATTTAACTAGTGTGAACAAACATTTGTTTTTGTCAACCTTCATCATTCGTAAGTAAATGGATCTACCTTTACGTATTAATCAAAACTTAAGTTTGTTTTGGGTACACATTTCAATAATTTGAGTTATGTTGCAAATTTAGTGCGATTTTCTAACTATATAATAAGCATTTTTATGTGTGGCACACGTTATCTGAATTACACAGCTAAACTTTGTTCACGGTTTCATTATTCCCATTTTCTGTATTGGCATATAAAGTAATTGTGACAACTTCCTGTATTTGCGGCTGAAAATTTGACTATTTGTTGATACGATTTTAACGATTGCATACCTATTTATTTAGCAGCTATCAACTTATTGTTGTCTTGGCCACCGCCTCAGTGAAACACATGTTCTTTGACGAAAGTCGCTTGCTTACAAGTGCTGTTCTGCCTTTTGATTAATCGCTCTTCGGATGTTTTGGTCAATCGCCACGATACATTATTTTTGAGTGAATAGCATGCGTCTTTCAAACTCCTTGTTATTTTTTCAACTAAAGGCAAAAATAGTTAAAATGAAATCTTCACGGGTGTATTGCTGAATTGTGTGGTAAAAACACAATACTTCAATGGCTGCCTCCACTGTCTTTCTCACGTATGAAATTTCGTGTTTTTACAACGCAATCTGGTGATACACCCGTGAGGACTTAACTGCAATCATACCCCTAAAAAAATCTCCTTTCTTACATTAAAAAAAAAATAATTAATTTCCACTCTAAAAAAAATCGTTACCTGATGTACAGTAAAACTGAAATACTTGACAGTGAATCAACTATAAGGTCAATCAAGAAATCCCACAAAAACAATTCTTGAAAAAGAAAAAAAAAAACTCTTGTGGTTGTGCACTGACAAAAAGTTACGAGAACTTGTTCCGAGCCACGTCTACACTTTACAGAGTATAGTCACTCTGTGAAATAGACTGCTTTCTCTCAGTATTATAGATAGTATATTTAGAATTTAAAAAATTAAAAAAAAACCTCTAGTTACTTGGCCATTACGCATACCATGTTTTAAAACTGCTGTGATATATTTTAAGGCACATAATATATATGAACTTAGATTTAATATTTTCCTTTTTAAATTATTTATTTAAAAATTGGTATAGATTTAAAAATAAAAATGTAAAACCTCAAAATAAGTTTAAGACATACCAAAAAAAAATTAATGTCATTTTGCCAATTAATTTATTATTAACTGTTAATTCTTATCATTTAACATTAAAATTGAGTTATTAATTTAAAGGGGTTTATGGAGGCTTTAGAGAAGGTCCAGAGAAGGGCAGCTCGATTCGTGACAGGTATATATAGTTGTAGGGAAAGCATAAGTGTGATGTTGAAGGAGTTAGGTTGGGTAGACCTGGAACACCGAAGGCGTTGCTCTCGACGGAAGCTAATTGAAAAATTCATGACTGACATATTTCAGAATAACAGCAAAGAAATATTGCTACCAGCAACATTCGTATCTCGGAATGACCGTGAAAATAAGATAAGAGAAATCAGGGCCAGAACTGATTCCTTTCTGGAATCATTTTTTCCACATGCGATTAGGGAATGGAATAGAAATGATTTACCGGGCGAGTAAACTTAAAATCCGACAGGAGTAGCTTTTGATAAAGCTCTCCGGCCATCCTGATCCGGGTTTTTTATAGTTTTCCCAGATCACTCCACACAAATGCTGGGATGGTTCCTCACAATAGCCCATGGGCGCCTCCTGCCATATCCCATATATCCCTTCCAAACTATTACCCTTTCGGACAGGTGCAATGCACCCTCTGCCACACACTTTTAGTGAATCGCAGAGTAATAGTAATAGTAACAGACATTTATTATTTAATTTATTAACACTTTAAATAACCATGTTTTAAATATAGGTGTTAAAAAATGGTTGGTGCCAATCACTCTGGATCCTGTGGGATTTGTGCAAATCCCGCAAAAAACCTGCGTGATTGGATACACTGCAGGATTGCAATTCTTAGCTGGGATGGTCCCCAATTTCTGCCTCACAAATTGTCCATTTCAGAAACAAAAGTTAACCTTTATAGAGAACATAAGCTACATGAATTACAGACAGATTGCAAAACTTAAGATTTTCCTGTAAGAAAAAGTTGCTTTAAGTAAGCATGAACGTCACCAATCTACCACTGAAGCTGGTGTGGTGATTACGGTTCTATATTAGAAATTCATGTTCATTAGTATTCACAACTTTAAGATGTTTCATCAGTTCATGGTTGAGAATGGCTGACTAACAATTCAAATTTGGTAGATAATGGATTTCTTTCCTTGTCTTTTTTTTTAAATTTGAATTGTTATTATTTACATTTTTTAGGGGTTTTAATCTGGCAAATAACATGTTTGACAACTTAATGTATATGTTAGTGAAGATACGTTTTAAACAAGTTAGAGAACACTTGTACGAATGTACAACTGTAGCTTCTCAGGTTTCATCCATGTACAGGGCTATTACAAATGATTGAAGCGATTTCATAAATTCACTGTAGCTCCATTCATTGACATATGGTCATGACACACTACAGATACGTAGAAAAACTCATAAAGTTTTGTTTGGCTGAAGCCGCACTTCAGATTTCTGCCGCCAGAGCACTCGAGATCGCAGTGAGACAAAATGGCGACAGGAGCCGAGAAAGCGTATGTCGTGCTTGAAATGCACTCACATCAGTCGGTCATAACAGTGCAACGACACTTCAGGACGAAGTTCAACAAAGATCCACCAACTTCTAACTCCATTCGGCGATGGTATGCGCAGTTTAAAGCTTCTGGATGCCTCTGTAAGGGGAAATCAACGGGTCGGCTGCAGTGAGCGAAGAAACGGTTGACCGCGTGCGGGCAAGTTTCACGCGTAGCCCGCGGAAGTCGACGAAGGAAGCAAGCAAGGAGCTAAACGTACCACAGTCGACGGTTTGGAAAATCTTACGGAAAAGGCTAAAGCAGAAGACTTACCGTTTACAATTGCTACAAGCCCTGACACCCGATGACAAAGTCAGACGCTTTGAATTTTCGGCGCGGTTGCAACAGCTCATGGAAGAGGATGCGTTCTGTGCGAAAATTTTTTTTTAGTGATGAAGCAACATTTTTTCTTAATGGTGAAGTGAACAGACACAATGTGCGAATCTGGGCGGTAGTGAATCCTCACGCATTCGTGCAGCAAATTCGCAATTCACCAAAAGTTAACGTGTTTTGTGCAATCTCACGGTTTAAAGTTTACGGCCCCTTTTTCTTCTGCAAAAAAAACGTTACAGGACACGTGTATCTGGACATGCTGGAAAATTGGCTCATGCCACAACTGGAGACCGACAGCGCCGACTTCATCTTTCAACAGAATGGTGCTCCACCGCACTTCCATCATGATGTTCGGCAGTTCTTAAACAGGAGATTGAAAAAACCGATGGATCGATCGTGGTGGAGATCATGATAAGCAATTCATGTCATGGCCTCCACGCTCTCCCGACGTAACCCCATGCGATTTCTTTCTGTGGGGTTATGTGAAAGATTCAGTGTTTAAACCTCCTCTACCAAGAAACGTGCCACAACTGCGAGCTCGCATCAACGATGCTTTCGAACTCATTGATAGGGACATGCTGCGCCGAGTGTGGGAGGAACTTGATTATCGGCTTGATGTCTGCCGAATCACTCAAGGGGCACATATCAAACATTTGTAAATGCCTAAAAAAACTTTTTGAGTTTTTGTATGTGTGTGCAAAGCATTCTGAAAATATCTCAAATAATAAAGTTATTGTAGAGCTGTGAAATCGCTTCAGTCATTTGTAATAACCCAGTATAAATTTCACAACTCTGGGAAGTTTTGAATTTGTCTATCCTGCGCTCATTTTCAACCAACTGTTTGAACCAAAGTTGTGACATTTATACCTGGCTGGAAGACCGAGAGGAGTGTATTAATTAATACTTATTTATCTTTGTGTTTACCATTTTTGTTACTGCATTGGTTATTTAAGTTGAATTAATTTTATTTTATTGTGATAAAGTATAATTTTAGCTAGCCTTTTTAATATTTATTATAGCTTGGTTCTGTCCTTCATCTACTAATTTATTGTTTTTCAGCTTTACACAACTATTAGGACAGCTTCCGTGAGAAGACAAATTCATAAAATGTTTTGTTGTTTGCAGATAGACGTCCTGAGGTTGCAGAGACAACAACATCCAGCAGTTCAGCAATTTCTACAACTGCTACTCCCACCACAACAATTACAACGACCACAGTTACAACAGAGGTTCCAAAAGACCAATGCAGGTTGCCCTTATCACCAAACTTAAATGAAAGGGCCACATTTGAAACTCACGGATATTTTGTCAGTGAGTATTTATACTGCTTGTAAAAATTTGAAAGTATCTTGCTCAGTTTTCCCTGTGATTAAGTAATGTACAGGGTGCGGCAAAAAGATCTGACGGTTTTAAAGTAAACACTACATGAAAAATAAAAGTGATACAAAATATTTTATTGCTTATTACAGAAGGGTGTTCATGTAAATTAATGAAAATAATATCAGAACAACCAATTTCATCCGTTTAAGATGTGAAGATAACGTCCTTTAAATGACGTCCGTCTTTGACCGAGCATTCTTCCAGCCTTGCACTGAAGCTGTTGAACACCTGCTCTAACATCGCACGAGGCAGGTTGGCGATTTCTTGGCCTATGGCTTCTTTCAGTTCGTCCAGTGTGGGGGGTTTGTTTGTGTAAACTCTTGCTTTAAGGAACCCCACAAGAAAAAAATCACAAACGCTAAGGTCTGGAGAGCGAGCTGGCCATTCAATGTCCCCAAAACGCGAGAGATCGCTCGACCACGAAACTTGCTTCTCAATACGTCCATAACTTCATTGGATGTATGGGCAGTTGCCCCATCCTGCTGGAACAATATCCTCCTGCGCACTAAACTATTTCTCTTAAGTTCAGGGATCATGAAGTTTTTCAACATCAACAAATAACGTTGCGAATTAACCGTAATGGTTCGACCACCCTCTTCAAAGAAGTATGGCCCAATGACACACCTTTTCGTTACACCACACCACACGGTAACCTTAGGACGTTCATGGAGTTGTTTCGGATTTGTAGCCGACCAATAGGCCTAACGAAAGTTCTGTTTGTTAACATAACCATCCAGATGGAAATGTGCCTCGTTGTTCATCATTAAAATTGTTTCATCAGTCAACATCGCAATCATTTCTTCTGCAAATGCTTTACGCTTTGCATAGTCATTAGGCTTTAATTGCGGGACAGTAGCCACTTTTTACGGATGGAAGTGCAGATCGAGACGCAATATTCGTCTCACTGAGCGGTCAGACATGTGCAAAGCAGCAGCTTGTTTGCGGGCCGACCGCCGAGGACTGGCTTCCACAGCTTCTCTTACTTGATTGATATTCTCTGGCATCCAGGCTTATCTTGGATGGCCTGTAGACTTTTTTAATGCTGAACCGGTAGCTATGAAGGTACTCACCCACAGCATAATTCTGTTACGAGTTGGGATTATTCCCCTTGGACCCACATTGAAACGTCTATGGAACTGCCACTGAGCAGCAACGCAGGAATCGCAACTTTCAAAAAACGCCTCGACAACAAAATCACAGTACTCACCCGACCACTGCTCCATGGTTACTACAAATGTCCACGTGTGGGCTCTGGAATGCGCCTATCCCCACCACCCTCCACCATCTACTCGCTCTACAATACGGCGGCGAAAACCATCAGATCATTTTGCCGCACCCTGTATATTACATTTGTAGGATATACAGGGCTATGAATTTTATCTGAAAAAATGTGTTCATGTTTAAATCTTTTTAGTAAAAATAGTTTATTAATAATTATAAAACAAAATTCAAAACTAAAGATTGTGCTACAAATAATGCTGGCTTCATTTTTAATTTTTATGCTGTAGACATTCCATTTGTTAGGAAATCATGTTAGAAATAAGAAGTGAAGTTGTAAGGGAAAAGTAATTATTAAACATATATCTGTACATACTTTTTTAACTAACTTTTTTGAGAAACAGGATAATAAAATGTCAATGTTAGCATTTTTTTGAGAGCTTGCAAAATAATTTGACTGTGTTAACCATGAATTACAATTTTAATACTGTTGACAAACAACTACACAATATTTCGGCATCTGCCTTGCTCACAAATAGAAAAACGGGCCATTAGGCTCGGAACGTGTGTGCACAACGAATGTTACATAATGACTCATTAGGTAACGTTCGTTGTGCACACACGTTCCGAGCCTAATGGCCCGTTTTTCTATTTGTGAGCAAGGCAGATGCCGAAATATTGTGTAGTTGTTTGTCAGCATTAGTGTTCTCTCATCGCATCCATCCACTTTGGTATGTGGTGGGTTAATTTCCCTTTCTTTTCTTATTTATATCGCCTAGAAGCCGCTTCCATTTTCCTTAGTTGCATCAATTTTAATACTGTGGGATACATAGAACCATATGTAAATGGTTTAATGTATACCTAGAAAATCAAATAAAAAATAAAGCTTTCACTTAATAATACTAAAATAGGTGATGAAATAAATGATATAAATACAATTTTTGTTACCACAAGACTCTATCCTGTGACATTTTTGTTTTGAGTGGTTAACGCTCTGGCCTCACGTTCGGGAGGACGCTGGTTCGAATCCCCATCCAGGCATTCAGATTTGGTTTTCAATGGTTTCCAAAAATCACTCCAGGTGAATGCTGGCATGCTTCCTTCAAAAAGCCATACCCAAATTCCTTCCCATTCCTTGTCCTCCAGTCCCATCCCGCCTCTAATGACCTCAACGTCAATGAGGTGTAAAGTCATAAGTGAAAAAAAAAAGATTTTCCTAGAAATGTTTTCAACTTTGCAGTAGTAACATATTGCATAACAGTGGATTGGAAACTTGAAGTTTACTTTCATTCAGTCGTGTCTTTAGCAGAAAACATGTCACAAGTGAAGAAACTTTCATACCACAGAAAACAGCTATTACAATAATATGTAGGATAAATCCAAGAACTTCTTGCAGAGAACTCTTTAGAAATCTTAACATTCTTACAATGACTTCTCAGTGTACTTTCTCTTATTGGTTATTGCCTGCAGCTTTGCCAACAGTATTAACCCTGAAATGTGATAAAATCTAGGCAGTATTCACTGACAGACATCTAAAAAAAAAAAAAAAAAAAAAAAAAAGGACACTCTCTCTCTCTCATTAAAATTAATTATTCAGATCCACACCAAAGAGCAAAATTGAAAGTAATTTATTATAAAAAGCCATATTTACCTAAAAAAAATCATTCTTGAGTAGGAGTTGACATTACAACCCTCACTGTGCCATAATGTAAATAACTATTGAACATTTATTGTTTTAATGTGTTTTCCGCTGATACACACTCTGCATATACAATTTTTTGAATTTTAATCCTCTGTCCAGAAAAAAGAGCACCTGAGATTCCTATTATTGATCTACCTTTGTTCGCATTGAAGAATTTTCATACCACCTGATCTGCCAGAATAAAGCAAACAGATGGTATAAAACATTTTTGAAGCAAGGAACACATTTTAAGTTCCTGCTCTGGTGCTAGGTCCCATGGTGTCATAAAACATATTTCAGATTTTAAGTCAGATTCCTAGCTTTTAAAAATTATAAAAGTGTAAACAAAAACTGATTTTCTTATGGGTACCTTGTTCTGATTGATACAGAAATATGTCTGAAACAATAATTATATCTGATATAATCTTCACAAAATAAAGTTATAAATTTTAATCTTTAAATCTGTTATCTGATATGTAGCAGTTTTCAATGTGATTATTTATTCATCATGTATGTCTATTTACTAACTATGTGGATAATGGAAACAAAGAAACTGCCATTAGGCACTGAAAATTAGATGGCATAGGGAAAAATAACCCATCACTTAAAAATATACAAAAAACACAAACTTCCTACATTGGTCTCACAACACAACAACTATCCTACAGGATGAATGGCCACAGGCATAAAGTTTATACTTCCAAACCCAGTCTATGCAATGACAATTCGTGCCAACTCACATGTTTCTAACAACTTCAACACCTGTTTTACGGTTATAATTGTTACAGTTTTTCTAAACATTACTTCCTCTTCAGAACTCTGCAGATGAGAACTTGCTTATCAATATATCCTAGATACCAGACACTCCCCCCCCCCCCAGCCTAAACCTATCTTTCAATTTTGTAGTTAGTTTTTTTCATATCTTTTTCTACATATGTATATATTCTAATATATTTTCTATATCTTTATAATTTTATTTCTTTACACCTACAACGGATTAAAATAAAAATATTTCATTTTACTGTTTGTTGCAGATATTATTTTGTTCCAATTTATCTCTAATCCACCTTCTCCCCCTACTAATGTCTCATCCACCACCCTCCCATGTGTATCACTTTTGTTTCATTCATGTGGCAGGTTAGAATGTGGTCAAATCTTTTCCCATGCCATGTGTCTTGTCTCTCACATGACTAAGGTTTCTTACCAAAATATTGTGTTCTTTTATGTGTTTTTACATGTTCATCTCGCCATTGTGTCTTCATCTGTGGTAAGTGATGGATTATTTTTCCATATCCTATCTTCTTTAGTAACTATGTCATGTTCCACAGCCCAAAATGTCCTCAACAAGGATGTATGGTACAATGGTAATAATAATTAGAAAACACTAAGAACTCTGGTATTTAATTTCCTACTTTCTTCAAGCATTTTAACTACCCTTCTTCATAATTTTATCAATTCATTTATATATATTCATTCAAAATTATTGGATTTCCCTTATTGCCCATTTTAGAAACCTAGGCTTCCCCCTTAGCTTCATCAATTCTGTTTCTATCTTTCACACAAACATTAGAGAGCATTGATAATAAACTCTAGAACCAATGCTTTACAACATCTGCCACACTTTCTGGTAATGTTTTCACTATTAATCCAAGCTCAAGGATAAATCAAAGATATTACTGATAACTTAAAAAATGAAATTTACTATTCAGATATTTATATGTTATAGTAAAATTTTCACTGATAATGTGTCAAATTAGGTTATAATTTGATCTCTTAAACTAATGACAGCATCAAAATTCAGCTGTCACTAATGGAAACCTGCACTGTAATTGAGGTATAAAATAAACACATTTATCAGGAATAGCAAAAAATAATATATTGATACCTATATGTATATGAAAAAATCATTCACCAAAACTAAGAAATTTGTTAATGATTCAATGTTTTATGGCTACAGGTCCATCACAAGACAGCCGAATAGAATTCAGTGAGCTTCCTGATCGCTTGAAGAGCAAGTATACTTTTACTTTGGAATTCAAAACTTATTCACCAGAGGGTATTCTGTTTTTTCATCACTGATACAAAACTTGTGGACTACATATCTTTGTACATGAAAAATGGAAAGGTTAGTTTTTACAGCTTTTCTTGATGGTTATAATTTATTATTTTCATATTCCTATAAAGAGTTATGTGGATCTAGAATTTTAGAATCTATTAATTCATGTGTTATATAAATCATTTTTAATTATATTTACTCTCTACTGAGTTTTCTCATCCTCTGTTATTAATAAGTATATGGTAGAATGTAATTTCATGCTGAACTTGCCACCAGAAGAACAATACTTCGATCTCACGCATATAAATACATGCACTGTATCACATTGTAATGGCAATAATGCATCACGATATAAATTTGATCAAAAATCTTCAAGAATTTTTACACCTTTCTTTTTTGTTATCCCATGATTCAGACCAATATCACAATGTTTGAATGACTTACATATTTACATGTTGCTGAAATAATAGCCTCAGTAATATTGCTCAGTGAAAGCAAAGGAGAAAAACAAAAAATCTTATAAACTTACATTATGCCACATAATATTTATTTTAACTGTAGTGTAGGCTGCACAGATCGTGATCAGTGTGCAACTATTTCCGTTAAAATGATTTAATAATTTCAGTAATGGGACACACTTTAAATTATTTTGAAAATGAAAACTAAATTATTCATGTCCTCTATTGTAACATCAAATGCCACTTGTAATTCGATTTAAATGCAATACATACTTTTATTTCAGTGTTCTGTCAATTAATTTATTCATGGATACTTAGAAATGTTATTAAATAACCTGCATAACCAAGAACAATAGCATCAAACGTGACATCATTGTGCGACATCATAGAGTGACAACATGGTGTGAGAGACGACCAGTTGCTTATTATAATATTAGATAGGTTTCTGTTTGCAGTCTGTATGGTAAACTTCAGTGAAAACTATTGTTTCGTCCAACAACATATTTTGAAGTTTTGCTATTCATCAAGGAAGCTAATATGACATTGCAATCTCTTTCAGTTGATCCATGCCTTTGACTGTGGCACAGGAGCTGCCAACATCAGTAGTGAGACAAATTTAAATGATGGAGAATGGCATACAGTTAAATTTTCTCGTTCTCTTACAAAAGGTTACCTCACTGTTGATGGCGTAGATCAAGGAGAAGGGGAGTCAGGTGGAAGCACTAAATCTATAAATGTAGAATCACCTGCTTATCTCGGAGGCATTCCCAAAGAAATGTCAGATAAAGTCAGAACAAGATTGAAGGTATAGTGAATATTAATCTTAGAAATTGATTTAAAGTTGCTAAACTCACCTTGTTTTAAATATTATTTAACTCACTGGTGCTTACTAGTTTTTATTTCTTATTTTTAATGTTTTAGATTAACGATTACACTTTTGAAGGTTGTGTGAGAAATTTGGATTTAAAAGGCAAAATGTTCCGTGATCCAAAATTGTTTGGTGTCAAACCATGCTCATTCCCCTTTGAAGCAGGAGTATTTATCTCTGAAGGCGGAGGTTATATCAGAGCAAGTAAGTTCTCTTCTCATATCAATTTTTCATGTGAACACATTAAGGATTTATTATGCATTGTATTTAACAGACTTACCATCTGCAGAAATTTTTGGGAAAGTATGTAAAAGCAACATCAATTAGATTATAGAAGACTTAAAAATATGCGCCAAAAATTTAAACCTGAACAGGTATTGAAGGGCAGCAGAATATCCATAGTTAAAAAATAATTAGACATAACTATAATTGTATGAATCATGGATAATGAAAACAAAGAAACCACTGCTAGATACTGAAAATAATATAGAATAGGAAAAAATAACCTATGACACACCATAACATGAAATTAATTAAAAAAGTATATCTAATTTTGACCTGTAAAGAAATAAATTAATAAAACTAGAAAGATGTTAAAAAATATATAATAAACTTACTATAAAATTGCAATATAGTAAGTGACAGGTTTAGTGTAGGTTGAGGCCAGAAGTGTGTCTGATGTCTAGGAAGAGTTGATGCGGAAGTTCCCATCTAATGATTTTTGAAGAAGTGGTGGTGTTTTGAAAAACTCAAGACAGATATAACCTATATATATAAACTGCAATGCAGCGCATGCTCCAGTGGCAATTTCCCTACACACCCATCTTCCCACTTTCCTGAAACCACCACATTTGCCCGTTACAAATTTTAACTTTTAATTCTTTCAACGTTTTTTGTTAAATTGTTCATCATTTCCCTTGTTAATTTATTCTAATCCCTGACACCCTTACCTAAAAAAGAGAATCTTCCCGCACCCTTGTGCCTGAAATCGAGTGTCAGCTTGTGGTCATGGACATCTTTTCCCTTCCATGCACTACTTGTTTAGGAAGAACATATTATAAAAACTTGTTCTGAACCATCTCTATACCCTACACTCTACATGTGTGTTGACTTCAACTTGAGAAACAGGTGGATCTCTTTCAGTGCCTTGGATATATATATTCAGTAAACAATGAAATCAAAGGTGCTAAGTAGTGAAAAGCAATTAAATTAGGATAGGAAAATGAGCCACCACTTACCTTTAGATGACGGATGTTGTGACAGAACAGAAATATTTGCATAAGAAAATTATATTTTTGATCTCTGAGAGTAGATAAAAAACTAATAATATATATAATCCATTGTAATTCCTAGTAGATCCGAATGATATAAAATAAACTATATATTTTGGATCTAAAGAATTGAGCTATTCATAATTATAATTACAATCAAATCAATGACAAGAGACGCTAAGCGTTACATGGCGACCGTGACAGGACTTTAATTTGTGTGAATATTCAGACATGTGTTTTGGTTCATTTCATTATTTTATTAGTATTAAGAAGAGAATGTGTTGTAAAATGTTTTGTAAACAATTCTACTAGGAATAAGAGAGATGGGGATCTCAGAAGATTTATATGCAAGGTTATTCTTAGAAGTTTATCAATGTCTTTTTAAGTAAAGCCATGATAAACTAGAGGAGGCATGTGACAGAACAGAAATATTTGCATAAGAAAATTATATTTTTGATCTCTGAGAGTAGTTAAAAAACTAATAATAAATATACTCTTAGAGAGAAAAAGCAATGAGTTGTAAGTTGCTATTGAGATTAGGACTTGTGAGATGATAGTTATCAGAGTAGATTGAATGCTCGAGAAAAGCATTGCCCAAAACTGAACCTGCATCTTCTGAGAATAACCAATTCCATTGTAATTCCTAGTAGATCTGAATGATATAAAATAAACGATATATTTTGGATCTAAAGAAGTGAGTTATTCATAATTATAATTACAATCAAATCTACGACAAGAGACGCTAAGCCTTACAATGTGGAGAACAAACACACAACTGATAAAGAAATTTTCAGGACGAGCCCTTTATCAACAGGAGACTCTCACTCTGTGAGGCAGTCTCCCACATCACCCACCTTCCCAAGTAGAGGATAGAGGGAAGGAAAATACTGCCTGGATATTATCTCAAATTGAGACCAGGAGGTTGCCTTGTGCCTAGTTTGTATTGGTAGGCAGATTCCCACCTTCTGAGTTCAGAGGAGCTGTTGTTATTTGGGAGGACTCTGATAGCACAGACCGTGAAACAAGAATTGAAATTATTAGTGTCATGGGAGATGGCATGGATAGCTACTGGATGTTTTGGATTCCAAGTGAAAACTCTGGCGGTGGCCATTCATTCCAATGGCTAACAGATTGCTAGTCAAGCCAGGCAGTGTTTGCAGGTTAGCTGGTATATTACATAGGAGGTTTCACAGGTGGCGTGTCTTATGATAAGAAAGCTCTCGCTAGTGATAGGGTTGGTGAAAGTGGTGGAGACATGGTAAATATCACACATCTTACAGCCGGGTCTATTGCATTGGGTATCCTTGGGGCTCTCTGATGAGACGAGGAAGACTGTGTTTATGGACTAGTAGCTGGCTGAGGTTAGGAGGCCTGCTGAAACATGTTCTGGGAGGGCCAGTGAGGATTTTTGGAAGAATGGATCTCATTTCTGGGCAGGTTGATAGTAAATCATAACCCTGCCGAAGGATTTTTTTGATGGATTCGAGGCCAGGGAAGTATTGTGTAAACAGGACTGGACTATGGTTGGTTTCAGGAGGTTTGGAGCAGTGAATAGGTATAGTTAGTTGGTTTCAGGGAGTTTGGAGCAGTGAATAGGTAGAGCAGGTTGCAATGTGGCTCGTGAAAGTTGCTTGTCAACCAAAGCTGAGGGATAATTGTGGGATACCAATGCTTGTGAGATGTTTGAATATTCCATAAGGGATTTCTGATTGGAGCAAATACGACTGCCTCGAATGCCAAGACTGGAGGGGAGGGAACGTTTGGTGTGATATGGATGGCAACTGTCAAAATGGAGGTACTGCTGTGAAATAGTGGGTTTGGTGTGGACTGAGGAGCAGAGGTGGCCATTAGAAAGAGACAAGTCCACATCCAAGAATGTGGCGTGGGTGTGGAAGTAGGTCCACGTGAAATTCAGCGAGTTATTAAAGGTATTTAGATTATCCAGAAAATTTAGAAGGGTGTTTTCTCCACGTGTCCAGATAATAAAAAATGTCATCTATGAATCTCAGCCACAGGATGGGTTTGAGAGGGATGTTCTCCAAAAACATCTGTTCCAGGCGGTCCATGAAGAGATTAGCATAAGAAGGGGCCTTGCGAGTGCCCATGACAGTGCCACGGGTTTGGTGGTAGAAATTGCCTTCAAAGGAGAAGTAGTTGTTGTTCATTATCAGTTCAGCCAAGGTGGTGAGCTATCCATGCCATCTCCCATGACACTAATAATTTCAATTCTTGTTTCACGGTCTGTGCTATCACAGTCCTCCCAAACAACAGCAGCTCCTCTGAACTGAGAAGGTTGGAACTTGCCTACCAATACAAACTAGGCACTAGGCAACCTCCTGGTCTCAATTTAAGATAATACCCAGTCAGTACTTTTCCTTCCCTCTATCCTCTACTTGCCTCCATGCCCACTGTCTACAGTATATTGAACCAACACATACCAGAGGTGACGTTTAACTACATAGATTGTTTTATTATTATAATAATTATATTTTTTCAGTTTTATTTTGTTTACTTATTTACTTTTAATTTCTCAAATTTATGTTATGATATGCACTTTTTGCAACATTTTGCGTTGCTCAGGTATTAGCTCCAATTCACTGTCCCCGTCTCCCTGTCTTCTGTTTGAATTTAATCCCACCAAGTTCCTGACTAATGGTCATTCTCTGAAATGGTCTCCTTCACCCCCCCCACCCCCCACCCCACTTTTTTCCTTGATTTTCTCCTGTTGAAGAAGGAGCAAGTCCCGAAATATTCATTGTTTTTCCTGTGGTTTGTGCTTGTTTATGTGTTCACTCCATGATATCATCATCTAAGGTAAGTGGTGGTTCATTTCGCTATTCCTTTTTTGTAAATCCATAGGCTAATTAGCTCCTATTATTTCCTGGTAACTATATATATGATAGGGAAATATAACCCAACACTGTTGGCTCGTATTTCCCTATGCTTCCTTAGGTTTATTGCCTTAAAGCATTTTCCTGCTTATTGTGTCCTTTTTTTTTTTTTTTTTTTTTTTGCTGTCATCAGTCTATTCACTGGTTTGGTGCAATCCTTCATCCCTTCCTATCCTGTGCTAACCTCTTCATTTCTACATACCACTTACAGCCAACGTCCTCAATTATCTGCTTCATATATTTTAATCTCTGTCTTCCTCTACAGTTCTTACCTTCAACTGTTCCCTCCACTAACAAATTAAACAATCCTGCATGTCTCAAAATATGACCTACCAGCCTGTCTCTTCTTTTTGTAAGCTTCTTCCACAAACTTCGTTTCTCACCAATCATTTCCAAAACTCGTTCATTTCTTACTTTGTCTGTCCACTTAATTTTCAGCATTCTTCTGTAACACCACATTTCAAATGCTTCAATTTTCTTTATTTCTGGTATTCCTTAAGTTCATGTTTCACTACCATAAAGTGCTGTGCTCCACACAAAGAGCTTTAAAAAGTTCGTTCTAATTCCTAGATCAATATTTGAAACTAAAAGGTTTCTCTTTTTCATGAAGGCTCTTTTTGCTAGTGCTATTCTGCTTTTAACATCATTCCTGCTTCAGCCATTGGTTGTAATTTTACTTCCCAAGTAACAGAATTCTCTTACTTCTCCTATTGCATCCGATCCTATTTTTATATTTAATCCACTAGTATTGGTATCATTTCTGCTCCATTTCATCACTTTTGTCTTGCTTTGATTTAAATTCAGTCCAAAATCTTCCTTCAGTATTTTATTCATGGCATTCAGTAACTTCTCAATATCCTCAGCCCTCTCTGCTAACAAGACAATGTCGTCAGCAAATTGTAGTATACTGGTTTCTTCTCCCTGAAAATTTATGCCACATGGAAAATTTTCTTTGACTTTCTTCATTGCTTCTTCTACATACAAGTTGAATATTAACGGGGATAGACTACAACCTTGTCTCACACCCTTTTTAACTGATGCATGTCTCTCATGATTCTCTACTTTTATTATAGCCACCTGATTCTTATATAGTTTATAGAGTATTCTGTTTGATCTTTCTATATGCAACATCTACTTTACCTACAACCATTTCCTTTTCTACTTCTTCACATTTTTCTTGTAGCCATTTTTCTTTTGCTATTTTGCATTTCCTATTTATTTGATTTCTAAATTGCCTATACTGCTCTCTTCCTGTTTCATCCTGAGCATTTTTGTACCTTCTCCTCTGATCCATCAGCTCCAAAATTTCTTCTGTGATCCAAGGTTTTCGGGAAGCTTGTTCCCTAATGCCTAATGTTTCTTTACCAGCTTTCATTATTTCGGTCTTTAATACGTTCCATTCGTCCTCGGTTGAACTCCTTTCAGAGTTACTTCTTAGACCTAAGTCTACCATTTCTGCAAATTTTTCTCTTGTGCTAGATTGTTTCAGTTTATTCACTTCCAATCTATTCTGTTTATACTGCTTCCTTATTCGCTTAAATTTCAGCCTGCACTTCATTATTATCAAATTGTGGTCAGAGTCTATGTCTACTCCTGGGTACGCTTTACAATCTAGAACTTGATTCCTGAATCGCTGTTTGACCATGATATAATCTAGCTGATATCTTCCTGTATCCCCAGGACGTTTCCAGGTGTATATTCTTCTTGCATGGTTCTTACACAGTGTGTTTGCCACTACTAGCTTATATCTTTCACAAAATTCTAGCAACCTGCTTCCTCGTTCATTTCTTTCTCCTAGACCAAAACTTCCTATAGTATTCCTCTCTTTTCCTTCTCCCACTATTGCATTCCAATCACCCATAATTATTAGATTTTCCTCCCCCTTCACATATTGGATTAATTCTTCAATTTCAGCGTATATTTTTTCTATTTCTTCGTCATCTTCCTGTGATGTTGGCATATACACTTTTACTAATGTGGTTGGGACGGGCTTAGTTTCTAAACTCACCAAAATAATCCTGTCACTAAACTGTTCATAATAACTCACCCGTTTCCCAACTTTCTTGTTCATTACAAATCCTACACCAGTGACTCCATTGACAGCTTGTGTGCTAATTATCCTGTGTTCCCCAGACCAGAAATCCTGTGTGTCCTTCCATTTAATCTCACTAATCCCAACAACTTCTAACATAAGTTGTTCAATCTCCCTTTTTAAGTTTTCTAACCTACCTGCCCTATTCAGACTTCCAACATTCCACGCTCCGAGTCGTAGAATGTTTCTATCCATTCTGATGACTCCTCCCTGAGCAGTCCCCACCCGGAGATCCGATTGGGGGACTATTTTACCCAGGAAGAAGCCATCTTGATATATTTAATTTGAGAGTATTACATGTCCTTGGGATACCCTTTGGGTTTTTAACGCAGTGGTTTCCCGTTGCCTTCTACATCCCCATGCCGTTGATCATTTCTGATTCATCCGCCTTTAGGGGCTGTTACCAACCCCAAGGGCAAGAGGGTGCCCTGAACCACTCCCCACTTTTCCGCCCTCCTTTCGGAGGCGGTTGGCAAGCAGTGAGTGACTCCTTATAGCGGGAATCTTTTAGTCGCCAGAGTCTCGTCCATGCAAACAGGGTGCACCACGTGAGGGAGAGGTTGATACTTCGTTGGAAAAGGCTAGTAGAGCCTCTCCCAAACCCTTACACCCCTCATTGTTATTATTATATATATATATATTTAACTTGACTTAGTCCACAATTGGAAAGTTGGTTGGATCCTCCTGAAGGAGGCATACTAAGCCATTGTGTCAGAGGTAGGACAGCCAGTTCCTTTCCTCTAGGACCTACAGTTTAACGTGGAATCCGAACCACGGAGCGTCCTGGCATAGCTCATATGATCAAACACAACTCTAAAAATTCCTCCGCCTGCCGGGATTCGAACCCGGGACCGGAGCAGTGAATGTATAGAAAGCTAGCGCCTTAACCACTGAGCTACCAGAACTACTATATATATTTTTTTTAAAAAGGAAAATTGGCCATTATCCATGTCATAATATTAATGTGATGGTTATGATTTACTCTAAGAACTGACAAACCCAAAAGAGGTGTAAGTTAAATCTTGACTATTGTGTATTTGTGAAAGAGTAACCCAGTTAACATATATAAGGTAGAATTTTTACTATCTAGTGCACAGTGTGCATAGTGGTCGAGGACCATATGGCAGTAGTGTAGATTTGAGTTGAGTATACAGTGTGCCAGTTAATATCAGACTAAGTATATAAAGAAAGTAAAGAAATTTAAGTCATATAGTATCTTACAGATCAAAGCAGAGAACGTTTCAGCAAATGGAAGGAAGGCACAAGTACAGTAGAGTCAAGGTGGGAAGACTTCTAGGAGATAATAAGAAAGGGGGAAGAAAATTTGATTCCAAAGCAGAAAATAAAGATAAGCAGAGATCCTGTTGTAAGCATCTTAGAATTTGGTTAAATTCTACTTTTCTTGGCTATTAGGCATAGGGGAGGTGGTAAACCTTCCAGAATTTGTTAAATCATTAACGTTGTACCTACAGTATATGTGAGGAACGATTGCTAGAGAAGCTGATACTGCAGCCCATTTCAAAGCAGAAAGCGTTTTAAAATCAGAAACAACATTAAACATGTAATAATAGCCTAAATAAACAGTTAATAATAGTAAATAGTTTGTAAACTTACCTAAATCAGTGAAATCCTCAGTTATTCAACTAGTAAACAATCAATTTTGGTTACGTGATTATATCATTATTTCTCAACAGTTTTCGATGCACTAAAGAATTTTTATAATAATAATAATAAACCAAAAGAAAGTAAAATTCACTAAAAACCAATAATTTCAGCTGTATAAATAAAGAAAACAATTCTAAAACTTCGTTGAGTATACTTGCATTGTTAACACACCGTTAATAACATGTTTTCAGTAATTTTCGGAGCTAACAAGTGAATTTTAAGTAAGAATAGAAAACACTGCATAACATATTAAAGTTTTAAAACTTTCCACTCAGTTTAATAAACAAAAAATCCCTTTTAAACAAAATTACTTTGTGAAGGAAAACATGCCAACTTCCAAATTAGATTGTGAAGCTTTTAGACCATCTAAGTAAACAAAACCACTTTAAAATGATTAATAAAATAGGGGAATAATTCTGAAACCAGCACTCTTATGAAATAAACTGTAAATATTAGTTTTGAACAACGGTAGATTACAGCATTCACCACCTCAGAATTTCGAAGGTTAATAATTTTTGAAGTACTTAACATATCAAAATTCTAAATAGCTCCTCGGAGAGGGCAGAAATGTGGGAAAAATCTGATAAAGGTTTAAATAAGATATATGAAAATTTTTAACATAGGTTGCACAATACCCCGGAAGAACTAAAGCTAGTCAAAACAACAGTACCATTTTTCTAACACAATTAAAGTTTTACGGTGATTTGAGAAACTTTAGAGCCATAGTCCCCATAACAAGAAACATTCATGATGAATCATTCTATACACTGAATTTTCGAGGGCTCTCCATTAAAGTATTTTCATTTAACCCTTTTTGACATGCGTGGTAAAGAGGCTAATCTACAAAAGAGCTTGCAGGCCTGACATCTAGGTCTTTTGTCAGGAAAGCATTGATGTGTTAAGACGTATCGCTTGAAATCTTATGGCGAGGCGCTAGGCCTCATGGGTAGCTGGACTAGGAAGTGAACCATACATTATGTTTAAGTATACGCCATGATGGATTTTGGAAGTGTCAAATGCAAACTTAGCAGTGGTTAAGTGACTTTAAATTAATTGAGGGGTTTTCTGTCCGCTTCCTACGATGCATAACTTGCTTTCTTCCGGAAAAGAATTTCCGATAGCCTAACAATCAACTGTATTGAACTTTGTGTTTTAATTTCTGAATATAACATTATTGACAAATTCAACAGTCATTTTATTTCTTAGTGAGAACTTATTCCTTGTCTCTAAGAAAGTAATTATGAGTGGCAACCGATCTAATTTACAGTTGATTAAATTCCAAGGGCATTTTCACAGTCTACAGTTTGTGAACTTCCAAAAAAACATTTTTTAATATGAAGAATTGTAGGAGAAATAAGTTTGTTAATTAAGGAATGTTATACTGATATTAACCCCTATATCAGTCTTTGCCCCTTACACTTTGTACTATAATAGGGGAGTGAGGAGGTTAAAGAGAACATAACAGAGTTAAGAGACTGCAGGGTAGCAGGGAATATTTAAAACAACTAAACAAGGACTTAATAATTGCAAAGAATGTGGCTAATGATGGGTTTATGAAAAGTATTGTCAGTGCAAGAGGAGCATTGACTGACGCACCTAGAAATTTCTATGGCTATATCAGGAAACTAAGGGATAGGGAGAGTACAGAAACGCTTATATATAAGGATAGAGAAGAAGTTACAGAGGATTTGAAAAAAGCAGAGACTTTAAGTAACTGGTTTAGTGAAAGCATTATGGAGAATGAATCAGAAACGGGAGGGTTTAATTCGGAGAATGAGCTTAAAACCACAATTAGAAATGAAGAGATAAAAAAAATTGAAATTCATCCTTTCGAGGATACATTGGACAGGTGGCAGGAAAAGGTTACAAAATTCTCCACTTGTTGGAGAGAGTGATGAGGGGATGTACGAGAGAAGTAAAGGAATTGGGTTACAAAACATTGGTCAGACCATTATTCAAATATGGTAGTGTAGTATGGGACCCACATTTTGAGTATCAAATACAGGATTTGGAAGGGGTGCAGAGGAGGGCTGCTAGATATGTTTCTGGAAATTATCGCAGAATGCAATCAGTGACAGATATGATAAAGGAGCTGGAATGGGATTCATTGCAAGACAGGAGGGGGGTAAAGAGGGTCATGGGAGTGTACAAGGCATATATTGGTGACGAGGCGTGGAAAGATATTGGTGTAGGCATGAAAAGTAATGCATGGAAGGGAAAAGATCGGATTTAATTTAATTTGCTTGCAATGGAACACAAGCTCCGGTGGCAATTTCCCTACACACCCATCTTCCCCCTCCCCCATCCTGTACCCACCTACATTTGCCCACTACAAATCTTATCTTTAAATTATTTCAAAGTTTTCGGTAAATTATTCATCATTTCTGTTGGCAACTCATTCCAATCCCTGACACCCTTACCTAAAAAAGAGAATCTTCCTACACCCTTGTGCCTGAAATCGAGTGCCAGCTTTCATGGTCATCTTTTCCCTTCCAGGCACTACTTTTCATACCTATTGCAATATCTTTCCATGTCTCATCGCCAGTATATGCCCTGTACACTACCATGACCCTCCTCATCCTCCTCCTGTCTTGCAGTGAATCCCATTCCAGCTCCTTTATCATATCCGTCACTGATTGCATTCTGTGATAATTTCCAGAAACAAATATAGCAGCCCTTCTTTGCACCCTCTCCAACGCCTGTATTTGATACGTAAAATGAGGGTCCCATACTACTCTACCATATTCGAGCAATGGTCTCACCAAAGTTTTGTAACCCAGTTCCTTTTCTTCTCCAACACATCCCCACATCACTCTCTCCAACAAGTGCAGAACTTTGAAACCTTTTCCTACCTCCTGTCCAATGTGCCCAGCCCAGTTAAGCTTGTTATTAAAAGTAATGCCAAGATATTTACATTTCAAGTCTTCAGCAAGCAATTCTTTCCCCACCTTATATTGATAATTAACCTTTTGTTTTTTATTTGTGTATCTAATAAGCTGACTCTTCTTTGTATTTATCTTCATCCCATGTTTACCAACCCAACTAGATATCCTGTCCAGATCACCCTACAACTGTTTACAATCTTCTATCGTTTTGATTCTTTTATACAGCATTATGTCATCTGCAAACAATCTAATCTCAAATAAATATCTTTCGGGTTTTCTGCCGGTTAATATATTTATTTGGATCTTTTAACGACGTTTCGGCAACTGCCATCGTTGCCTTCATCAGGTTAAATCTCACTTGCAAGGACAAGACATGACTGACTCGCGAGCCAGTCCTGGCTCCTATTTATAGCCTGTTGTCAAGGGAAGCTTCACGCTGCTCTTTGATTGGTTGGCGGTGCACACGGCCATAGACGGGGTCAACCGGTTTGGTTGCATCTCTGCATCTCGTGGCTGCATCCCGTAGCTCAGCAACTGGATGGCATTTAGTAGATCCATGGCAGTATCTTGAGTGGTCACCCATCCAAATAAAAACCACGCATAACGTTGCCTTAACAGTTGGCATATGCGGTCACCCATCCAAGTGCTCTCCACACTCATCGTTGCTTAACCGGTTGTCAAGGGAAGCTTCACGCTGCTCTTTGATTGGTCGGCGGTGCACACGGCCATAGACGGGGTCAAACCGGTTTGGTTGCATCTCTGCATCTCGTGGCTGCATCCCGTAGCTCAGCAACTGGATGGCATTTAGTAGATCCATGGCAGTATCTTGAGTGGTCACCCATCCAAGTAAAAACCACGCATAACGTTGCCTTAACAGTTGGCATATGCGGTCACCCATCCAAGTGCTCTCCTTAAGCAACGATGAGTGTGAACGAAAGAAAGGGATTCTAATACCAGTATTCAAGAAAGGAGGCAGTACTTACTATCAGAATTAATCTCATATTACTTTGATGTAGGCTGTGCCAAGATTAATGAGAAAGTTTTGGAGAGCAGAGTAGGCAGAGTATTTGAAAGACAGTTAAGGGAAGAACAATGTGGATTTAGACAAGTAAGGTCAACCATTGAACGCATATTCGCAGTAAGGCAGCTTCAAGAGCACTAGAATGAGGATGGGAAGGAATTGGTGATGGCCAATCTGGACATTGAAAAGTTGTATGACAGCATCTGCCAAAACAGAGTATGAGAAGCAATGAGAGAAAATCAATAAAGAAGGAGATAGTGGAAAGAGTGAAAGATGTGTGTGGTGGGAAGTAAAAGCTTTGGGAATGTGTGAATCTTCCCTCCTGCTATGTATTTTGCCTCTTACCTGACTAAGGTTATTAACCAAAATATTGTGAATTGTGTTTGTGCTTTTATTAATGAATTATTTATGATTTTAATGTTCCAATTACAGGCCTAAAATTTCTTAAATTTTTAAAAATCATTATTATTACTGGTTCCTTTATGCTGAAATTTAAGTCCTTAAGGTTCTTTTAGCATTTACAACAATATTTGTAACTATTTACTCTATATTTAACTGAAAAGCCTTGTTTCTTTGAATAATCCTAATCCTATTGTTCACCTCATTAATGGCATAACACATGCCAGCTGTTCCACAAGAACTCTCTTGAATAACTTTTCTAAAAGATTTTCTTCCTTAATAAACTATAACTGCTTGTATCTGCCCTTGGAAGTTGTGGTAATGTTATCTATAAAAGTCATTCACTCGTTGGCTCTACTTCAAAACCTAATACTGAATATACTTTCTCCCACTTGTAAGATAGCTAAAAGCCCTATTGCGTTATAATATTCAACACAACACATTTGCTTTGAGGTTGCAATTAGTATGATTAGATTAGTGTATTTTTAGAGTGAACAGATTTTATGGGAAGCAAGTGACAAAAAGATAGAGATACTAAGATCAATAGAATTTGATATGCATTCCTACACATAATGTGCCCCAAATTGGTCAGAGAGTAACTTATTGTGTTTTTGTGACTGTTTGTACTGCTGTGACCAATAGTAGGTGAAAATTCCTTTCTCTGGATTTTTTGTTTTGTTTGTTTTAAACTTTTCTTTAGTGTATTATTCCATATTAACATGAAAAAATATACTACCTTGGGCTAAACCATCTTCTAGTTCTTTTCTTTTGTCATCATCTTTTTTTATGAGGTTCATTTCCTGATTGAAAGCACTTGTTGGATCCAGTACTGGCTTGATATTGTACCCTACTGTACCTCGCCCTTACTGGTTGTCTACATCATAACATTGCCTGTTCCCACCATGTAAAGGAAGGGATTAGTCTTTTGGGAAACGATGATTTTATACGTTTCTCTTTTTCTGTTTTAATTTTTGCTGTGTTTTGCCTGTCTGGGTATAAACCACTGGAAAATGAACTATTGTAAAACAAACAAGGAAATAAGCTATTATTTTTTCATTTTTAAAAATGATTGTTGATTTTTAGCTCACCTATAATTTACTGTACTTCCTCCCTCTTTGCTGCCTGAATAATAATAATAAAATCCTATTATTATAGTTGAGCTTGACTTGAACCTTCATGTTAAAATTAACCAAATTTTTACTGATTAGGTCACAAGAAATACTTGATAAAAGTATTTTAATGGTGATAGGTATCATTTTAGAATTAGGTTTACATTTTTTATTTACTTGCTTTCTTGACATCTACCTGTCTTTCCCTATTTCTTCCTTTGCAACTTTCTATAAGGCTTTCGTTTTCTTTGTAGCTCAGTGGGCACATCAATTGTTTCCAATTTTTTAATATCTCTTACAACTCTGTTAACTCTATCCAACTGTGGTGCTGTTTACTATGATTTTGATTTTTTTTTTTTTTTTTTGCAAAAAATATAATAATGACCCACTACTGTGGTTGCATGCATTAACCCGCGATCACTTGCGCCTATTGTTGTCGCGCGTTAACTCCCGTGTTAAATTTTTTCTAACAAAGATATTTTTTTACGTTTTTGGCTGTAAGTTCCATACAGAGATACAATTAGGAAGTAAATTACTTCTTTATTATTATGAACACATTATAACTACATATAAACATAAAATGAAACATACATCTTGCTTTAGTTTTAAATTCGAATTATTTGCTTCCCCTTTTACACCTGGAACCTGTGTCACAATATTCTGACAAGCTGTTTTTGATGGAGGGGCTTTGTGCTTGAATCATTTTGTTTTCCCATCCCTACCTAGATACATATTACGATTTGTAGAAGTCAGGGCTACAGCAGACAGTTTCCGAATCGCTGCCAGACTGATCTGTTGCTGTGTCTATCTCTTCATGTTCAGACTGTGCTTTGGTATCTGAAGACAAGCCTTCTGTGTGGATATATTTGTCCAATGGTTCCTCTAGCCACATCAATATCTTTTCGTTTGACATGACGTTTTTCTGTAAAATTTTATATATTTTCACATTTGACATTGTATGTCATGTACTTGGTGTACGCAACTGCTTCATTCATTATGTAAAACCCAACAAGTATACTTACTTTTTTATATAAACCATGTAATACGTGCAGAATATGTGCAGGAGAAGAAATTAACCTAATCACAAGTCACTAGCACAGAGAAACATCCTAAAAGAGAAACAAGGTGGTGTTTCATGAATGCACAAGGTATTGTTACGTGAGAACTCCCGTGTGAGAAACAATCTAACAATGCACACCGCTTCAAACAAAGCCGCTACCAGCAGGCTTTACTTGTAATTGGAGTGACGAAAGACATGTGGAATTAAGGTCGAGATATCAAAGAAAGCATTGCTAGATCAACACTTCAATATCTTTGAAATATATTGTAATATTTCAGTAAAAAAATCAATTTTACATTTTTTCTCATGCACGAGCCATCCCGGGTTAAAGCATCACCACACTGGTTGCATAGGTATACAGGACCAGAATTGAGTCCTGATCCTCATGTACTGGCCATCCTGATTGGCAGTTTCTCACAATCATCAAGGTGAATGCTGGGGAAGTTCCCAATCTCCGCCTCATAATCCCTATATATTTCACACAAAATGTATTTATTACACATAGAACATAGTTACATGTTTCACATATAACATTCCTCCAAACCTTTAAATACTTTGGATCAGACAAATCTAATTCAGTCAGTGCTTCTATTCACCTACCCTTATAATTAAACACCAGATGCTTGGTGTCTGTGTCTCGTCATCACTCAGAGCAGATAAAGGGAAAAATCCATAATCACGTAAAAAAACAATAACACATGTACAGTGTCATATGTCCATGCCATTGATAGTTTTGTGAATCTTTAATTATCAATAAACCATCTGTGTTTTATAAATGGTTTCACAATTAATATTTTTTTCTACTTACTTTGCCTGCCAATGAAATAGTGTTACTGGGTTGAAGGAATTGTAAAAATTGTGTTCATTAATTAAATAGACTGAGTAACTGATTTTTGTTTCAGGACCAGTTTTCAGAGTTGGACACACAATGAAAATACAGATGGACATAAAACCACGTAGTTTATCAGGAATATTGCTGTCAGTACATGGTAAGGTTGATTACCTTATTCTTCAGATGGTCAATGGGACAGTTAAATTCAGTGTGGACAATGGAGGTGGTCCAATAAGTGCAACATTTTCACCTACGGAAAAGTATTTCTTATGTGATGGACGATGGCATCAAATTTTGGGTAAGAACTTATTGATCACTGTGAAAAATTTTAGATGTTTGAAGATTCCTTATAATCTTACTGGAAACAGAATCTAGATCAAGATATATTTTATGTTGTAACATTATAGTCTATTCACTGTTTCATTCCTTGGAAAATAACTTTTTCTTTGAAAGAATGTAGCAAGCATGTAGCCTTTCTCGATGTATCAGTTGAATAAAATCTTCTTGAGCTTTCTTCCCTGTGGTAAGCTTGAGATGATTTTATTCAGTATTTTTTTTTTTTTAGTCAACTTGTCTTTATTCAATAATAGCTGTCAACCACTACTTTGTTCCCATCAAATGTTAATTTAAAGATCCCCTTTCAAAGCAACATCTTCAAAAGTTACATGATCTGTGGCTATGGTCAATCACTGAATGCAAATTCTTTTTGCACAAGTGTCTCCATAACAAACAGTAACTTAATTCCTCCGAATAGTGTGATGTCGCTCGTATGCTGAATTCATGATTCAGATTTCAACTGCAAGAAGTAAATTACCTTTAAATGGATACTACACTCCTGGAAATTGAAATAAGAACACTGTGAATTCATTGTCCCAGGAATGGGAAACTTTATATACACATTCCTGGGGTAAGATACAACACATGATCCCACAGACAGAACCATAGGCACATAGACACAGGCAACAGAGCATGCACAATCTCGGCACTAGTACCGTGTATATCCTCTTTTCGCCACCAATGCAGGCTGCAATTCTCCCATGGAGACGATCGTAGAGGTGCTGGATGTAGTCCTGTGGAACGGCATGCCAAGCCATTTCCACCTGGCGCCTCAGCTGGACCAGCGTTCGTGCTGGACGTGCAGACCGCGTGAGATGACGTTTCATCCAGTCCCAAACATGCTCAATGGGGGACAGATCCAGAGATCTCCCTGGCCAGGGTAGTTTACTTACACCTTCTAGAGCACGTTGGGTGGCACGGGATACATTTGGACGTGCATTGTCCTGTTGGAACAGCATGTTCCCTTGCCGGTCTAGGAATGGTATAACGATGGGTTCGATGACGGTTTGAATGTACCGTGCACTGTTCAGTGTCCCCTCGACGATCACCAGAGGTGTACGGCCAGTGTAGGAGATCGCTCCCCACACCATGATGCCGGGTGTTGGCCCTGTGTTCCTCAGTCGTATGCAGTCCTGATAGTGGCGCTCACCTGCACGGCGCCAAACACGCATATGACTATCATTGGCACCAAGGCAGAAGCGACTCTCATCACTGAAGACGACACGTCTCCATTCGTCCCTCCATACACTGTAAGGAACTTGGCCGATACTGGGGCTGAGTATCGCCTAAGTGCCTTAACTTAAACTCTTGATAGCACCTCACTGTTCGATGAAAACTTACTGAATATGTTAATTTGCTTTGACCATGTTGCCTGGATATTCAACTAGAATGCTTCAGGTCGCCACAATATTTGATGACCTCAAATATTGAAAAGGTGATTCAATAGCTACGGAAATAAAACAGTTCACTTTCCCAAAAATTCTTCAAATTTATTTAAATGAAATCAAAAGTTCAAAACAGCATTCTCAAAGTTGACTAGGCAAATCGAACACTCGTTCCAAAAGTTTGCAGATTGTGGAGAGAAATCTAACTGACCGAAACCCCTTTAGTAAATTTAAAAGTTCATGTTAGTTACTATATAACACGACATGATCCAACATGGTTGAACTAGCCAGCGTGGCGAGTTACAACCAGCGCGACGAAAGACAGACCGAAAAAGACGACCGACAGGAACAGACCACAGGCCGGAACAGACCGCGGACAGGAACAGACCACAGGCAGGAACAGACAAACCATAATGGCGACGGGCTCTTTTATCGAAACCACGAGAACCAGTGATGTCAGCAACTGTATCACATCTTTTTGCTTCCGCGTAGCTCAAAGTATGTGTAATTTATTTGACAATCCCGACTATTAAAAATGTTCAAACTTTGACAGTATCTGGACTTATCTACTAGAAGTCTGACGGCAGTCTCTTGAGAAATTTAGAGTAATTAATTTTAAAGTTTCAGCTGTTTAAGACTCTGCGTAGTGATACATTCAAATCTGGGTAAAATCCCTAAGTGTTCTAGAATTTTACGCGCGTGCACAACAATCCGTGACAATCTATTTTACAAAAACTTAATTACCGGACAAATGCTTAAACTTTTTATGAAAACCCATATATGTATGAAATCGTCGTAATTAGGGCTATCTGCTGATGTAAAATTTAAATTGATATCTCTTTGAATAAAAAAGCTCATTATTTTCTCTTAATTAAAATCACTAATTAGACTTGGCCGAATTACTTAATTTTATTGCCAAAATATCGGGGATAGTGCTGACTACAGCTGGTGATAAAAGTTCGGTTGTAGCTTTACTGGGTTTAAAGATATTACAGATCTTAGAATTTCTACTTTTATGATCGCGTGTTTCAAAACTTGAACAAACGGGAATATCTCTTAAACCAAATGTTTCCCGATATGATAATTACACTTTAAAATGATTTTTATAACGAATTACAACTGTGAGCAAGATTACGGGGAAATTCCTTAAAGTTGAAAACTGCACTTCTCGAAATTTCTAAGTCCCGCCTAAGCAAAACTAGAATTTGCCAAAATTCTATGGTGCTTACAACACGCCTGTCGCGACACCACTGGAGGCGGGCTGCACGATGTTGGGGCATGAGCGGAAGACGACCTAACGGTGCGCGGGACTGTAGCCCAGCTTCATGGAGACGGTTGCGAATGGTCCTCTCTGATACCCCAGGAGCAACAGTGTCCCTAATTTGCCGGGAAGTGGCGGTGCAGTCCCCTACGGCACTGCGTAGGATGCGACGGTCTTGGCGTGCGTCCGTGCGTCGCTGCTGTCCGGACCCAGGTCGACGGGTACGTGCACCTTCCGCCGACCACTGGCGATAACATCGATGTACTGTGGAGACCTCGCGTCCCATATGTTGAGCAATTCGGCGGTACATCCACCCGGCCTCCCGCATTCCCACTATATGCCCTCGCTCAAAGTCCGTCAACTGCACATACGGTTCACGTACATGCTGTCGCGGCATGCTACCAGTGTTAAAGACTGAGATGGAGCTCCGTATGCCACAACAAACTGGCTGACACTGACTGCGGCGGTGCCCAACCGCTGCGCAGCTAGCGCCCTTCGACGGCCAACACTGCTGTTCCTGGTGTGTCCGCTGTGCCGTGCGTTTGATCATTGCTTGTACAGCCCTCTCGTAGTGTCCGGAGCAAGTATGGTGGGTCTTACACACCGGCGTCAATGTGTTCTTATTTCAATTTCCAGGAGTGTACTTTGTTTAATTGCTTAGCTTAGAACATACCATATTCTACTCGTGGGATCACAGGCTCTACATTAATAGAAATCCCATTAAAATCTGACTAATAGTTTTTGTGTGAATCACGTTAAGTATAAAATTAGCTTAAACTCCTTAGCATTTCACATGAAAAAGAAACAAAACCCATTTCAACAATGGGATATACTTAAATTAAAAATAATGACAATCGGTTCAGAAGGATTTATTTACATGAATCGTGTTCAAAAAAAAAAAATGATCTTAAATTCTCAGATTATCAATATCTCATAAAATTGAAACATACCCTATTTTACCCATGGGAAGTACATTAAACAAAATCCCTCCAGTTCTTTTAGTCACATTCAGTGTTTTTTTTTTTTTTTTTTTTAAAAATCTGACTTGTAGTTTTTACGTGAATCATGTTCAGTTAAAATTTTTGAGTTTTACAATTTCAAACCAATATGAAATGTGCCCTATTTCACCTAAGCAACCAGGGGCTAATACAAATTGGCTATATATTAATAGAAACACAATCAAATTCTATTTTTGCATTCAACAAAAAACTATCATTCCAACTTGCAGACAGACAGGAGAAAAAGGGGAGGGGGTGAAGAAAAAATCAGTTGTTTCCTTCTTTGTAGCTTAGTAATAGCAACTGGAATTAATTTATATATTTAAAAAAAATCTGAAATGCACAGACTTTTATTATATGTATAGATAATGTTATTGGGGGGGATAGTTTTGTTTCACATAATACACTTGCTTGTTATCATTAACATGTAATTAATCTATTTTTTCGTATTATTTCATGTGTTCAGTCATTGTTCTTAGTTCACAGTTAGATAGATGGACTACAAAAGTAGTTGTGGGAGTTTGTTAGATATTTTGTATAAATGAAATGTGTAAGTGATTCTTACTTTGTTAGTAGTTAGCCAATAACTTTTTTTTTTACCAGATATATGATGCAGTGTGAAACTAATTTATTTAAAATGGTTTTTCTCAAACATTGTTAATCAGTAAAGCAACACTTATTACAATGTTACCATTGCTAGGAAGGGATGCATGTTAATTAATAACTTTACATGTAGAGAGGAAGGTCATAACATACAACAGCAGGAGATTTGATGTTGTAGAATCAGATACAAAACACTCATAAAATATAAAGTTTTTGATAAACACTCTTCCTAGGATGACTGCAGACAGACTCTATATAAAGTAGTGCTTGATTTCAGGCTTTAGGAAGTGGAAACATTTTCATTCAGGCAGTGTTCATTAAGCACATGGTTCATTACTGTTTAAAGACTTTGAATTTCACTAATTTCAAAAGTAAGTAGAGAAATTAAGTAAAATTTGCCACATTAATTACACTTAGTAGGCTACATCTAAATCTGTGGCATATAAAGATATTATCATAGCACAATTAGAGTAGCAATTTCACATATGGGGTAGACAATGGCTAAATAAATTTTATATTTTTCTTATGATTGGTCGTTAAACTTTCTCTGTGAACAAATTTAAGCTTTCTTTGATTTCAGAAGTACTTTTAAAGCTTCGATGTTCATCAGTGAATGAATGAGTTGCAAAATTGGTCAAATTTGCATATAAATAACTTCCAAACTAAGAATTGGAACAAAACACAATTTAATATCTTTACTAAGCTTGCTGATATTTCAGCATAATAGAAATTTGAAACATGTTGCTTCAACAAGACTGAAGATATAGGTACAAAATTACCTGAATTGCTTAAAAAGAAGAAGAAGGGTAGACAGTGCCACCAGTGACTGCGGTGTGCCAAAAAAAAACCTCAATATTCATACAGTGATTTCTCATTATATAAACTCTCTCATCTGCTATGGTCACAGAATGCTTCAATTTCTTTACATAAAATTCCCACGTACTCAATTTCAATACAAGAAACAAAAGTAACTTGCACACTATTCAGACATTGTTATAATTAGTACAAAGAGCAGTTAATTATTGTGGGTAAATTCTGTTTAGTAAACATAAAGCTGTTTGCAGAAAACAAAGTTGTATTTATAGAAAAGTACTTCTACTCCGTTCGCAAATTTTTGAAAAAAGAATTAACTGTATTTATTATGACGTTTATAAAAATCAGTTTCAAATTTTCCAAATGCTTAGTTTTTATTTGTTTGTAAGATATAGTAGTTTTTCTCAGTGGCTATTATTATTCATTTTGTATGTGTATGTATTAACCATGATATGTTCCACATCCCAGAGGTCCTTCTTCAGCAGAGATCTTTGGGACAAAAATATTAAATAAAAACAAAAAGTTATAGGAGTTAGATTTCAGAGGTGAATGCAGAATGGTCATAATTGGTGAGGATACAAATTTACCAGGTGTATACTATGGATTAACAGAACAAAAATTTATAAACTCTTTAGTGAAGGAAGGAGATTTTGCACAGTTTGTAGGATAGAGCATGAAGGTACCAAACATGATAGATATCTTCCTAATAAATCCTGTTGATTGTTGGGTATTGGGCTATGGAAGTAATAAGTGGTAATCAAGCAATTCTGATAGATATTATAAGCTCCTACATCATGGGTTTTAAATTCACATAAAGCTGGTAAACTACTTTGGTTTGTGGAATTTACCACAAGTCACAATCAATATCTGATATAGAGTAGTTGGAAGACCAACGATGGCCAAAGTTAGTGCTGGTAAATTATAATGTGTATATGGGTAATAAGGCATGAATGGATATTGATAGAATAATTTTTTTAAAATCATAAATTTGGAGAGTAGGTCTTTAGGGAAATTGTAACTAGGGCTTGTGTTCCATAGCTATTAAATTATATTCTTAGTAATTTTGATATGTATTTATATAACAGTGCACATTTTATAACTATTATTTCTCAATGTATCATTGCAGTTTTGTGAACTGACTGAGTTGGTTTGAACTGTGTGTTTACATCAATCCTTTTGCTGAATTTTTTTTTTGTGCCTTACAGTATTAGTTTTCTTTCCACATTTTCATTTTTTAAAGCAATTAGCATAACATTAACCTATTGAAACAATTCAGTTCATTAGTTACATGTAAATTTGTTATCATAACATTCTTTTCCTTATACAAATCTACAAATAAATATTGAATATTGTTACAGCGGTGAAAAGACGAAATGTTGTTACCTTATCAGTTGATTCTACACCATCTCAACCAATAATTGGAAGACCTGGAAATACAGCAACTGATACCAAGTCACCTCTGATGATTGGTGGACGAGCAAGGCCAAATATTACTTTACGAGGATTGGAAGCTAAAGAAAATTTTGTTGGGTGTATTAAGAACATTATTATTAATGACCAGATCATAAATATCACCAGAAAACAGACTGGAGGCAATGTAATGCCAGGCTCATGTCCTATGACGTAATTTTTTTTAGTTGTAAGAATAAATTTTTAAAAATCTTCTCAAGTGGGAAATTATTTTTTATATCCGTTATCTACAATATCATAAAGTACAGTGCAAATAACAAAGAAAAAAAACCAACTAATTTTACTCTGTAAATGTGTGTTCGTGTAAACAAATAGTTCAGAATATACACTCCAGATAGCTGTATTTATCACATGACGTCACATAGATATGTGTATTTCAATCCTATAAGAAAAATTCTGTAATTTGATCTTGTATTGATGATAAAGTGATGACAAGTGTCTGTTTAGCACAACATTTTAGAAAATCTTTGTTATGTGCATATACTGAAACTTACATACATTTGAACCAGTATCCTATACATAAATAACAAATAAACTATATTTCAGATAATCCATTAATTATAAATCTTAGTTCACAGCTATGAAGGATGGCTGGAACGTTACCAAGTCATTGTGTCATAGGTAGAACAGTTTCTTTCTTCTGGGACTTATTGCTTAGCGTGTAATCCAAACCATGGAAAGTCCTGACAATGTTCATATGTAGAAGTTTGCATGCCTAACATCGCTCATAACAGTGGTCAGCATGTTTGTAGTGAGGGCAATATAGGAACTAGGATGGTGGGATGAAGTGAAGTTGATTGATGTAAAAGGCGCTTCATTGTACAGGTGGCATGTTTAGTGATTTGTAAGTTTTTTGCAGTGTTGATTTAGTGAAGGTTATAATGACTGCTAGAACACTGCATGTTTTGCAATGGAGGCTATTGAAGAGAAAAGAGTCATGGTGTAGTATGGTGGGATGAAATACTGAAAAATATAAGTAGTAATAAGAGAAATTGGGACAAATCTCCATACAAGTTTCGAAAGAATGAAAGCTGCGGTCACCAGGATATCACTGAACAGGTATTTAAACCATGTTCAGTTTTGCTTTGCAGTTGTATATTTTCTGAGATAGAAGCTACCAAAGTTGATAAGAAAGTAACCCAGCTGCCTTCTCCTCTAAAGAAGGCAGAAGCTAAAGCCTGATCACAGACTATTACTATTTACACTTGAAGAAGACAATGAAGTCTTTGACAGGTTCAAAATCCCAATTTGAAGAGAATGACTTTATCTTTAATCAATTTTTATGAATAATTGTAACACCAATGCAATTGAAATTGTTGCTTTATTTTCCGAACGTGTTTTGCTTCATTTGTGAAGCATCTTCAGTGGTTCTGTCTGTGGGTATTTATACATATAATTACATTTGTTCTATTTTACAATTTAAACATGAAAATTGTGGTATATACTACAATTTTCATTTCAAAATTGTGGTATATACCACACTCTTCATGTTTAAATTGTAAAATAGAACAAATGTAATTATGTGTATAAATACCCACAGACAGAACCGCTGAAGATGCTTCGCAAATGAAGCGAAAGGCATTTGGAAAATAAAACAACAATTTCATTGCATTGGCGCTACAATTATTCATAAAATTTATCCTTTTGAAATTGAGGAAATGGCCCACAATATCCAGAAGTTTATCTTTAATAGTGTCATATATTTTGATTCTATATGCACTGTGATAATATTTTGGATTTTACACTAATCTGAGGATTAAAAATTATATCACCCACCTCCTAGAACTTCATGGAAAAGAGGCAGTAGAATAAATTTTTCTACTGCCTCTTTTCATACAAAATAAACTCACAATAAGTTTCAGGCATAGTTACAAATTCACAGTCACCTCAATAATGAAGTGAGTTATTGCAGACTTATATATTCAAAACTTAAATCACCTTTGATCTGTATTAAAAATTATCTAAATTAAAAATAAGTCTAAGATCTGATAATGCTGAATTTAAATACGATACAAATGCTTTTTTGGAATCAGAATTTTCCTTTTTGGCATCTTAACAATTAATTAAATTTGATGCCTGAATCAGGAATGATGTTAAAAGCAGAATAGCACTATGTAATGGGTTAATGACATTTCCTTATTACTTTGGAAGTTAATTTGAGAAGTTTTAAATAGTGGCTGTTGGCGTGGTTGTCCGGTGATGTCAGCATCTGCCAGGTCATTGGGATCGAGGGTTTAACCCCAATTCGGGAGCATGGTGCACTACGAAGAAAGATGCACCTAGGCTTCTGGGCAAGCAGTCTGCCATTGGTCGTGGATTAGGTTAGTTCGTTGTGAAAGTGAACAGTCAGTGTAGTCGATGAGATAGTGTGTTCGTGCTCAGTCTTTATGATGAAGCATTAATCTTGAGGATGGTGAATTCTTTGATGATATGGATGAACTTTAGTAATGAAAAAAGTATTTGCAGAATTTTTTATGAATTGTTTTCGTGAAGAGACATACGTATGGTCTAAGATCTAGTAAGGGTGTTGTTGTATGAATGAGAAGAGTGCGTCCTTTCAGTCTAAATTTATCGGAGACATTACCTGTAATCATAAAGGATCGAAGTACCGATAGCGAACTTTCATAAAGGTTGGGAGTTGGAGCGAGATTGTCCAATTAACCATTAAATGCCTGTGTTTAAAATAGTAAAGTGCATTTTTATTTCATTTACCAACTTAACATTGGTTGGCGGCCGTCAGAGAAAGAATCATAAACTAGTGAGTGCGCAGAAACTTTAAAGGTTCACAGAAAGTATAGTGACCTAACCATGAGCTTAACTGTAACAACTAACAAAAAGAGCCTTCATGAAAAAGCGAAATCTTTTAGTTTCAAACATTGATCTCAGGATTAAAAAGAAAATTTTAATTGAGTGGAGCACAGCAATTCATGGTAGTGATACATGGACTTTAGGAACACCAGAAAGAAAGAAAATTGAAGCATTTGAAATGTGGTGTTACAGAAGATTGCTGAAAATTAAGTGGTCAGACAAAGTACGAACTGAACATGTTTCGGAAATGGTGGGTGAGGAAACAAGTTTGTGGAAGAAGCTTACAGAAAGAAGACAGGCTTGTAGGTCATATTTTGAGACATGCTGGATTGTTTAATTTGTTAGTGGAGGGAATAGTCGAAGGTAAGAACTGTAGAGGAAGACAGAAATTAGAATATATGAAGCAGATAATCGAGGACATGGGGTGTAAGGGATATGCACAGATGAAGAGGGTATCACAAGACAGGTAGGGATGGAGGATTGTATCAAACCAGTTGAAAGAGTGATGACGGAAATATATATATATATATATTCTAAATTCAGATCTAGCTAGGCCTGAAACTAATATTCATCATCTGAAAAATAGCAGTTAATATTTGGTAGAAAATGGGACAAGAATTTTAATCAATTGTAGGACCTTCTCGTATTTTTATATCTCCTTCTCGTATTTTAATATACTTCCTGTTGTTATATTCATAGGTATTCTTCCACAGTCTTGATGCAAAACTTTAATGAGAACTTAATTTTTAAACCCTTGAATGATTATAAACTTTAATATAATTCATTAATCTTTATTTTCGTTAAAGTTTATTAAGAAGAATCTGAAGATTACAAAGGTTTGTGGTACTAAATGTAGTCAGCTCGAATAAATGCTCATACTCCATGCAATTGATCGCTGGTTCTTGTTCTTGTTAGGCTATCATCTCCCTAGCAACCAACTCATTTTTTGTTTTTTTTCTTTATATTTTCTCAATGTTATGCCACAACCTTTAAGTAAAACTAGATGGCCAGTATGAAAATTTTGCTGATAAAATATGATGAATATTGAGTTTAGTGGTTTTTAATAGGATGAAAGAAGAACCACCTCATTTATAGCAATTGTTTACTTGTTTAGTGTAATAAGTACATAGCAAAATACTTACAACATAGGAAAAACTTTTTGATTTGTAAATCATATGTATCAAAAATGGTCACAGACCTTAACGGAATACAACTAACCTGAACAAAATACAGTAGAACTCCAATTATCCGAACTCCGACTATCCGAATCGCTTTTTTAACTCATCCAACCGAAGAATTTTTGGAAAGAGGGAACGGCCAGTTTAAAACTATTTTTTTTTAACACCAAATGTCACATGCTTGTTACAACCAGTTTGTTATGGAAACCATGAAACGCCATTACAGAAGATAACTTTTAGGGAAACTTTTGGTGGAGGGCAGAGACGAAGAAGGTGTGCTGGCTAAACAAAAACAAAAATTTTAAAGATTGCACTTACATGGTGGCGGAAGATTGGAGCTTGGTTAACGCAGTCACATTAAGACGTGTGTGAACAAGTTGAAAGGCATACCAACTAAAGAAGAGATGGAAAACGAGAGAAAGGAATAAGAAGCTCAAGAAAAGGTAAAGTAAGAGACAGGAGATGATAGGGATGATGTGCCACTTGAAGAATTCAGAAAATTATTTTGAAATTTCCTGGATGTTCAAAAGTTAGTGCTGAAGAATAGGTGAGTGGGTGGTGTGTGATTCGTTGGACCCTGGGTATGAAATTAAATGATGATTAACCTATTGAAAGCATGAGACAAGAAAGTGTCGAGGAAGAAGATGACCTTAATATCGAAGTTGAATCAGACACGGGACCATCAGCTAGTCAGGAATTTACCGGCCTTGAAACTGCGTTGAAGTTGATGATGCGTCAGCCCAAGTTGTAACGATAAAGTGGCGTCTGCTAGCGGCGATAATGCACTAGCAGCTTGGGGTGGGGTAATTGTTGTTCGTCTTGGTATCAATGGATTGCAGGTTCTTCTACTAATAAGTCACAAAGTTGCCATAGAGATAATCTTTCGATTTATTCACCGAACATACAATTACTAAGCCACCACCACCAACGATTATAATTTGACCATGTATAAAAGCTATCCAGGACTTCTTCACCTCCAAACTGCAAGTTCTGAGCTACACTATTATCACCTGGTTTGAATGCTTTAGTTCAATACCCATGAGTTCACTGCTATTTACGAAACACTGCTGTTTATCTGCATCACGGCGGCGTACTTATAATGTTTCATCAGGTCCACACAATAGTGCCAGACGCACCGCCAAACAATCACTGCCCCGCACAACCAACCGTAACTGAACTCCAAGACAGTGAGTCACAGATTGCCTTCAACAATCCAACTTGCATCTCGCGTCACGCTTTCAACAATCGGATCCTCCCGATTCCACCTCTAAACACGAACACACACATGGTTTTTATACTGTCTCGCCACAAAGTGTGACCACATGCAACTTCTCACTGTAAAGTGGATGCACGACTTGGCTGCCCGAAAATTAATGAATACAGTCAAACAGCTTACTTTGACTGAGATGTTCAGCAAGCAATGACTTTTATTTACAGTACGGCCCGTAGATACTATAATAATGTGCAGATCTTGTAAGTATGTTTAACACGTGAAAGTGTAGCCTTTTCATTTAAGTAATTAAAAGCACTTTTTCTTTAAAAAATAGTTTTTCTCTCTCTTTTACAACATATATACAGTAATTAATTACGATAGACTCTTTTTCGGAAAAAAATCCAACTATCCAAATTTCCGACTATCCAAATGTGGTCCGGTCCCAATTGATTTGGATAATTGGAGTTCTACTGTACACACAGCATATCAAAATCTCTTGTGTTATGTGTTCTGAGATCACAGCCTGTGAGAGCTTTTGCCAGTATATGGTTTACATAGGGATTGCACAGTAAAACAGAAATGTCTCTGTAGCAGAAAAAATATCCAAAATGCCACTTGGTGAAAAAAAAAGGTTGATTCATATCTCTATGATGCTATTTAACAGTAACTCATTCAGTCCTTGTCATTGCCAGTGAAACATTTTATTAATCTCTCTTTGATAGGTACTGCCGTTATTTAGCAGCTTGGCTCTGAACTGTTTCATATGCTCAACCTTCATAATTATTATTTTTGCCCTCTAAGGCAAAAAATTGAAAAAAATTCCTTCTTATTATGTGATGTTACCTAATTGAAGACTGTAATCTTTAAAATGATACATCAGTTCTCGATTTCGGTTAGGTATCAGATAAAATAAACGGCTTATGAAAATTTTTTTTGTGATATATATATATATATTGAACATTGGATAGGATAAAACGGCAGCGCCTGCATGCAGCCATCCCACTTCTACTGAGGAAGAGCCATGCTCGAAAATTTTATTCTTTGTGTGTTCGTGTTTTTTTCGTGTACGAACGCCGCTGGAATCCCCTTCTTTGGTAAGCGGTGATTTTTTATCCTATCCAATGTTCAATATATCCGCTTTTAGCACCTTTGTTTCCTAACAATCTATATATAAAAAAGACGCTAAGTAGCAGAAAGGAATCAAATTAGGATAGGGAAATGAGCCACCACTTACCTTTAGATGATGGATGTGGGGCGCGAACACACAGAAAAGACACAAACACAAATAATAAAAAATACCCTTCGTCAACATTATGAGAGGTGGGTGCAGCCCATAATGTTCTCTCGTTGACGAAGGGTTTTTTCCCCGAAAATTTCTTTATTATTTGTGTTTGTGTCTTTTCTGTGTGTTCGCGCCCCACATCCATCATCTAAAGGTAAGTGGTGGCTCATTTCCCTATGTATATATATATTCTTTAAGGATCGAATTCTGAAAAATTCCTGACTTAAAATAATCTTTAAAATCATACCTCATCTCTTGATTTCGGTTAGATATCAAGGGAGATAAAAGACTCATGACAGAAAACACTTTATAGTAAAATATATACTTTTGCCCTTTAAGGGTTGAATTCTGAAAAATTCTATTCTTCAAATATGATGTGACCTTAGTATTTAAAATGATACCTCATTTATCGATTTTGTTTAGATACCAAGAGAGATAAATAGCTCATGGCAACAAAAAACAAAAAAGGAAAATTTTAGAAATAATAATATTTTTTTCCTTTAAGGGGTGAACTTGAAAATTACTTTCCTAAAATATGTAACCAAAATGGAAACCTTAATCTTTATATTCACACCTCATTTCAGTTAAGTATGAAGGGAGATAATACCTTGTGACAAAAATAAAATAATTGTTTTTTTTTTTGTTTTTGTTTTTTTAATTGCCTTCAAAAAAAGCACACTAAATTTTTTTAAAATAACTGTATACCATGCTTAGAAAAAAGTAAATCTAAATGGACAATATTTTACATTACTGTTATTAATTTTTTTATATTAATCAGTTATTTTTGGAGTCAGTGCCAGCTGTCATATCTTGAAAATCGAAATACTGATCTTTATTTGGTGTTCGAGGCAAAACAGGTAGTACGAACAAAAATTCTGAATATTTTACAGCATGTACTGAGGCAGATATTGTTATTGTGGGAGACAGTTTAGGGAAAGAAATTAGACAGTATTTTAATCTGTGGCTCGGCCTCATTGGTCGTCCAGACATATCTGTGGTGCTACAGTGTCAGTTGGTAGGCTACATCATGCAGTAAATGCTTTACAGTTAGTATAATATTGGGGCATCATTTGTATGTTCAGTTTTGTTGAAACATGTTTCTAGCAATAATTGTAGGTAAGTAGTAACATGATATTTTATGTAATATTTTTATTCATTATTGTTTTTATCTTTTTGTTTATCTTGCTTTGACTGGCACCAAACCCAAAAATAACTATTAATGTAAAAATTTCAATAACAGTAACTAATGTAAAAGATTGTCCATTTAGATTTACTTTCTTCTAAACAAGGTACAAAATTATTTGAAAATTTTTAGTGTGCTTTTTTTGTAAGCAGATTTTTTTTTTTTTTTTTTTTTAAATAAAAGATGTTTTAGGGTTGTTGATGTGATGAGAAACAACATACAGCTGATCATGAGAGATGCATTTTGTTCTGAGGTCAATGATTGCGGCACTTAATATCTGTGTATGCAATTTGTTTATTGTCATTGTAAAGTAGGCACTAACAGAAAACTGCACTCTTTTAAATTGAAAATTGTTGGATTGGAAAGTACAAACACTACACTGCCAGTGATACAATTTTTGCTTGCCTCAAGTCCCTTTGGATTTAAATGATTAGCTTGAAGACATGAAGAAATGCAATATCATCAATAACTTGCTGGCTTTTGGCACTAAAATTGCCCATTAACTCAGACAAGAATTAAACCCTGAACAAAAACCAAACCCAATGAATTTCTGCAGTGGGTTTCTGGTAGGTAGCATTTACTGATTGTTCTTATTTGGTAGTCTCTCTTCTCCAACTCAGGAAGTTACAAATGACCGAGTAGCAGCTTGACTGCACTCCCACATCAATTGTAAGGCACAATTTCACTACACGCAGTCAGAGAGTGGAATGTATGAGAGACACATTCACCCATTTCTCTGTAGTTTTCTGAGTCATCACCGCTGTCGAAAATTGCTACAAAAATGATTATGACACCGCCCACTGTTTATTATCTTTTACAGGCGTCCTGTAGCATTCAGTCTAGTGTTTACAGATTTTTTGCTGGTCATCACATACTCCTCAGAATACAATGGATGAAATCAGCCTTATTGTTGTTTCGTGAGATAGCATATATTGGATTTGCATTGATGTATATGACATTGAATTTATTCTCGGGGGGGGGGGGGGAGTTGTATCAATTTACCATTAAAAGCTGACATTTCAGCTATCTTATTGTTCCTTTCAGCAGAGGACTGTCTTATATAAGGAACTGTCACCAATTTTTAATGCACTTGTTAAACTTCCTCAGTGACATCACAGAATTTACTGCAACCAGTGTAACTAACCAAACGGGAGCATGTCTCCTGCAGTTTACTGAGCAAACATGACCATCTTCAATCATGTTATACCTTATTATTATTGTTAATGGTATTGGATCTATTCTGACTCTCCAAGGCCACTGTCTTCTTTCATTGGGCAATAGTGCTGGTCTTGTCTAATAAAATTTAGTGTCCATTGTTGGCTAAATACTGAGTAACATAAGTGTTATGTTTTAAGTATCTGACTTGTTCGTACAGCCTCTCTATTGTTGTAGAAGCCTTAGTGATGTATATTGGTAATGATAAAAATAGAGAAAAACTTGAGGGGACACCTTAAGATTAACTGATAAAAGGAAATATTTTGACATGACTCTGGTTAAAGCAGGATTACTATGAAAGCTATGCAGTTTAGTTAAATGAGTTGTTGGAGAAGGCTAAGGAAATGTTGAGTCATATTCTAGACATAATGATTTCAGTTAGTTCAAGATTATTAAAATAGAGATTAACTTTCTAGAGGGAAAATAAGCACTTATTTGATAGTTTAATAATAGAAAAGACTGGTAATTTGGTGTATATACATGTAAAATTTTTATTGTTAGTTGGTTGTTTTGAAAATAACTTATATTTGTTTAATAAAAACAGTTAATAGAAAGTTGAAGCTATATAAGCAACTAGAGGACATAAACATTATTAATTTAATAACATTTTATTGATGGGATGATTTTTTAGTGGGTTATTGTTTTAAGTATTTTGATAATAAAGGAAAACAACATATCTTTAAAATAGATTTGCAAGAAAGGTACTGGACTGGAATCTGACAACATATAAATGTTTCTAAAAGTGAGGGCTTTGTTTTTTTTTAACTGTGATCATAAAAATTGTGGGGTCCAACACACAACTTGAAAAATCTAGTTTGAAAGCACTTTGAACAGAAGTATGGATTGGCAGAGTGATTTCATATGGTTTCAAGGAGATTTTTATGAGAGGGCATGTGAAGCTGATTTACTCAGCATTTTGCAGGAAGACACTTGGAAGTGAACCTATGCCCGATGCGGCAACAGTTTGACTTATTTTGTGTAATAACAGAAAAGAGATAATCGTCTTCAGCAATCATGTTTGGTGTTGTTGGTGTGAGATGTTAATAATATGTAGTAAAGAAAGGAAGAGGTACTTGAACTTCATTTTTAAAACTTTAATCCAGGAATATTTTAAATTTCCATCAACTAATTTCCAAATTTTGGAAAAGCTTCAAAAAACTTTCGGTCAAATGTATGTAGTATAATGAACGGCTGTAAGGGGACCTTGTGATCTTCATATGTGATCGAGGAGGATTTATTTCACACTACTGATTGTTTTTTGCCTGATATCAGAGTTTATGTAAATCTTTTCAAGAAGTAAATACCATGAACTTTTATCTGAAACTTTGAATTATTCATAAACCCTTATGCATACCATGTTTTCAAACTGATGTAATTTATTATAAGGTACATAATATGGTCTAAGACTGAATATTTTGCATTTTTTTATTATTTATTTAAAAATTGGTTTAAATTATTTAAAAAAATGTAAAGTTCAAAATGTTCTTAAGACCAGCTAAAAAATTTTAATGTCATTTTGCCAATTAAAATATTGTTAACTGTTAATTTTTATCATTTAACATTAAAATTGATTTATTAATTTAATTAACAGATGTTTATTATTTAATTTATTAACACTTTAAATAACTATGTTTTAAAAATATGCATTGAAAAGCTGTTAGCGCCAATCCTGCAAAAATCCCGCGGGATTGCAATCTTTAGTGGAGATATTAGCTGGCATCACCCCTGGAGACATATGCTGGGAAATTGCCACTAGTGTGCCAAGGCTTAGAGTGAACAAAGACACCAGACACCCTCCATATGGCTAAACACCAGTGCCATCAAGCTTCCTGCGGACTTCAAAGCCAATAAATGTAGCACCAAGCAATGAAAGAATATTGGCTTAGGAGGAGAGATTGCAACATGATGTCGAGTGGATCATGCGAAAAGAGGGTCTACCTCCTGGGTATGAACAACCATGTCCTATGTGGATGTCACTAAATAGGCTTCGAGTTGGAGTTGGTCATTCCAAAGGTACTCTTGACTCATGGGGATACCTGGGAGAACAGCCAGATTGTAAGATAACCTAAATTTTGTTATTTCATAGCCAAATTTATTTAAAGCATGTCAAGCTCACTCCAGTTTCACAGTATACCTTCTTTAAAGTCATTTTCTTAAGTAATTCAAGAGATATAGTAAAGTAAACAGTGATTTTAAGTCAGAACATAATTTTGACAGCCATCTTAGAAATTTTTGAAGTGTGTGTCTTAGTTGCAAAATTCTCATAAGCTGTTATAGTTAGGGATTCATGAGGGTTGACCTGACTTGATTCACTTATCTGTATCTGCAACATTTAATTTGGAGAAGAATTTCCGATGGCAATAGATTGTTTAGTGAACCTGTAAAAAAAATGTGAAGACTACAGTGAACTTTAAATTTATATGATACTGCAGTGCAGTACTTTATTATTCATCACCTACTTTTTCTAATTGTGGTCATCCAATTACATGGCGACCAAGATAGTTAACTAGCAACCTATTCTAGTCTGGTTACAGTTCAAACTAAGCTATTAAGTGTTAACACACACTAAGCGCTAGGTCATGACAAGATACCACATATTTATGCGGGAAGAGGGAAACTATGGTACATCTATCATCCTGTTCGCAAATTGGAATGAATGTATCCCAATTTGACCTCCAATCAGCTACTGACAAAGCCATCGCGTTGGCGGAAAAAACTCATATTTAATGCTGTCATAGACATGAGAAGAAGTAATTATAAATCTCCTGAATTGAATGGTGACATTAGCCACTCCTGTACATGATCAGTTATTGGCAAAAAGATCTTTTCCAGGTAGGCAACAGCCAAGGAATCCTATTCTAATTCATCATTGTTTCATCTTCTTGTTCTGAATAGGGCATCTAAAGTCCTAGATATTCAACTGTTATGTTTGAGGACACCTTTTATGTCTGCCTAATAGTCTGGTTGTGCTACTCCTTCCTCTCCATTGTCCAAAGGGTACCAGTCAACTTCGGCAGTTTGTCCTGGAAACTCATTTGCTTAACCATCCTTAAGAGCTATGTTTGGTATTCTAAGTGTCCTTCTGTAACCTCCTTCTGCCTTTTTCACTTCCAATAGCCATGGAGATTTGCTCTCTCATTTTCACGAGTATGTGATAAGCTGGCTCGACAATCAGGCAGTAATTATCCTGGAGACATGTCCATAAAATGACTGACCGACCACATCAGTAATTTTTTTGCTCTATTGGTAAAACAACTAATTAGGTCACCTTATGTATTTGTTTTCTTCCTTAACTAATAACAGTATCTTCCTCTTTCCCTCCTGATTTTCAAGTTTGTCCTTTACATTAAATATTATACATTCCTAAGTGTATGAGTCTTCAGAGTTCATTTTAATGTTGTGGGAGAGACACTGATCATTTGTATGTCAGTTTGTGTTTGTTAAATTGAATTGATGATGCTGTTTCTTCAGAGCAACTTGCTTCCAACTATTTTCCCAGGGACATGGTTTCCTTGATTCTTCCATGTTACAGATATAGTGCACAAGAAGATTCACTGATATTATTGATGTAGTCTTTTTTTCAAGTGACACTTGCAGTCTTGCCTTTGCCACTTGTTACTCAGTTGATTTACTGATATTTCTATTGATTTAGATAGAAGCAATAGGTCACTGGGGAATGCTAGGCAATCCACATTGAGTCCATTGTGCTTATATCTCATATAGATACCACTTGGGATTTCTCATCTGGCTAGCTCCTTTCAATATTTATTAATTGATGAAATAGAACAAATTAAACTGTTATAAACTAAGTAAAGTAGCATCCTTGTTTAGTTTTGTGTTGCTGCAGTTCTATCACCTTTACTTCTATATTATCAAAGAATGATTCTTTGGTTTGCTTTAAAGATTTCCGTATCTCATTGATGCCATTTTGATTTTTGAAAACTCTCTCAAAAAACATTTCCAAAAGCCTTATTGTACTGTAACATCTTTATCACAATCACACTTTAAACTTGAAATAAAAATTTAGCTAGCACTAGATTTAAAGATACACTGAAATTCACTTAAAAGAACAAAATTTGAATTATTTTTTTATACTAGTGGTGTGGCAACACACAACCAGTCCTAGACAAAACAGATTTCTTTCAAAATATCACGTACTGTCACTCTTGAGAAAATTCTGTGTGGCATCTGCAAATGAATTTAAGTCTAATTACCGCATGCCTAATGTTTTAAAGAGCTAGTGCACACTGGGAATTTGATGTTGCACTGAGTGTTTGCTCCGTCATAACTATAAAATACTATAACAGTGACAAAGAGAATAGAGGGTGCACCATAATTACATGATATAGTAGGCCAAGGAATGTTCATAATATTGTATCCTAAATTAATACAAGTTTATAGTTTCTAAATTATTTTAGAATATCTATAAAATATTGCACAATCTAACAATATAAATTCATACCAAAGATATTCAGTGTCACTATCTTTGCTTCTTCGTTGCCTCACAGCAAAACATATATTGCACCTCACAGTTGTATATAGAAGATGCACTCAAGAGCATCTATCAGAATGAAACACATGTAATAGCCTTCCTCACCACCTCAATAACATATGGTGTGAGTATAGTCTCAATATGTTCTGTGGTTTCTTCATGATGATGTGATTTACTCTTGTATAGGATTCTATAGACAAAGATAACACAATGTCATTTACAAACACATAATTGTTGAATATAAACCATCAGAACTATCATTCGTTAAAATAATGAACAACAGTGGTCCTGCTGCACAACCCAGTGGCACTCCTGTTTTCTCTTTCTCTACATTTCCTCCACTTAGAAAATCACTTTTTAAACCACCCCAATGACATTACCATTATTTTATGGCTCACTCTGTCAAATGTCTAGGAGAGATCCAGAGCCACATTGCTAACTTGCAGTCTCTTGTTCATTTCATCTGAAAATCTTTCCCACCAGCAAAGATTCACATTAATATCCTCTCTTAAACCTAAATTTCCAAATAACTTTCATTCCTAATTGATTTTTCTGTTGTGGTTGCATACAAGCTTCAATCAACTTACCTGTCACTGTGGTCAAACTAATCGGCCTATTATTTTCAATTCTATTTGTATCCCTTCATTTATGGACTGGTACTACCATGGAACTTTTCAGTTGTCTTGTAAATAGCAAGTCTTCAGATTTTGTAGTAGTAATATTACTGTGGCGAAAGTTTTTTAATATAAAGATAGATTATTTTAATTATGGCATTTAAAATAATTGTTCCATTCTTTTAGAGATATTGTATGTGTCTAATTTTATCCCCCAATATGACACTTATAAGGATGTCTGCAATTGATGTGTCTCATATCATTATGTATAAAGTAGAGGACAAATAAAATACTACTACTACTACTACAACATCAGTTCATATTAAGCAGTACTCTTTTACCATTTTTGCAGACAGATTTAATTTTATTGAACAATAACTGATCACTTTTTTTCCAATATAATTTTGTGCTGAAAATTCATGAAATACTAACGTTAAGAAATAACATCAGTCCCCTGGATGAGTAATTCCAGAAAATTAATTTCTTTTAATTCTTTTTTTTTAAAATAAAATAAAAATAGAATTAATACAATGAATATCTGAGATACAGTATGTACGTTATGCTCAATAGCGTGACATAACATAACATCCAGTTTCTATAGATATACTTTTTTCTTACCAAACAGGTGAAAATTTGTGATTTTAGGTTTAATGTTTGTATAATTTTGTTGAAGTTAACAATTTTCAGTTTGATAGAAATGGAAGTTTTATTTATATATTTCTGAAAAACAACTTGATTCAAAAGTTACGCAAAATTGTCAGCAACATATTGACCATAAACTCGAATAGCTTCAAAGAAAGGAGTGACAGTGCTCTCAATCTGATCTGCAGGCATGTCAAAACCATTATCGCCACCTCCAGGGAGCTCTATAGTGTAAGATAGAGCCACTCCTCCTACACCTTTAGCGTAGTCATCACTGCCACCTGCTGCAGCATCTGTTGACAGATGGGAAGTAACATTTAATGCATTACTCGCAGAAAACTTAAAGGTTGTAAAATTACTAGATGAACTTTACAGCTACATCTTCCCATATAAGAACTACAAGTCATTCATTTAAGCTTCAACAATAAGATCAAAACAGGGTACTGTTGTTCTTCATTGAATTCATTACAGTTTTGGATTAATAACATATATATTATTGTATATCTACTGAAGTGTACCGGTCACATATACCTTCTTTTATCCTTTAAAATTTAATTATTATTAAAAGTATATTGTGATCTAGTCAATTATAACTGAGGGAGTGGGATTACTTTGTGTATTACATAAGTTGAGACATGTACATTGAAAAAGTCACAGATCTATTATATTGAATAAATAAAATTTCAAAGACAGTCTTTAACACAAACAACTAAAATTATTATCTTAATTCCAGAGCATGAAAAACTCAGGTAGACTCGGGTTATTTTTATATATAAAAAAAAAGGCCCACGCGCATGAACACATACACACACACACACACAAATTTAGTAATCCTACCGTTTCTCGTGGCAGTCTCAAGTTCAGTGCTGAGTCATACCAGAACATTCTTGCACATACAAACAATCTCCAAAATGTACAAGCTTCAATGAATCAATCTTGATGATATTTTCATCCATAAACATGACACACCCATCTCAGTAGATTACGTGAACCATTCGTCTCTGTTTTGTCTTGGAGTGTACTAGAAGTTTTATAAACTCTTTTCCTTTGCACAAACATTATATTGAAATGGAATTTATCATCACGATACATTACAGAACCCACCAGTTCATACACACATGTTTAGCTGTCATTAGAGTGAACTAGAAATGTACAATGGGCCTAGGTTCAAATTCTACACCCTGCATACAAGCCATTCTGATTGCAGGTTTCCCACAATTATCTAAGTGCATGCTGGGGCAGCCCTAAATCTCAACCACATATTTCAGTAAGAAAAATACACTTTTCACTTCAAACACAAGTTATATGTTTTACAGACAGATGGCACCATGTCCATTTCCACATCAAAACTATGACAGGCCTAGTAAGCTGGTAGCAGATGGAATCTTGCTTGCAAATAAACACAGTGGAAACATTAAATGATGATGATAATAATACAATATAATATGAGTTGTACATGTAACCTGTCTGGACATTCCGTGAACTCTGTTTAGTGGAAGTGAATAAGGTTTTCTTATGACTAAACAATTAATAATGGAGACAGGATGATAATTTTTTATTGTTATAACTTATTAAAAATGTTTGCACTACTCAGAAAAAGAAAATACATCCTTACAATCCCAAAAAAAAACATTTTTATAGAATGATAGATACTAAATTAGATGAGATTTTTGAAGTGTAACTTCTTTGGCTGCATTAGGAAGAAATTTGTTAGGTGTAGGCAGTAAACATTACGAATTACGCATAAATGTGCATGTGGTGCAAGAATCTGCACTTAACATTCTGTGCATATGTACGTAACAATACTGTGATGCATAGCTACCATATGATGTTATTCACTGTCAGTTAATGTCATGTTAAACTGAGTATTTGCTACATCGTTTTGAGTTAGTTTGCAATATGCATTGCATTTTCTATGCATTTATGTGTGAGTTTAAATATTTTAGTAACAACTGGATTTTGTGTGAAGCCATATTATTTATCTTAAGTTTTAAGAAAGAGCATTATGTAATGCTTGTTTTTGATGGCCATTGCATTTTTACAGTACAGTTGTCTTAATGGAACATGAGCTTGGTAAGATTTTTATTGCCAGAAGCAGTTTACAATTTGTGTTATGAAGTTTTTAATCAAATCAAAAAAACTCTTAAGAGTTATTTATAGTTGGGATCTCAAAATGGGATGAATAGTTTTTGCTGATTTAAAATAAATTTTAACTTATATATTAAAAATGATCTACTTACAAAGAACATTTGTGGAGCTACCAATGGTATATTCTGGACCTCCTGCTGCCATCTGAGCTGCATTTGCTGATTGTGCAAGTGCATCCTTTTAAACAAAATTTATAGCATTGCAGTTTTTATTGAAGAAGGAATTCATAAATATTCTAAAAGTAATCACTATATATGTAAAGCATAAAACATGAAGTAATAAGACTGCCTGAATAATGGCAAAATAAATGTAATAATACCAAAATGAAAATAAGTATGGTTAAATGGTTGCAATGCAATTTTTCATAACACTAACATTAAGTATCTTTTGTATAGTCCTTAAGGTTTATTTGGATAATTAAGGTGTTTTTTTTTTAACTGTGTGGGTAAATTGTTTAGCACCTCTGAGAGTTCCAAGTCAGGACTGTAGGGAGGATGTGGGAGAATTTGCCACCAAGTATCCCAATCTTCTCCTTAGTAGTTTGAGCAGTATGTGTATTATCCTGTTGAAGGATGCTCTTCTTTCGATAACCCAAGCTTTGAATTATTTCTTATGCCCTATGCAAGTTTTGCAGTGATGTCATTCACAGCGATATATGTCTTCTCTAATGATCAAATAAACTCTCTCCATGTTGCATTCCATGCAGGTAGTTTGAGGGCACCTGCTATAAGGCTTGTCTCTTGGATACTCATGTTCCCGTCTTTGAAATGATTCCTAACATTGCAAACATCTCCATAGGCATGTTGAAGACAGGTGAATTTTAGCAGCTGATTTTTCCACTTTAACAAGGAATTCAACGACAGCAGGCTGTCAAAAAGAAACATTGCTATCCGCCATTTTTTTAAATATTGCTTGTGGTCATGTGAAAACAGCGAACGATGTCAAAATATGATTACACGTTATATACAGACTGTGATTTATGACCATGTTGTCAGTTAGTTACATTGTTGAAATTTACATGGTTTATAATGAGTTGCTCATGACTTTCAGTATGGTCCTCATAATTACCAACTAATAAAACAAGATATTTAGATTTTATGCCTTCACCAATCATTTCTCCATCTAATATGTATAATTATCACAGCTTTTATTTTCCTGGCCCTGTACCTAAAAAGGTGACTATTTTGCCCTTTTTTATACAATTTCCTACACCATCACTTTGAAGCTAAAAAGAATTGTAAAAATGAAAATTAAAAAAATCTGGACTGATGTAAATGGCTATAAGATGACTGAAGATACTTACTCATATTCCTTCTTCAATAATAGAGTGAGGTACTCGGCTGATGGATGTATTTAAAATACCACTGTTAATTAAAAATCCCACCAAGTGAGAAATACGCACAGTGATTCATTTCTGTTTTGTAAAAGATGAAAAGGCATTTGAAATTCATCAACAGATTAGTGAGGTTTATAGAGAAAACATTATGAGCGATAGAATGGTTCGAAATTGGTGTAGAGTGTTTAAAGCTGGCCATAGTAGGAGGGGCGGATCCAGGAGTTTCATTTGGGAGGGGCTTGAGCGGACTTTGGTTTGGGGGGGGGGGACTTGGCTCGAGTGGATTTTCGCTGGGGGGGGGGCGGACCTTGAGTCAGGCAAAGGGTAGTATTTATAGTCTCCTCGGGCCTCGAGGGGGGGAAAAAAATGGTCTCCAAAATTACGATGTTGAAGGAGGTGGACCTAGATCTTTTGGGTGTGGGGCTTGAGCCCCTTAGCCCCCCCCCCCCCCTGGATCCGCCCCTGCATAGTAGTATTCCTGATGAAATATGAAGTGGACAACCATTAGTCATCACTTCGGACCTGGTGCAGAAAGTTGATGCTAAAGCTCAAGAAAACAGATACTTCATAATTTTGCCTTTATTTAATGGATTTTCTCAAGTTTCAAGAAGTGTTATTTATGAAATTCCTACAGCTCATTCAACTACCAAAAGTTGTGCACCCACTGGATATTGAAAATACTGACTAAGGAGCACAAAACCAATCAAATTTACTTGACCAGTACAGTAATGAAAAATGTTGAATTTTTAAGCTGAATTGGCACTGGAGTGGCCTATTACCAAAACGAAATGACAGTTCATGGAATGGAGGAATTCAACATCACCAAGTGAAGTTCAAGTAAAGAATTTCAGCCCGAAAATTCAAGTGCACTTTGTTTTGGGATAAGCAGAGGTGTTGCTTGTGTATGGCCTTAGGTTAACACTATCTCAATTTTGAGATATATTGTGAGGCCTTATTTAAACATCATCAAGCAATCTAAAACAAAAAGGTGTTACTAGCTCAGTTATGAGATTCTGTAAGCACCTTAGAATTTTGGCAAATTCTAGTTTTGCTTAGGCGGGACTTAGAAATTTCGAGAAGAGCAGTTTTCAACTTAAAGGAATTTACCTGTAATCTTCCCTACAGTTACAATTTACCATAAAAATAATTTTAAAGTGTATTTATTATATCGGGAAACGGTTAGTTTAAGAGATATTCCCCGTTTGTTCAAGTTTTGAAACACGCGATCATAAAAGTAAGAATCCTAAGATTTGTAATATCTTTAAATCGCGTTAAGCTACAACCGAACTTTTATCACCAGCTGTAGTCAGCACTGTCCCCGATATTTTGGCAATAAAATTAAGTAATTTGGTTAAGTTTAATTAGCGATTTTAATTAAGAGAAAAAATAAGCTTTTTTATTAAAAGAGATATGAATTTAAAAATTACATCAGTAGATAGCACTAATTGAGACGATTTCGTGCATATAGTGGTTTCGGTAAAAAGTTTAAGCATTTGTCCGGGAATCAAGTTTTTGAAAATAGATTATTGCGATTGTCCGGTAGAAGTTCGGGAAAGTCCGCCAAGATTGGTCACGTGATGAATTTAGTGTTAAGACGATAGAAACCTTTTGGAATAGTAAATTAAATTAAAATAGATAGAACTGGGTGATAGAAAGTCCCTGTAAAAATCTCAAATTAAGCTATCATATACTTTTGAAGATATTAATTAAAGAAAGATTTGTCAAGGTCATAGGTGCACGCAGGGCTATAATAGTTCGTGCGGTAAGCACATGTTGCCTCATTCTTACGTCGGGAAGTGATCGAGCAACTCCGCGCATGACTTTATCAGTGATGTGTAAAATAGGAACTTAGTCAAGTGTAGTCTGTTCCTGCCGGTGGTCTGTTCCTGTCTGTCGTCTCGCTTAGTCTTTCTTGTTTGCGTCGATTGGTTGTAACTTGCCATGCTGGCTAGTTCGACCATGTTGAAACTTTGGTGTCGGGTTATATAGCAACTCAAATTCTTAATATGAACTTAAATTTACTAAAGGGGTTTGGTCGGTTAAAATTTCTCTCCACAACCTGAAAACTTTGGAAAAGTGTGTTCGATTTGCCAACTCAACTGCTAAGTGCATATTTGAAATTTTGAACTTGTGATTTTCTTAAAATAAAACTTGGAATTTTCGGAAAGTGAAATTTTATCATTTCGTAGTGATCTTGCAACATTTTCTCTATTTGTGGTGTAACAAATATTGTGGCGACCTCAAGCATTTAAGTTGAGTTATCCGGCTACATGGTCAAGTCTAAATTATTTCGTAAATTTTCTACAGAACTTTGAGTCAACCACAAACTGTTAGTTGAGGCACTAAGGCTATACTTCAGCCCCAGTATCGGCCTAGGGTCTTACAATTCTTTTACATTGTTATAATGCCTGCCCATGTCGGATGTACGGCTCTACACGCACAAGATCACATTGCAGCATAGGAATGAATACATTTTGGTCACCTTCCATATGGCCCTGAATTAGTTCCCAGTGATTACCTCTTGATACTTCACTTTTAGATGGCCAACACCTTGACAATAACAATAACATGAAAATGGCCAAATAGGAGAGGTTGGCAAATCAGGTGGCAGATTTTTGTGAGAATGGAATTCTAGAGTTAGTTGTTTGTTCAAATAAGTGTGTTAATAATAATAGTGGATATTATGTTGGAAAGTAGATTAAGGCACAGACTTTCATGCAATAATATATATATATATATATATATATATATATATATATATATATATATTTAAATGCACTTGTGATTGGTTAAAATGAAAGTGGTATATACTCAAAAATACACTCATAGTATGTTCTATTTAATGTAAGGAAGGTAAACAAAACACTCATCACACTTTTTATTTTGTTTAATAATAATTATTATTATTTTTTGCTAATGAGTTTATGCCTCATTGATGCGGAACTGGAGTGGAATCAGAAGTGGTGTTTGAAGAAACCATCCTGTCATTCATCTGGGATGATTTTTGAATACCATGGAAAACTATACTCTGGATAGCAGAACAGGGATTTGACACTGCATCTTCCTGAATGGAGCATCACTGCTCACACACCACAGATGATGGCAGGAGGACCGCAATGAACAAATGAACACAAACACAGTTTTTGATATTTCAGTATAAACCTTAATCTTGTTTAGAGGTGACACATGGCATTGGGATCAGATGTGTACAAACCAAGACCTGCCACACAACTCATGTTGGTATTGTGAAGTGTGTTTGTGTTTATTTGTTTGCACGGTCCTTCTGTCTTCATCCGTAGTGAGTGATGGATTTACCTTTTTGTGCTTCCTCATTTCTTTTCCTAACAGCATTTTCAGTGTCATTATTATTGTCTTATGCCATTTGATTGGTTTCATTACTTCATTTTTCTCATTTTAATGTGTCATTGTTGTATTATTCAAGTTATAGTTTTGAATAAAATTTTATGAGTAATTATGCATTTGCTAAATTACCTACATATGTTTTCTATTATTTTTTTGATTAACGCAGCTCCCTTGTCATCTTATAGATGAATTTCTTGCTATAGTGCCACAGCAGAGTTTATAAATAATTATGATTTACCCCCTCTTCCCCAGTTCCTTATTCAGTTTTCATCTTTTAAGTAAAAAAATCCTAATGAAGGCTTTGGAAATAAATCAGTCAAATCCTTGAAAATATAAAATAGCCAGCCTTCAAAAAAATACTTTAGAATGGATTTAAGAAATTTGAAAGAGGGAGGATGTTTGGCTTAAGGTACTGATCAAATTATGTGATCCACCATTATGTAGAACTACATTAAAATACAATATATTACTATGTAGTTATATTTATTTTATAGTCAATTATTAGAATGACTATCCTTTTGCAGTCTACAATTACACATTCTACAGAAAAATGTAATTGCATCTGAAATTTAATGGAAAACTGCATGTACAATAATACAAATTCTGTATTTACTCTGAATTATAAGCCAAATGTCTTTGCCATATTCATGCTTACAGAAGTGAACTTACCAAAGTTTCCCAGTCATCAGGAAGATCGCTGGTGTATCCCCAAGGGTAAAGTATATACTGGAAATAACAATACAGTTTACTGTTTAAATAAGTTGGCTACAACACACATTTAGAACTGAGAACTATCATTGTTAAGTTATATGGAAAAGAGTTGCACAGCATAAATGCAAGGGAATGTGATAATTGTTAAAAATGAATTAAGAACATTACATATTCAATAAATGCGTGAGTAAACAACTAAAATTGAACTGTGAAAAGAAAGAATGCTTTTGAATGGGAGGTGAAAACTGCATGTGAAATGCTATTTGCTAATTATTTCTTTTTCCATTGTTTAACTGTCTGTAAATATATCTGTAGTTATGACATTTATTAGGCATTGATTAAAGTCTGAAAAGTTTTATTTCAAAATAATTGTGTATTACACATTATTTAATATTTCTCAAATGTGTTTCTGTTAATAATGGCAGTGTGAAAAATGTGAATTAATTATTTAAGAATGAAAAAAATTGTAATGTCACTAGCAGAAATTGAAAAAAAAAAGAACACACACACACAATAGAGACAAACTGGAAAATAAACATAAGTATAGAATTAAATAGAAATGTATAATCGAATAATTTACCGGTACTCTTTTTTTTTTAGTATAATTTAATGTTTGGACGCTCATAAATAGTATAATTATTGTTTCAAACAAGTTGATACTTTTGATTACATAAGATATTATTTTATTGATTTAAATAATTCCAGAAATTGTTTAGGTAATTATGAAACTGAAATTGCATTTAATATGTTATGAATATACAGGCGCCCTCCACACACTGATTCTAGCACCACTTTCCTCACTTCATCCCAACGAAAAATTTATTTTCCTTCCAGTCCCATCTCATCCACCAGGAATGAGGCATCTTCCACCAGGAATGAGGCTTTGCTGTGGGCACCTGCTAGGTCCCCTATCATACCAACCTTTTCTTGGGCAGATTAGAAAAATGTTTCTTCAAAAGAGACCTTACAGCCCACAGTGTGGTTCAGATATATATCTATGACGTCTTTATAATATGAATCCATGGTGAAAATGTGTTCCTGGACTTCCTAAACTCTCTGAACAACATCCACCCCCTAAACATCACCTGTTCTTCTCTCATACCAACAACTTCTTCCTGGACCTAAACATCTCTGTGCATAATGGACACATCAAACCAACTACAATATCTCTACTTTGATAAATGCTACCTATATCACACAAAACACTCCCCTCCATACCTAGCCATCCGAGGCAGTCACATCTGATCTGGCCAAGAATGCTTTTCCCTTTACTCGATAAATCTGTCCCGAGCCTTCATTTTCACATTTGTTCTCCAGAATTGGTCCACAGACAGATATCCTAAGACAAAACTGTCCACACCATTAGACACAACCCAAAGCCAACCATAATCACATCATTCTCACCCCATTCCCACATAGCTTGTAATCACTTCATCAAGGCTACAATTTTCCAACATCTTTTGCTGAAATGTGGTAAATTCTCGTCACTATCCGTTCCACAAGAGCTGGCATCATCTTCAGCAGGGCACCTAACCTAATAAAATATATTTTTGCACCAATACCAACCCTCTTATGCTCCTCAAACACCTTTTGGCTCCTTCCCTCATAACAGGCCTTGTTGTAGAACATGCAATATGCATCCACCCACCACAATCTATTGTAAACCTACCACTGTTTAAGTATACCCTATCATAGTCCATATCTCCTTTACCTTATCCCATCTCACATACCAGATCACCTGGCTCCGTTGCAAGGGTCCTTCATCAGCTTAACCTCTTAAATGTTATCCATCAGAATTAAATGACACAGACAAATAGTTTATTCCCAAAATCTAGAACACCCTGTTGCTCTCTATGCCAGCATTTACACTTCTCATGATCTCCATATCTGTTTCATCAGAATACCCCCTCAAACCACTTCCTAATTGAAACTCCACTGATGGGACTTGACTTACAAGCACATTCTGGAGGCCAGAACTCCTGAGGCATCAATCGGAAATAACACCTCCCTTCCTTACCCTGGTATCCTCATCATGTGCCAGAATAATTTATATATATATATACACATATATATATTTGATTTATTTTTTATTTACTATTTTTGGTATTATTATTTTTAAATAAATCTAATATTTTTCACATGTCCTCTGTTTTTATCTTATTTTAATTAATTTCTTTCTGATTATATTACTGATGGTCCCCCACCACCTCCAATGGTGAAAACCATCATAAATTTGGCTGTGTTGACCGACCGTGGACACTTTCGCAAGCTTACTCACATGTTTCTACTTTGGTTCTAGAAAAAGAGCTTGTATTGAATTTTTTTTTCCAATTTTTTTCGGCTTCCTCCCTTAAACTTTGGTGAGTGGCGGGTATAGTTTATCTTTCCTTTCAATACAATTGATATATACTTTTTTATTTAATTTTTTGTTGTTATTTAATGTAGAAAAACATCTAATATTTCTTTATTTTAATTGATATTAATACATTTTATTTTCGGGTAATTATTGTTGGTCACCCTTCTCATCTGGTTCATTTTTAGCTTAGTTATGTGATGTGTCTCCCTGTGTACATATCTGATCCCCTTTCTGCATGTCCACCTTTAGTCATGATTAAGATTTATACCAAAATATTGTAAGGTGTGTTCATGTTTTGAGTTTATTATAGACCACCTGCCTTCATCTGATAGTGATAGGTGTACTTTCCCTTTCCTTCCTTATTTTCTTTGCCTAGCTGCATTTTTACTTACACTGTTATTGTAATTAATTTTATTTTCAAAATGTTATCCTAGTGCTGAATATGTATATATGATTCAAAAGAAATTTAAATACTTACTGGACCATAACTGTGGAGGGTAAGATAAAGTCTGATACGATCATTATTGGACAATACGTAGTCTCTCAGAGCCTGAGTCTCAAGTTCTGAGAAAGCTTCTCTCCCAGCATAAGTTTCAGAACAGGAAATGGTGCTGGCACCATTTTCTGAAAATGAAATACAATGAATTATTTGTGTTATCTTGGGAAACATATTAAGATGCACTATTTCTAACTGCATGGTAATTGTTATGAAAAGCTATTTGTATTTTGCTAGTGCAATCAAACAATAATTAAAAAAATCAATATAGAAATAAAAATGAAGTGCGTCTGACTTTGTAGCATATATTTACTGATTCTGATGTTAGTGGATTTAAGCATTTGCCTATATGAAGTAGAGAAAAAAATGGCTATCAGCAATTTTTACTACCAATGCTGAAAATTCACTGAATACTTCAGTATTCATGTCAGGAGATTAATGGAATATTTCAAAGGTAGAAACAGAAGCACTCAATTTCATCATCATAGCGGTCTCCCATCAATCTGGTCTCTACTGAAAGCAACATTTAAAGAGATGATGTCATGTATTGTTACAGGTAAACATTCTACAAGGATTAAACGGAAACACTATACTGACCCTTCTCTCCAATGTAAATGTGGCCACCAGTGCTCAATGTCTTGTAGAGGGAGTTGTCTGTATTTTACTTAATATAATGAGTTGTCCAGCCTCTAATGTGTCTTGTAATTGATACTTTGTTCCAAATAACAGAACCACTTTTCAAACTCACAGTACAGATTATCTTTAAATGTATCTAAACAAACACAAAAAGTTGTTTTACTAGTACAATTGTCCTGTAGTTTTATATTAATTAGTTGTGTATTGTTTTTCATTAAGTTTTTGTATTAGGAAGTACTTAACAAAAAAAAAAAAAAAAACCTCTCACTGTTAGATATGTAGTACTTACCCATCCAGTGGAAATCAAAATTTCGGTTGCCATCAACTCCAAGGCACAGGCTACCATCATCTGAACGAGTCTTTCTCCATAAACGTTCCTGTAATAAAAATTAAAAATTGATATTAGTGAAAAAGAAAATGACACACAGTAAAAATTAAGTTAAACACTAATTGTAAGGCATATAATTTTTGTTCGTTTCATTTCTTCTGGCTTAACGAATATGAATATTTACTTCTGGAGTTAATTTTTATGAGATTTCAGTAGTTAGTTTAGTTATTTCTACAAATTCCTGTGAAATGTCTATTTTAAATAATCTTTACACTTTATAGAAGCCGTGACTTCCTCACGAGAAGTCAAAATTAGAAATTACTGGTCTTGTCTGATTTTCATTTAATGCTTTGCTGTTTATTCTCAGATATTTTGTAGTTCATGATAAAATCTTTTTAATTTCTTTCCGACAGGAGATGTTCTGGTAGATAGGTGACATAGGTTTCGTTTGAGCTTACTGGTAAACATGCGCACAGCCAATTTCATTGACAAGTGCAATGAAATACCCCATCCACCAACCTATTTGGGCCACAAAGATAGAAGTGATAAGATTAGAGAAATAAGATTCCGCATTGATGCTTGTATAAATTTTTTCTTCTCTCATGCTATTCAGGATTGGGATACACGAAGTAAAGATTTGGTGAAAAGCATCTTCTGCCACCCACAATTTTGTGAATTTCGGGGTACATACGAGGGTCATCTCAAAAGTAAGTTACACTTTAAAAAAAAAAAATAATAATAAATAACGCCCAGAATTTGTTTAAAAGGTTATATTTGTGAAACTACATATATTAGTTATTTTTCTACATAATCTCCTTGAATCTCAATACATTTTGGGTACCGTGGTAAAAGTTTTTTTAATCCAGCGTCATACCATTCTGCCGCCAAACTGGTTAGCCATGTCTGAACTTCTTCTTTGAGAGTTTCTTCGTTTGCGAAGCGTCTTCCCCCAAGGTGTTGTTTCAGCTGTGGAAACAGATGAAAGTCGCTTGGAGCGAGATCAGGGGAGTATCGTGGGTGTCCGAAAACATCCCATCGAAACTCTTCAAGCAGGTCTTGAGTTTGACGAGCAGAGTGTGGACGAGCGTTGTCGTGGAACAAAAACACTGTTTTCATCAACTTTCCCCTCCTTCGGTTCTGGATCGCCCTCCTGAGTTTCTTTAACACCTCACAATAGCGTTCAGCTGTTATCGTTGTCCCACGTGGCAGGTAGTCGAATCCCAGAAGACCATCGCCATAACCTTCCCAGCTGATTCCACAACTTTTGCCTATTTTGGAGTTTGCTCGTCCTTCCCTTTCCACACCATGCTTTGTCTTTTGGTTTCAGGCGTCCAGTGATGGATCCAAGTTTCATCCCCGGTCACAATTCGGTCGAATAGGCCATCTCCTTCATCCTCAAAAAACTGCAGAAATTGAAGAGCAGCGTCAACTCTCTGCTCTTTGTGGTGGTCTGAAAGGAGCCGTGGAACCCACCTTGCACACACTTTGGACAGATGCAGATCATCAGAAAGGATTCTGTGAAGCGATGCACGGCTAATTTCAACATTAGGCGGGAGTTGTGAATGGATGTCGTCGAGCGTAAGGCGACGATAGGCGTCGACGACTCTTCGGACTTCTTCGACAATGTTCGGGGCCCGTGAAGTGGATGGGCGGGCCGGTTGTTCGTCGTGTGTTGTTGTCCTGCCTTCAATAAATGATTGGCGCCAACGAGAAACCATTGGACTCGACATAACGTTTTCACCGTACACACTGCACAACTCACAGTGAATTTCAGTTGCATTTTTATTTTTTGCCGTTAAAAAAACTAATCATACTGCGCACTTCGCAATCGGCGGTAGGAGTAAGTGGTAGCTCCATAGTGGCTTGATCGCAACTAGGGATGGCGATCTGTGATCGATTAATCGAAGAATCGATCTTTTGGACCAAAAAATCGATTTTTTAAATCGATTTATAGTACTGAATCGATCCAGTGAATCGATGTTTCACCCGTGAAAATACAATGTGAAATAGCACTTTCTATATGAAATGCACTTGCACATGAAACACAAGAGTTTAAACGAAGAATTTAAACACTATTTATCGCAAGCAGCTGTGCACCTGAAGTATGATCCTATACTTTACTGGCAAAAACATAGAAATCAGTTTATCATCACGTTTACTCAACTACCAAGAAGTATATATTGGGATCATCAGTACCTAATATATAGTGGGATCATAGTACCTTGTATATAGTGGGATCATCAGTACCTTGCGAGCGCCTTTTTTTTTCTTGTTGACAACATCGCAAATGAAGTTTTTTTTTTACTTAAGGCTTTACGCCTCGTCGACGTCGAGGTCATTAGAGGCGGGATGGGACTGGGGACAAGGAACGGGAAGGAATTCGGCCACAGCCTTTTGAAGGAAGCATCCCGGCATTCGCCTGGAGTGATTTGAGGAATCCATGGAAAACTCAAATCTGGATGCCTGGACGAGGATTCGAACCGCCGTCCTCCCGAATGCTAGACCGGAGCATTAACCATTCATCCACCACGCTCGATCGCAAATGATGAGCGGAACCGCTTTGATCCTGGTAGACTACACAGACCGTTGTTCCTGAGGAGCTTGGACACTAAGCACTGGGAACTGTAAACTATATCATTTCAAAACTGTTTTATGTAACGAACAAATTCGTGGAATAATTGTCTTTTTGTATACCTGATAGTTTGATTTAGTTGTAAAAAAACTTTAATTAGTTTAAAAATGATAAAAGAACTGTTATTAAGGTTCCCTTTTTGTTTTCCGTGATTGGAATTATATTGAAAATACGAACACCAAAAGCGAATGGAAAAAATATCGATCTTTAGATAATCGATCTTTTAGACATCGATTTTTTTGTGAATCGATTTATCAAATTTCGATTCGAATTGCTTCAAGAATCGATGTTTTTCGGAAAGAATCGCCATCCCTAATCGCAACAGACAAATGATTCATGGCGGCCTCATGAATTTTACAGTGCTGCCACCACACCCGGACGAAAGTTCCCTGCGAATCCCAGACGTCTCCTGCCAACTGCGCGGATATAAAAAAATAGTGTAACTTACTTTTGAGACAAGCCTCGTATGTAGCCATATGTAGATGCTGTAACAAGTTTAAAATACATGCTATTTAATTCAGATTGATCATGTTAATCAAATACAAGTTCTATCTCCTGAGCAGTGGCTTAACTAGGTTACCAAGGGCCCTGGTGCTATTTTGGGCCCTCAGGCCAGATCGACCTTTTTTTTTTTTAAATGCCTAAATTAGATTACAGTCGCCCATATCGTCAACTTTGGACGTCGCCCAACAGTCAAAGTCCTGCTGTGGATTAACAATATTATTTATTTATTATTTTTATTATTTGCGCATAAGCCCATTAGGACTGCGCAAAGTACTCAGAAGCGTTTGTTCGATTTCATTTGTGCCCATATTTCCTTCATACGTTTGCTGTGGGCTTCCTTTCTTTTACATCTGACCATGTTGTTCCAGGTCTTTTCTTTAATTTTTCCTCCCGGTCAACTTGCCACTTGTGAATTTTGGATTTAAATATGTCTCTGTTTTCGATATCTTCTGGAACAATTCCTGCTAATTTGAGGTCTTTCTTGTTATTTATGTATTGATTAACATTTATATAAGGATGAAAAACATTTTTTAAAAAAAAGTGAGGTACGGCTAATACGAAAGTAGTTTATGTAACCTTATCGTTCATATAAGCCTTACACCCACCCATTATTCTCATACCTACCTCCCTCAGTCCAGTGGCACCCACCCTAGCTCTTTTATTAGTTACCGGCTATGTTTGTATGGTAATTTTCAATGGTAAGATCTAGCTGCCTTAGGCATTTATCTCCATATCACGCCAATCTATCCAACTAGAAAAACTTCAGATTTACCTGAAACTGCTCATAATACTCTTTTGTTTGTTTTACAGCATTAGGTCATCTGTTACAGTGCTGTCAGCCATTTGGCTTTGAAATTTGAATATCCGTAGATAGACGCTAAAATTTTTCGTAGATTGAATATAAAAATCCGGAGACTCACTAACTGAAAGACTAAAACAATACTAATTATTGAAGTGAGGGTCAAAATTAAGGTTACTTTTTGGTTTAGCATTCTCGGAAGGACCTAGTCTCCCTAAATCGTGGCCACGCCTCCGGCCCTGAAATCGGGTCGTCTAAAGTGAGCTCCTGGTCACGTTTTTGCGGCGAGACTAAGCAGAGAGATCGGGTGGAAATTCCATCCGATTTAGGGAAAAAAGGTAAGGGTAAGTTGGGACACCACCACACTGCCCTGAAAATTGGCCGTGTAAAGCCTCACTCGGTTGTGCTCACATTCCCTGGTTCCCCGTTTTCTATTATTTTGAAATGGATGCATTCGATAACTAAGAAAAAGTTGCTGGAGCTGCCAAGACCCACAAATTTTTATGAAACACCTCACATAGGGTTGCCAACTTATTTAGAAAAAGAATATAGTATATTTGTCTTTTGAAGAGGAAAATAAAAAGATTTTTTAAATATAGATTTATTGCCTTAAATACATATATTTTCGGACTTACGTGACTAGCTATTAATTTTTTGTTTAATTTCCAAGTGTTACAGCTGGAGCCACATTCTAAATCTAGTATTATAATTAAATGAACACTCATTTTTGAATTTAAGGACGATCTGCTTCTCATCACCTTGCATTTATTTCGTTTCATCATAAGCACTGACATGTCGTTTGGAAATTAATTGAATTGTATAGTTTACAAAAAACAAAATATTTCCCCATACTTTTTGATTAGGATAACTTATACCGACCAAAAATAAGGTATGATACTTTATATTTGTATGAAAGTAAGACTAACAACACTACTCCTCTGACCAGTACGGCACATTTTAACATTATATTACAAGTTATTCAACATAGAAAGATCATGCTCACAATATTCTGAAAATCGATATTGACTGACTTAACTGTCTTGTACCAGGGGACGCAATAGTAAAATTCACAGTGCAGATAATTCGCAAAGAATTTATTTTGAGGATCTCTCCTTATCCAGTTTTATGTTTTCTCCCACAAATATTTACATTTTTGAAATTTCTTACGTTTTGCTTCTTTGGAGTTATAAATATCGCATAAAGAATCTGCCATTTAAAACAATGTAAAAGAAAAATAATACAGTTGGAAACTCCAATCTGAAAACGACTAGAAACAGATGAAACCACAAATTCATCAGTTGTGAATCCACGGCGAGCGGATCCGAGTCGACTGGCGTACAACAATATGAATGGTCCGCTATTATTGCTTCGACTCTTTAAGTGGTAAGTACACAGATCAAAGGATACGAGCAAACAAAAAATCCCTGACCGGTAGGCACTTTTTCTTGCAGGAGGTTGTGAAACTAGCAGAAGAACGCTCAGTTACATGTATTGTATACCGGTACTTCATTCGAAATAAAGTATTTTCGCATACTTTATTGGTGGGAAAAGTATAAAGTGTAAGAGTTAAAAATAAATTATGATACTTTATTATAAAGTATGGTTGGCAACCCTAACCTCACATGCACTCTATCATAAAAGACGCGAGAAATGAGGCATTTCATGTGTCATCCGCTAGAAATTCCGGAAATCTTCACCATCCAACACATCTAAGAGTTTAATGTGTAAATATAATTGCTTGGGACACGTCTTTTTCTTTGGCTTCTGTATTATGGTCTTTTAAGATCTATTAAAACTATAATCAAACAAAATATGAACTTTATTTAAATCGTTGGTTCACACGAGCGGTTGCAAGAAAACGATTTACATTTATTGACAATTCGGCAATGCATTAACACCAATATAAGGAAAAGTCAACAAATATTAAAAAGTATCGAATATCCGTAGATATTTTAACAAAATCCGAAAATCCTAACTTTATATAAAAATCCGTAGATCTACGGATAAATCCGTAGAATAGGCAGCACTGTCTGTTAATGAACTAACTTGCGATTGTAACCCAACAATACTCTCGCTCACTGTCATTGACTACTGACTAGCCCGCAGGGCAAAATGTATCGAAATATCGATACTACTTTATAAAATAATCGATATTTTTATTCCTGATATATCAAAAATCGATATTTTTGGAGTATTATTTTTAAGTACCAATACGATATTTATTTCCTATGAACGCAATTCACAATCTAATTTCATGCGTTGCATATATATCGGATATATGTACGTATCTGATCTTCTTAAAGCTTCTTAAAAAAATGACTTCATCTGGACGAACCACCAATAGATAGGAAATCAGACCCAGTAAAGTTTTTGGTGATTTGCTAGTACTTTACGCCGGTGCTTTCGGAAATCGCGTTGAAGTACTAGATATGCTGAGCCTTTTCTGTGTCGTCCGAAAGAGTGGCTTCTGCTATTAACTTGGCGGTACCATGGAGCAAAAACAGAGAGCGGACCACGTAAGGGACCTTCTCCATACAACGAAGTGACGCCGAGTGGAGAGCGGTGGGGTGGGGAGCCATATTGGCCGGGTCTAGAAACACAGGGAATGTATATGGACCGGAAGAATTTTTCTTTTTTAATCATAGCATAACTAAAAAATGAAGTCTTATGGGGTCACATTTATAAATACCCTAACTGATATTATCTACAAACATTAGAATATAAGGGAAAAAAGCTGCTAAATAATTTTTAATAGGAATTTTGCACGCCGAAACAGAACTTTTTTTACTCCCTACAGTCACCAAAAAAAAAAAAAAAACTGAGTGTCATATTGCTATTTCAAATATATTAGATAAATGTTCAAAAACACTATATTTCTACATTCCATTTCAGTAATTTTAATCCTTTCAAAATCTTTGATGGGAAAGATTACAAAATCAAGAAAAATAAGTCTAGACCTATTTACAAACAGCAGCAAGTCCTGTATGTAATTTTAAAAATAGCCTAGTTGAATAGTTATGAATTTAAAACAACTGAAACCTTCAAAAGAATTCATGGCTTACTCAGAATATATTGCACTGGTAGTGGCTAGACCTATTAAATTCACTAGCAGCATCAGTGTAAGGGGATTCTATCATTACCGTGGGGCCACAATCTGATGATAAATTCTTATGGAACTCGATGAGACAAATCGGAAATAAATATATATATTTCGCTTACTTCTCGAAACATACTGTCTCAAAAGTGAGGTGGTTAGGTCGAAATGTGGCCTGGACAAAAAGAAAAAAGAACTGACCGAGACATCAAAAAATTTTGCTATTTACTTTCAATTCGTTTAGCGAAGTTATGTAAGAATTCATCACCATATTGTAGCGCCACTCTAATGGTAAAACTACCCAGTGCAATACCTTGCTGCCATACATCAAAAGTCGCAAACTTAAATAGGAACAGTTTACATCGCGATACACCTTCTTACACTAACATGGCGTTCAAGAAATTACAAATAAATAATTTGTTCCCTATGCTATACAAAGAATATTCTCCTACAGGCTGCATTTCAAACTAATCACAATTGTCTTAGTATTGCCGCTAAAAATTCAAACGACGCAAACGCACCTAAACACATGAAACGTATCGTTTATTACATTTTGGATAGCAACAAAATTCACTTCATTACGATTCCTAGTTGGCTTAGCACAAATAATCACAATTAATTTCATCATACTTTCAATATAAATTACAATTTGACTAAAGCACGTAGAATAATATTTCCGCTGCATCGCGATGTAAAGTTAATCCGCTTATAACAGACTTTGAACGTTCGTTTACAATAAGGCTAACCTGTTACGTGAAAAATAATAAGATACAGTGGTTCTCTGCATCAACAAATATTTGATAACACCGTAGTCCTATTGAAAGCTGCGAATAAACTTTTTTTAACAGGCATTGTAAATCTGTAATGATAGCTCGCATTCTTGCTGACACCGCGTTACAAACACTTCAAGAACAATAATTACAACGTGACTTACCTATGGAATGTTATTCCAGGTTGTTTCTTACTTGTTCTATTTGTGCAACCATTCCCAACACAAGATGGCATTACAAAACACTTTGAAACATCAGAACATGAAATGTTCACAGCACGGAAGGTAATGAAAACAAACCAATGTTTTGAACTGAAGAATATGGCGGACGCGCATGCGCAGTCGGCTCCAGAGTTTACAGGCGGATTCGCAGTTTTAGCGACACCTTGTCTCATCTCTTTTCCTACTTCCAAGGGCGGTACCGGAAACAGGAGTAGATTGACGGAGGAACATATAAAACAGAGGGTCTTGTAATGTCTATATCAGACGAATGTTGATTTGGTAGATTGTAAAAATTAATAAATTAGTAAAAGTTTCTATAATTTCCAAATCTGCCTTTAATTTTCCGAATTTTCTTGAATGTTTTACATATTCTGAGAATATTTTCAGATAATTACTGGCTTCAGGTGAATATATCGACATATTTTTCATTTAATTTTCTTTTAATTGGTATGGAGCGCACGCTCCCGTTTAAATATTACTACTCTGTCAATATATTAATAACTTGACCCCCATTGTCCATGCCATGTGAAATACGTATAAAGTAATTACTACGAGTAAAAGTAATACAATGATTGTAATGCCTTTTCATACATGAGGATAATTTGATCTAAGACATTTGTTGCCGAAAAATACATTTTCAGCGTTAATGTGTGGTTGAAGCTTGTGAGTTTGCAAGGTATGAAGCTGACGGTAGGATTCGCAGGAACATACGCCAAATTAACATGAATGTTCGTAATAATATTGGCAACAATTGTACGCACGACAGTTATAACTTGCTGCTGGATTAAACTTATTTTCAACAAGCCAGTAATTACGTGTATGTTGATCCTATAGTCGTCAGATCTGTGAGACAGAGCCATTATTTTTTATGCAGAGATATCTACTGAATACAAAATGTTAAGTAAGAAAGTAAGGAGTTATAGATCAAGTTAGAAGAGGCTAGAAAATTCTAAGTCATTAAGTCTAAATTTTCTAAGTGGAGATTTATCGTAACTTTACGTTTCTGCCGTCTCCTCTGATGAAAATCACAACCGAATGACTGATTAAATTGACAAGTTTCTAAAACTTTACGCTGTTTCATACGGCTGTGTTGTGACAATATCTGTGGGCTCTGTTTTTTGTTATTACTGTCCGCCATCTGTAATGTAGGCAACATAGATAAATAAATAACAATTCGATGTTACTATCATTCAATTTTTATTTTCAACAGTTTCTTCCGAACTCTTCAACGTCAATAAATTTTAGTATTTGGGAATATGTTTTAGGTGACAGTTTGCTATAATAATTTTAATTGATTTTCTCAAATAACATTTCTTAAAATTCGAAGTTATCTAATTTTGTGCTGATATTCGTGAAATAAACGGAATGTTTCATTACAGTTACCCGAAATAAAAATTGAATTTAATTATTGTCCACGTTCCTATGCACCTCATATATTTAAGTCTTTCGTGAATACAGATATGAGTAAAAAATGAATATTCTAGTATAGCACTTAATTTAAAAACTAGGATTATGGACTCACGTCGGTGAAGGTGTATTCGTATCCGTCAGGGTTGAGGACGGGCAGGATATGCCAGTCGACACTGTCAGTGAGGGCGCTTTCTGCAGCATCTCTACCAGCTCTTGGATGACGTAGAGTGCTGCGGCAGGTGCGATCCACTCGCGGGCGTGGATGCCAGCGTCGATTAGGATGACGGGTCTCGTGCCGTCACCACCAGATGAGATCTGGATGAGGTTCATGCTGCGGCCCTCGTAACTGGTGCCGATCGTTACCACGTTAACTGTACTCGGATACTGTGCCGCCAAGTCAGACAAGTAGGCGTTGATCTGGAAACCAAAGAAATTGTGCACCGTGAGTAAAGATTTAGTCAGGCACCTTCAATTTATCCTGAAAGTACCATTAACTTAATTCGCATCCGATCAGTCTGCGGTCGTCAACATAACACAGACTTGGGCTGTTGCGCTTATGGAACGGAGTGAGGCTGTTATGCTCTGCATTATCAGATATAGCGTATCCTTCCTCATATCTTTGCTTCACACCTCCTGAGAATTACTTCAAAGTCACATCCCGATTAGCTTTGTTGTTTTTAACCTTATTATCTACATTTATATACCTTCGAAAGATTCAGTTTTATTCTATCAACTTTGCCACCAACGTCCATTTGACCTGAAATACAAAGTGATGTGTGGCGCATATTTCTCCCATCTCATAATTTCTTAATCCATTCATCGGTACATATAAATCATAAGCTATTTTCGCAGATTTTAATCTAGACCACAAACTCTCTAAATTTGAAAACACCATCCAAATTGCTGCAGTTTCCTTTTTTTCTTTTCAAAAAAAAAACTCTAGACACACACAACAAGCTTACAAATTTATAGTATTACTAGCTGATACCCGCGACTTCGTACGCGTGGATTAAGAATTTCGTTGCCAGAATTGAATATAGAAAACAGTTGGTAACGTAGGATTGGTCCCAAACAACACCGGGTCGGCATAAAATAACAGGAAAGCCATCACTATATCATTCTAAAGTCGAACCTGTCTCATGAAGAGAATCAATTTCCAATATATTTAAAACCAGAAAAACAAACGAAGTTGCGGGGATGTGGGGAAGGGAGGGGGGGAAAAGGCAGGGGGGAAAAGGCAGGGGGGGGGAAAGGCAGGAGGGGGGGGGGAAAGGCAGGAGGGGGGGAATGGCAGGAGGGGGGGAAAGACAGGGGGGGTTATCTAAGGGTAGCTTTATTTCAGCTTGGTCTTTTCTTCTTTCTTCAGCATGAGCATCCAATTATTCGGTTCTAATAACTTTAGCTGCTCGTGCTCTGTTAGACGTAAGACCAGCTTACGTTCGCGAGGCATGTCAAAAAAGAAGGAAAAATAAACTGATTCCAGAAACATTTAAACAGACACAAACTATTATTCTATCACCATTCAGTATTTTTTCAAAATTATAAGATAACATGTATTATTTATACAGAAAATGTTTCAACCAAATGCAGACCGTATTTTTCTCCTTGCTTCAAAGGATAAGTTTGCTAAGTTTCATCGAGATCGGATGAAAACTGTGCATTTGCATGAAGAACAAACAAACAAACATACATTCATCTTTATATATAACACTGTAATATCCACTCGTTATAGCTTTAAAAATCTGTAACCTAAGAAATAGCGTTTCCTGCCTTATTACGAGAGGTTTGCTATTTAGGCAATAGGGGGAATCAAATAATTAACGTGGAACTTGGTCTTTGGATAGTTATAAGTTATTAGTTATAGTTTGCATAGTTGACCGAGGGCAGATTGTGATGGCATGGAGACTCGGCACGAGCATTTCGTAAACTGCACGACTTGTCGGGTGTTCGAGGACTTCTGTGGTGAGTTTCTTCAACAAGTGGCGAAACCAAGGTGAAACCACGTCGAAAATTCGAAGAATTGGGCGGCAACCCCTCATTACAGATGTCAAACGTCGTAGGCTGAGCAGACTGGTAAAACAGAACAGGCGGCGAACTTTGGCGGAACTAACATGAGACTTTAATACTGGGCAGAACACAAGTGTGTCTGAAAACACAGTGCACCGTACATTCCTAACGATGGGCCTCCGCAGCCGACGACCTATACACGGGCCAACGTTAACACCAACAACTACTGAAATGGGCGCTTAATCATCGTCACTGGACGTCGGTGCAGTGTCAGAAAGTTGCATGGTCTGTTGGATCCCGATACCTTCTTTATCATGTTGATGGGAGGGTGCGAATCCGTCGTTTTCCAGGGGAACAGCTTCTTGACACCTATACTGGGGGACGGAGACAAGCTGGCGGTAGTTCAATTATGCTCTGGGGAACATTCACGTTGGTATCCAGGGGTCCAGTGGAGTTCGTGCAAGGCACCATGACGGCCAATAAGTGTCAGACACTGGTTGCATACCACGTACACCTATTCATGGCGATCATGTTTCCGAACGGCAGTCGCATTTTTCAACAAGATAATGCGCCATGTAACAAGGCTAGGAGTGTGATTGAGTGGTTCGAGGAACACAGTGGCAATTGATGTGCTGGCCACCCAACTCGCCAGATCTGCACCCTATCGAAAACATCTGGGATGTGATTGAACGTGGCGTTAGAGCTCATCGCCCACCTTCCCGGAATTTACCGGAATTAGGTGACTTGGTTCCAACTCCCTCCAGTGACCTACCAAGGCCTTATTGCTTCCATGGCAAGACGCGTCGCCGCTGTTATCCGTGCCAAAGGCATACATACAACGCGGACATACAAGCCATTGGTCATAATGTTCTGGCTGATCAGTGTATAATGAACACGAATGATATTTGCGTTATGTGATTTTCCATAATTATAAATATTCTGAATGAAATGTTGATTCTGGCCACTGCTACAAATGATTAGTTATTGAAAAAAGCCTCTTTCAGACGCGCAGTAAAGGATCCTTTTTTTCTTGAGGTATTACTAAAAAAATTCTCCTTATCTCATTAATTATTTTTTATCGATTGATAAAATAGAACAAACTATATCTGATGCGTCAAAAAACTAAGAGTAGCTGCATTTTTTGTTTTCTTTTGCTGTAGTTCTGTCGCCTTTCTTCCTGCATTCCCAGGGAATGATTCTTTGATTTACTTACAATATTTCTATAACTCATTGGATTATGAAAAGTTGAAAAAAAAAAACGTTTTCTATAAGTCTCTTAAAGTTTTTTTTGTACATATATCGCCACTTCACACCACACTTTTAACGTACAATAACACTCCAGCGAGCACTATAATTACAGTTGCCCTGAAATTCACATGACAGAACAAAATTAGAATTATTTTATTAAGGATCCACAGATGGGCGATTCCAATCAAAACAGCTTTATATCAAACCATAAATACAGTACGAACTGTAACTGCCTTGGAAAATTCCGGGTGACATCTGTAAGTCAGTTTGAGTCTAGCTATAGCATGCATAATGTTTTTCGAATAGCGAAGCGCCGTCATATGTCGGTTGGTTCAAATACGCCAGCCGCGTGCAACCTGACGCAACCACGTCTAACTACATACGGAGATAATTAGATGTCGGCAATAAATATCCACAAGCTGTTGCGTGATCTGTACCTTATTTTAACTGTGACCAATAATATGAATGAAAAGCTACGTGGCCTCTCCAAGTATCTCAACGTAACTTCCTACCCAAAATTTCTTTCTCCCCCCCCCCCCCCCTAGATCAAGCCACACATAGTTTATGGACGCTCCATAAGTAGTTTGTCAGGCACCTTCATTTCAAGAAGCACAACTGTCCTCAAGGTATCATTAATTTAATTCGTATCCTCAGTATATGGTTCATTGTCTTAAACATAGACTTGTGTCATCACGACTATCGGTCGGTGTGAAATAGCTAGATTTCTATTGTATAACCACTTTAAAATTTCACCAAATCGTTTATATTGTTTCCAACGAAGCGATAAAAGTTTGAAGTAAATTGTTTTCATAATACCTAGGATAGTGAAGAACAATTTCTTTGGAGCGCTTGACAGTTTTTGCTGTAACTTCCTAACATGCAACTAGAACCTTGAGATGGTCCAGAAGTTAATTGTAAATTTACTTAAGAATTCTGACGTAACGTTTCTTCCAGACAGTGGTCTGGTAGTGACTCAAATGGAACCATCAACATTTTTCGTATGAAAAAATCATCATTCCCGGAACATAATATAAAATCATCATTTCGTCTTTTAGCATTGACAATTGTACAAATAAGGTCAATAGACGCAAATGATATTTCAGTTGAAATTTTATTTCGCCTGTTTCAGCATCAATAAATATCATAAACTTGAGCCAAGTGGAAGAAATAACCGATATTACTTCTCGTATATCCTTCGTAATGGGAGCAAGAACTCGGCATCCGATTTCCCCAGTACACAAGTTTCAACTGCACTAAATGCAAGCTACCAGCGAGAGCCGCTAGAACGCTAGAGAGCAATATGGCTGAAAGTGAGAAAGCGTACGTTGTTCTCGAATTTCATTCGACTCAGTCTGCGTTAACTGTTCAGCGACACTTTAGAACAAAGTTCGGCAAGAATACCCCGCATGCTAACACCATTCGGCGTTGGTATCAACAGTTTAAAGCCACGCGATGCCTTTGTAAAGGTAAAACAACGGGTCGTCCTCCTGTGTCTGGAGAAACCATTGAATGTGTGCGTGCCAGCTACGTTCGTAGCCTACAGAAGTCTACTTCTCGAGCGAGCAGAGAATTAGGTATTCCACAGAAAACCGTTTGGAGAATCCTACGGAAGCGACTGTGTATGAAGCCTTACAGGTTACAGTTGCTACAAGCACTGTCGCACAACGATGTACTGCGTCGTTTTTTAATCTGTGCCGAATGTCTTGAACAAGACGAAACATTCGCAGAAAAACTTGTGTTTAGTGATGAGGCGACTTTTCATGTGAATGGAAAAGTGAACAGGCACAATGTGCGCATTTGCGGGACAAAACACCCCCAAGCTTATGTGCAGCACGTTTGTGACTCTCCCAAAGTGAGCGTGTTTTGCACGATATTAAGCAAGAGACTTTATGGGCATTTTTTTCTTTAATCAGGTGACGATCACAAGGAAAATCTATCTACAAATGTTGCAGAATTAGTTCATGTCATTTCTGGATGCTGACAGTGAAGATTTCATTTTCCAGCAGGACGGTTCTCCACCCCTTTTTTCTCTAGTTGTCCGTAATTTCCTAAACACCAGGATTCCAAATAGAAGGATTGGACGTGTTGGGGATGCTGATCGTCAGCTGATGTCATGGCCGCCTCGTTCCCCTGACCTAACTCCCTGCGATTTCTTTGTTTGGGGTTTCGTAAAAGGCACAGTGTTCATGCAACCAGTACCAGTTAATCTGCCAGACCTGCGGGTTCGCATCACCAATGCATTTGCTCTCATTGACAGAGACATGATGCATCGGGTATGGGAAGAACTCGATTATAGACTTGATGTATGCAGAGTTACTAAAGGTGTATATATTGAGCATCTGTAGACACTCAAAAAAAACTTTCGCAGTTTGTTTATATATCTGTGTAATCTTGTAAGTACATGTCAAATAATAAATCTGTAGTAATTTTCTGAAATCACTGCAATTACAGAGGCAAACCAACGGCCGTAAGCGAGCTGGTGTTTGCGGCCTCCAGTCCACCTGATCGCGAGCGCTGTCGTCGTGGGTGGCGTGCTGCCGGCGAGGAGTCTTGGGGCTAATGTCATACCGACAGCAAAATACAATCGAGGCTGAAGACCGGCATACGGTAAAACAGCCAGTCAGACGGGCCTAGCCCGGCTGACAAATGACAACTATGATGATGATGATGATGAAAGCCTTCATCAGTACCAGCTGCCACTTTCATCCACAGCGCCGAGGGCATTCCGCCGCTTGTGTACAATAAAGAATGCGAGGATGAATAGTGTCTATAGTAGGGACCAGTGCAATCTTTCTTTGCCTTCGAGACTGGCAACTGCATCTACTTTATCTAAGCTGTTATCGTGCTGATCAGCAGTCGAGGACATCCAAGTGATGGCATCACGTACAGCGACATGGTGCAAACCATGCTCCATCTTATGACATAGATCCCTCTCGTCTTCAGCCCTATCTACGAAAATAAAAATCTTATTGCGAACACCACCAAAAACAAGACAACTGAAGCTGCAGTGGACTTTCCCGTCACGGTGGAGGCTGCAGCAAATCAAGATGTAGCGGTTAGGCCATCTCAGCTAACCAAGCAAGCACAGGGCACCAAGGAAGAACATGAAGTAGCGCAAATCTTATGGCCACTACGCCAAGGATTGCAGAGGTAGCGATCGGTGCTTGCAGTTAGGAGGCACTCATCGCGTGACTTTCCGCCACAGACTGTGGGAGACCACCACAACATCTCTCTCCAGATGGGACAATGTTAAGGAGTATATACCCAGACATCCCGTTCCTGTGACCACCTATTGTTTTAATAACTTATAATGTATGTTCAGAGGCGAGCAGTAGACTGAAGGAAGGATTCCATGCTTGGGGGATTGGGTTGTAGGTGTCAGCATTGAGGTTCAGGCTGTAGAGGCGATCGGACACGACTTCAGGATGACTGCAGAACACGCCATTGAAAGCGAACCCATCAAGATTAAATTTTAATAGCACGCCGGGAAAGTCTCCGTTCAGTAAAAAGTAAGGTGATTTTAATGTTTTAAATTAATAAAATTGAGCTATTTCAAATGAAACGAAGGCTACAGTATACCATGTAAAAACCAACTGCAACAATCGGACACCGAAATTATTAAATTAGATAACTATATTTTCGGATTAAACTATTCATTAACACTACAATTTTAATTTACTGTCTTATTTTAAACTAACTATCCTAGCTTTTAGGTATTTCTAATGAAATAAGAATCGCGATAAAGGTGTAAAGTTAACGCAATAATTGCGTTAAAATACTGCTTAGTATCGTAAATGTAAATAAAACCTCTCGCTACGATCATAGTAGCAAATTTTGATTTGAAGTTTTAAATTACTTTATCCACAATGTTTATGTAGCAATGCAATACATTGCAAACTACAGCACATGTAATCAGAGGTCCATATTGTTTAAAAATTGTAAAATTAAATCCTTTAATCGAGACAAATCTGTTATGAAGAAAAAAAATCCTTTCTTGGAAGTGGGTATAATTTTTGTGGGAGTATATGATATATAGAGGTTGCATGAATACTCTACTTCTCTTTTTAAAACTACGTATGTGATGTATTGGTTAAAACTGGTAACTAGTTATTCGTCAGTTGGCTGTGTGTCTGTCTTTTAATTTATTCGATGATGATAATGGTTTGCAAATCTCCCTCCCAGGAATGAATTATACATTTTTTTTTATAGGTTTGCTTTCCAGGAATCTAAGTGATATATAAAAGTATTGCCAGTTCACGTTATTTTTACCAGTTATTGCTATAGCTGCACGATTTAAACAAAAATAATTTGCCGTCATCCCACTCAATTAAAAAGAAATGTTCACGTTACATATTATCAGTTGTTTCTGTATAAGATGTATCAATTATTTATACAATGAATGTAAACTATGAAATAATCGCATAGCTTTATGACTGCATTGACAAGACAAAAATGAATCCTGCACACTGAAAGTAACCGAAATAAACTATTTTGTTAGTTTCTTTTGGAGTGTGGCTACTGTGACGCCATACGACTTTCTCACCGATAACGCCTGATGCTATGTAATCAGAGCAAACGCCGACGTGACAAGAGCGTTATCGGCATGGGCACAAGGTGATAATGTTTCCAATTTCACGGCTGCTTTGTAAACAATGACGGTCTGTGAGGTTAGTGGCTTTGTACTTGGGTTTAGAAGGCTTACTATCCTATGTGCTGGGAGCATTGAAATGCCCCTCATGTACTCACTATGGTTTGTCGAATCGGAGACCTAAGCAAAATCTTTTCTGGCATTATTACGAAAGATTTGCTGTTTTGGTAATACGGATAACCAGATGATGACTTAAATAAAAGAGTACGTGGTCGCTGCATAGTTAAAAGTTGTGAATCAGTGCAGGTCGTTCCTCTCAAATTCTAATTATATTCAAATATGTACTCGGAAACACATCTAGATTTTCTTAAATTAGTTTGATTGTGACATACCAAATGCGAAATTCTTCTGCAATAACTCCTTCGATATTTGGCAGTAATAAAGAAATGTGGAGATTTACTTCACCGACCGCTGATTATTAGGTACAGGAACAAAACGGGATAAAAATATCATACTCGTTTTGTCTTGCATTAAAAACTCTTATGATTTCATTAACGTAGATATAGAATCGTATTTGTGTAAAGTAGGATTTTTGGCCGAAAATGGAAATAACCCCGGTTTGGGTGGAATTTTGGTAGATCCATGGTCTGGTCAGTTTGGGAAAGGTTACTTTACACAGTTCATGTACACTGCTGTAATTCTGTTTGTGTGTTTAAATGTGGATACTGCGGTCTTTGGCTATGCGAACACGACAGAGGCAGATATGGCCATTTTGAACTCTTATCACTATTCTTTGAAACCTGCCAATATTATTATTATATAATAACTAGACGACCAATGCGAAAATTTCGCGAAAAAAATTCTGTGAAAAGTGAGGTTGAATATGATGTAACCAAAGCTGAGTCATTACTCTTCATACTCCTACTTCATTTATCGATTTTGGTTGTATATCCAGGGAGATAAATGGCTAGAGACACAAAAAACACATTTTAGAAAAATTGACATTTCTGCCCTTTAAGGGTCGAATTACGAAAAATTCCTATCTTAAATTATAATGTTACCACGGCGGAGACCTTAATCTTTAGTATGATACCTCATTTATCTATATCGGTTGGATATCAAGTGAGATAAATGGCACGTGACACAAAAATGCGTTATAGAAGCATTTATTCTTTTTCCATTTAAGGGTTGAATTCCAAAAAAATTCTTTCTTAAAATATGATGTCACCAAATCTGAGACATTACTCCTCATAATCTTACTTGATTTTTCGAAATTGGTTAGATATCCAATGAGATAAATTTCTTAAGACACAAAAAATGAATTTTAGAAAAATTAACATTTTTGCCCTTTAAGGCTCGAATTACGAAAAACTCCTTTCTTAAAATATAATGTTACCATGGCGGAGACCTTATTATTTAATATGATACCTCATTTATCTATATCGGTTATATAATAAGGGAGATAAATCGCTCGTGACACAAAAATGCGTTATAGAAAAATTTATACTTTTTCCTTTAATGGTTGAATTCCAAAACAACTATTTCTTAAAATATTATTTCACAAATCTGAGACATTACTCCTTATAATCCTACTTCATTTATAGATTTTTGTTAGATATCCAGGGAGATAAATGGCTCGAGATACAAAAAACGAATTTTAGAAAAATTAACATTTTTGCCCTTTCAGGGTCGAATTACGAAAAATTCCTCTCTTAAAATATAATGTTACCATGGCGGAGACCTTATTCTTTAATATGATACCTTATTTATCTATTTCGGTTAGATATTAAGGGAGATAAATCGCTCGTGACACAAAAATGCGTTTTAGAAAAATTTATACTTTTTCCCTTTAAGGGCTGAATTCAAAATACATTCTTTCTTAAAATATGATTTCACAAAGCTGAGACATTACTCCTTATAATCCTACTTCATTTATCGATTTTGTTTAGACATCCAGGGAGAAAAATGGCTCGAGATACAAAAAACGCACCTTAGAAAAATTAACATTTTTGCCCTTTAAGGGTCGAATTACGAAAAATTCCTTTCTTAAAATATAGTGTTACCACGACGGAGACCTTAGTCTTTGATATGATGCCTCATTTATCTATATCGGTTAGATATTAAGGGAGATAAATCGCTCGTGACACAATAACGAATTGCAAAAATATTGATCCTTTTGCCCTTTAAGGGTCGAATTCCGAAAAATTTCTGTCTTAATATATGACGTCACTAAAGCAGAAATCTTAATCTTTAAAATGATACCTCATTAAACGATTTCGGATCGATATCCAGGGAGATAAATGACTTGTAACACAGAAAACAGCATTTTAGAAATATTGACATTTTTGCCCTTTAAGGGTCGAATTCCGAAAATTCCTTTCTTATAATGTAATGTTCCCAAAGTGGGGACCATAAGCTTTAAAATGACACCTCATTCATTGATTTCGGTTAAGTATGAAGGAAGATACAGGCTTGTGACAAAAAATTACCTTATAGAAATAATATATATGATAAAATGAAAGAATATCTTGTGTTAGTGAAGTCTGGAACTGACCTCGTCGTGAGTGTAGTATTGGTCGAAAGTGATGCGAGGTGTCCTCTCTGTCTTCCTCAAAGGCCTCAGTTGCTGGCGCGCTCTCTCTTTCTCGAACACACTGGAACATTTAATTACATTTTCAATTGATATTAGGGCGTTTTGATACTTGGGACAAAATAACAGGTTAATGCAGTCTGATTAGTTTGTTTCAGATTCTTCTAATGTTTGACGCGCTATTCTGTTTTGGAAAGGTATATTTTTGAACTATTTCAAAATTTGCCCTTACCGTTACGGAAAAAACTGCCTAAGAACCATTAAATAAAGCAAGGAAGGATCTGTACGCAGGCGGCGGTGGTATCCGAACTCTCGCTTAGCAAGCGAGGACCACGTTAAGCCTAGTTTGGCTTGAATTTGCTTTAGATGTTTACGCCATGTTAACAACTTGGTTTGTTACCCCAGGGGGGGGGGGGAGGGAAATCTACAGTTCAACGTGTAATCTGAACCGCAGAAAGGTTCTGGCGTACTTCATATTAGACGGACAGCAGTGTTAGAGTTGAAAGTAGGGTTAAGAGCTTACGAAAATCAGGGCTCAGACGGAGATTTGAAACGGGGACCTTTCGATCTAGTCAGACACCTTAACCCCTGAGCCACCAGGCAACTCAATTAAAGCGATGTTTTGTTCTAAAAAATTTTTTTACCTCATTGTGATGTTAACCAAGATAATAAATCCTAAATAGTTTTCCCAAATATTCAGCCAATGCTTGAAATAACTGGAGCTTGTTGTAATTCTAAGATGAAACAGCCTTGTGCTTGGATACCTGTTCTGTACGCATTGTTTAAAAGATTAAAAGTATTCTCATTTGTACGTCACGGTAAAGAAATGATAGAAACTTATTCTTATAAAGAATCAGCGCTTTCTACTTTTGCTTTACAACCTCGTTAAAAACATAAGCGATTTATGAAAACACTCTAATTTCCTAAAATTGCTTTAATGCAGAGATATACAAAATGTTATTAAAACAATTGAATATTAAATGCAATGCAAATTCTTTCTTGTTTTTATATATCAAATACAAATACAATGGTTTGACATATTAGTATTCAAATTAGGTATGTTTAAAATACTATTATTAAAATAAAATACTTTTTTCATTTATTATGTATGTTATTTATTTCACGTAATTAATGGATTTTAATACATCAGTTTGTTCAAACAAGTCATGTTTCATGTTCAGTCTATGAGGCCACGTTAGCTTCCCATGTTCCACTTGAGCAGAACTTGCCAAACAAGTATTATTATTATTAGGGACATCTATTTTTACTGTTGAATATTTATTTAGGAAAACTAAACTAGTATCATTATCCTTGAAATATTGCATTATTTCTAGGTCTAGGGTAGGTTTGCATCGTCACTGGCTGAAGAAAAATCAGAGCCCTCTACAAACGTATAATAAGGTCCATTCTTTTACTTTTTTCCGAATTAGACTATGTGTACTTTGAACATCATCTTGTTTTATGTTTAGTATTTCAGCAACAAGTTATCCTTTTGTGTATTCTCCGTTTTCCTTCAGTAACCATTTTTGTTTAAAAAAAGGATAATATGTTGTTCTTTGCATTGAGTTCTTTTAATTGATCAAAAATCCTTTTAAACCTTCCTTTAATTATATCTGTCAACATTTAATTTAATTTAGTTTAATTGAAATAGAGCACAGACTCCGGTGGCAATTTCCCTACACCCCCATCTTCCCCCTATCCTGCACCTACCTACATTTGCCCTCTACAAATTTTATCTTTAAATTCTTTCAACGTTCTCGGTAAATTATTCATCATTTCTCTTGGTAACTCATTCCAATCCCTGATACCCTTACTTAAAAAAGAGAATCTTCCCACATCCTTGTGCCTGGAATCGAGTGCAAGCACAGTATGCAGCTTTAGCCATTTGTGAACTGATTAGCATCTATTGCATTTTCATTATTTTTGGCAGTAGGACATAGAAAGTACCTTTGTCCCTCTCTATAGTTCTGATATCTTCAGCAATAACAGCTTGTGTATTCTTTAAGAAAATGAATTTCAATTTCGATAAAAGGTGAGAAACCTCGTTTTCTGACAGTTTCATTCAGGGTCTCCTTTACTACCTAGATCTTTAACAGAACTATAATAACAATTACATCGTGTTGAATGTAGAGTAACAGGGGATAGTCCAATAGATAAGTTTGTTTCAAACTCTTTTGGATTTCTTGAACACAAATTTCAAAGCGCTTGACATTTTGCCATTGCTTTATCATGAAATTTCTTGTGCGAGCTGTTTCTTTTGTCTATACCCCGAGAAAGCAATTAAATGTAATGTATGAGTAACACATTTTTCATTATTAGGAATTTAATACTCCTTAAAAGCTTCATATGGTTCGAGAAGTTCTCGCAGTAGTATTGTAATAATATCTTATGATCAACTTCAATGTTTTCAATGTTGGCTGAATCTTCATAGCATATTATGCATATTCCCAAATCACGTTTCCCATACATTTTAAAGGCTTTGAACACATTTGTTTCATTATCAGTAATTGTCTTTACAATTTTTCATAATTTCAGATCAAACTTAGAATGTATGCGAACAATCAGTTCAGCTGCCTTAAAAAATGTAGACTACGAGACCTTTTTAAGAGAGTGTAGCATTTTTTATTTCAAATGTGTTACAATCAGTCCAATGAACGGTCACACCGATATAGCTTCTCTTGGCTGAAGACCAGATACCTGCTGCGGAATATACAAAATTAATCGTTTTTAAAGTTAGTTTTGTATTTTTCGCGTATTCCATATATTCTTCATAATTATTGCAAGCGCGGTGGCATATAATTTCTGGTGGGTTTGATAACTGCTGTACACCGGCAATAGATCCCTAAATGAACCATTTTCCACAGACCATATTGGTGACATAGGATCAAATACAAAATTCAATGCTAACTTGTCAAAGTTAATCGAATTCATTAAGATAGTTGGAAGTCTAGTATGTATAATTTTATCGAAGTGCGAACAAGAACACAATTCCTCTTCTTTGTGTGTTTGAGTTTCTCATACTGCTCTAAAAAGTCAGCATGACCTTTTCTCTGAAAATAAATACTCAATATGTACTTTAATACTTGACTTGTCTCACTACAAGCACAACTAAATTAAATGTAAACAAAGAAGTGGAAGTGGGGTACCTTTTGGCACTTGTGTCTCAGATCAGAATAACTTTTGATGCTGACACTAAAAAACAGAACAGCAAATAAATATAGCCTATTGACTAATTATATATGGTTCAAAAATTTCTTAGTACACTAACATTTCGTTTCAAAGTTTTTGAACATACTGTATCATGCAAACTGCAGATAGCCCCTACGTTGGTTTCACTTTCAGTCACAATTTTGAAATCTTTGAAACAGTGTTTCGGTATAAAATGGAATGTTAATAATTTTTCACAGTGAAAACTTTTAGTAAACAATTTAAGAAATTGTAATTTAACGAACTGGCAGAATTTGCGTAACTTCCCACAACAAAGAAGAATAAAGTAACAATTTTATTTTAGATTAGGAATAAGTGGAATGAGTTTGTGTGGTATGTTGTTGTAAATAAAAACTTATTTTTGACGTTTTACTTACACTCTGTTACATTCCATTCATCTAGGGAACAAAACTGGAGTAAAAATAACAAACAAAATAATCACAATACACAAGTAGGTGACGGCAGTAGTAGACATGTTAATGCTGTTGTCATTTGCGTAATAGACCAAGTTATGGTTTGACATTTATTTGATAATGATGCCAACAGTTTGAATGCGTTAATAAATCAATATTCTTGAGATATAACGTCACTGAAATAAAAATGTGTGAAAAACAATAAAAGTATTTTACATTTTTCAAATAGAAAATACGTTTGAAAAAGTATTTGATATGAAATACCAAATATCAGGATATTTTAAATATAAAATGAAAATAGATATTTTGCATCTTGTATTTGCGTTTGAAATATATACTTTCATGAAGCATTTATACAAGTAGCAAGTTACTTTTTTAAAATGATTATTGATTTTGATTATAAAAACAGAGTTAAATTCTAACTCGCAGTTTTCTTCCACCGAAATATTTCTGCAAGAACATATGCGTAAAGCATGCAAGGATTTTAGCATTCGTTAATAAAGTAAAAAGATTTAGCTTAGTGTTGATTTATTATTTCTTGTGTTTTATGGGATGAAATAACTTTGCTGCAGTATTTATACATCACATCTAGAGCACTTCACAGATTCGATCATATAAATTCCTATATTTGTGGCATTTGAAATCACTTAAACGTCTGCAGGCGATTCACGCCAAAGTACATGCCGTCTTCCTGTGTCATTGCAACAAAATATCGGACCATGAGAAGCGCATTTACTCATACGCAATTACACCTCGATTTCTAGACACTTTCAGTCAATTTATTTGTGGGTGATAAAGTACCTTTGACATTAATAATAGATTCTCTTACATCTATCTGTTGCATTATTGTTTAAAATTTTGTGATAGGTTCTATAGATGCCTTTATATAGCATAATTTGGCTGATTCGATGTTCGTATACCTATTTAATTTAATAAATATTATGTCACGTTATTCAAATTTTGTATATCGCTGCAAATTAATATCGAAATGCTCTAGTTATCTAATGATTTTGAAGCCTTTTATGATCAAAGCCGAGAAACCATTGACTTTTGAAGGACTGAGTCTGTTCTACAGACTGCATTATTTTATATATTAGATACTTTAAATTCTGAAGCAAAGAAATTCATTTGGAAAGAATCTGAGCAAATAGGAGGCTATGACAACAATGTACGAGGATCGAAACAATTTTTTTTTTTTTTACTTATGACTTTACGCCTCGTCGACGGCTAAGGTCATTAGAGGAGGGATGGGACTGGGAACAAGGAACGGGAAGGAATTCGGCCGTGGCCTTTTTGAAGGAAGCATCCCGGCATTCGCCTGGAGTGATTTGGGTAAACCATGGAAAACACAATTCTGGATGCCCGGACGGGGATTCGAACCCACGTCCTCCTGAATGCGAGGCCAGAGCGTTAACCCTTTCACCCACCACGCTCGGTGAAACTTTATGAAGATAAATGCTGGGGAGTTTTCAATACTGTAAGAGTGGATTATGACAATGAGAGGACTATACTGACTGTTGTGTGTCGTTGATGAGCAGGCTGTGGAGGATGCCGTGGTGGTCGAGGTGTGCCCGGAAGTCGTCGTGCAGATGCGGAGGTACGCGGACGTCCACAGGCAGTCCCGCGCGATGCGCTCTTGTCCAGAAATCGTAGCGGTGATCCTGGCGCAGGATTGACAGTGCGTCCAGCTGCTCCGCTGTCGGCACCAGCCGGTACACTTTGTGGCTGCGAACACAAACATTCGGTCGTTATATGGTTGACAAGCAGTAATGCAACGTAAAAAAAAATTAAAGATTTCGAGTCAATATATCTTCTAAAATCCTCGCAGAGAGTTTCTGTCATTTTCATGTACGCCGCAGCATGATTACTTAGCATCGTTAATTTACTAGTATATCTGATAGTAATTAATGTCGTCACTTTCGCTGTATTTTTAGTGCTGTTGTTATTTCCACTTACGTAAGCGTAATCGCTCTGCGCAACTACCACCCTAATAATGACTGTCGTAGGGGGGGTGCGGGGTGGAACTGAAGTAGTAACGAATTTAAAATTTCGTTTATTACCTTGGGATTAAGAGCGAGTTGCTTTTCATATGCACTGTGCGATTACCTGGTTTATTAGAAGCAGTTTCTGTCAGATTGAAGCAATGGCGTAGTTAAGTTGACAATCTGAAGTTGTACCACAGTTAGAATACTCAGAGCTAGCAAACATCGTGTTTGTAGTAAATTATTACAGCCATTCAGGACTACCGGCGGGTATCAGTAAACATCTTTGCAAAAGAGTTCCAAGATCACATTGCTTGATCAATCAGCGTGAAATTACAAGATGAGGGTAGAGTATTTGTTCAACCACATACCAAAGCTTTTGGTAAACTTAGCGAGATTTTTTTTTCATTCACTGCGAAAAACAAGGATATGAGGGTGAGCAAGAGGGTAAAGCGTCGAGGAAGGAAAAAAACTACAGTATTCCTGGAAGAGAAACGGGATCATGATAATATGCGCCTCCTACGGGGGCCCCGCCCCTAGTCTAGATGGGCGACCATTTTCTTTTTTTAGCTCTACAATTTTCCCCAGGACGGCAAAAATCAAGGGCCTCTTCTTTAGATTTGCTACGGGCCCCGCGCCGTCTTAATCCGGCCCTGGATGAAGTAAGTACGTAAGAGCGCCAGGAATAGCATTAAAAACGGAACATATCTCACGCATTGAGACCAATATGGAAGGAAAGACAACCGAACAATATTGGAAGGAAGGGTTAATTGCACCTATCTTCAAAAAATGAAGCAGAAAAGAATATATGTACTATACAGCAGTCATATTGCCTTGGCGGATCAATTGCAATCAGTCCTAGCCTAAGACTGGTGAAGATGAAATTTTTAAATGCCCAGTAAATCGAAAAGATAAAATTGCGGCTAACATCTGTTTGAAGGAACGAACTGGAATAAGCAAGGATATGGACTCAATAGCTGAAAATACTCTTGGAATTTTAGCGGTAAGTTACTGAAACTATGAATGTATAAAATTCTTTAGCAATTGTAGTACCAATATATCGTTATTACTTCTGTTAACACTCTCGAAGACTTATAATAAATTCCTTAAAAGGAATAATATTACATCCCTCAGCAAGTTATAGGCTAGTCCATTTTTGCATTTTTATGTAGAATATTAGAAGCATGAGTAACGAAGTAAATTGGTTATCAAGCTTTATTTTATTGAGTATTTTTATTTTACCTATCATAAAATTAACCAGGATGTATTAGAACATCATTAGAGAAAGCACTTTTATTTAAGATCATGTCTGAAAATTTCTGAATCAAAATTATTTGTAACGCATGTTATACAGAAAGTGTTGAAGTAGATTAAGGAAGAATCCATTCAGGGAACAGATTTTGATCTTATGATCTTCGCAGTACAATTTTCTCCAAATAGTGGTGATAACACATTGAATTTTTGCTGATTACACAAGTAATCCATTGAAATGGTTCCTATTACAAAATCTCGAAGGGGTAGCAAGTCCGTTCCTACAGAAATAAAAAAGGATTTTGGTCGAAAATAGATTAATTCTCATTATTTAAAAGACCAGGTAAACAACCAAAAAATGAGAGATGGTACATAAAAGGAAAATTAATGAACGTAACTGCACTAAATGGTTGTGCAGATATATAACACAAACAGGGACCGATTCGTCCAGCAACTTATCAAAAAATTTGTTCAGCATAAGTCCCATCAACAAAAACATTTAGATCCACTGAAATGTTACCAGAAAAGTTAATAAATAGCACTCTGCAATAATGCTCATATTTTACTTTAATTGTAAACTATTACATGGAAAGAGATTTTCAGTAAAATATTTTTTTCAGTTTTCTTTCGAAAGACTAACGTGAAGATTCGATGGATATGGCAGAATACGAAGATATGACTTATACAGAAAGTTAAAAATTATTGTGATCTCATCGTTATATAATCGTCAGGCAATTCATCCGTGAGCGATAATGACTACAGATTTCTTCGAGATCTGATCTACCTGATTTATCTTTTTGTTAATTTGGTTCCCGGTGTAAATAAAAAGTTTGTGTGACTTCGACTTAAGTCTTAGAAATTTATATTTGAGACAGTACATTCTTTCATATTCATTCCGCAAAAGTTCTGCTAGGTGATTTACAGCCAGAACAATAACTGACGTTGCAGCAATAGGGCACCCTTGAAAAGAAACAATTTCGTGAACATTATACTTACTGTACATTTGAATGGATGTGGTGTGATTACTGAATTTTCTTTAATACGTATATGTTTTCGCTTCATTTTTCTCATACTTTGCCGTTTCTTATTACTTTCCGAACAACCGAACATGACTTTCTACGTAATTCATGACAGAACTACACTAAAGGTACACTGGGTAGAAACTCTGTTACATACTGTATTATCTTTCTATAGATCAAAAATCGGCTAGTATAAAGTAACAGCAACAATTTGCACAAGCTCAGGGCAAGCAGTTTTGTAAAAAGTACTTTAAATCTTCATTCTAATGACACGTTTCTGCTCCTCGAGGTTACTTAGACAGTTATTGTAAGTAATTGCTAACACAGAAGCTGATTCTAAAATGGAGTACATAACTTATATCTTTTATTTAAATTTATTTGTTTTTGTGTTTTCCACTGCGATATGAGAGTGGTAATTGCATAGGCAATTATACGAGCAATTCACACAGTCCAAAAACTTTCTCTTCTGCTTAGCAAACGGAAAAACACAAATGTAAAACTTTTTATGGAATGTTATAGTCGTGTGGGTTCAGAAGCTGAACGTCGAGAGAAGTTGACTTCGGGATATTCTATTCTTTGAGGCCTTGTTCTGAAGTCTCTGGTAATTACCGTAGAAATCAATCAGTAACCGATATGATGAAAGAACTGGAATGGGATTCATTGGAAGACAGGAGAAGGGTGAGGAGAGTATGGGAGTGTATAACTACATCTACATCTATACTCTGGAATTCACAAATATTGTGGGTGGCAGAGGGTGCTAAGCACCAGTTCTAATTCTGTGCATTCAAATCCCGAACAGAACGAGAAAAGGAAGAATACATAACAGCAGCAATCAAGTAATAGGAATATCTCGGACAGTTACTGTTTCTTTCCGTTTCACTGAATCTCGTGGATGAAGGAGCAATTCCTTGATCTGAAGACATTTTGCTGGCCGTTTCCGCATGTTTCGTTCATGTATGTAGAGAAGGTGTTACTTGATAGAATTAATGTTCTCCAAAAGAATATACTTTCAGGATACTATTATTTACCGTTTCTATTTTCATAAGCAGTAGTCTGAAATGGTATGAACTCTAAATTTTCAATTTTTATTTTCTCTTCTGATGAAATCGTAGCTTAGCTGTGCATGAAAACGACAGTCTCATCAATTCATTGTTTGAGTACGTATTTAAGAAGTTTCAATACGCGATGCCTTATGTATGTATTTATGTTCGTTTGTACCAATTAGGGCCACATTAAGCCTTTGTTTTAGCTTGAATTGGGTGTGGATGTGTGCACATCAGTGTTATAACTATGGTTGTTAGCCCTAGAAGGGACCTACAGATTAACGTGGAATCAGAATCACGGAACGTGATGTCTTATATTTATTTGTACAGTGATGCTAGTGTCAGTACTTACCCACGATAGTCTGTGGCGGCGGAGGCCGCTGCCAACAGGCCAATCAGCAACAGCAGTCCTGCGGTGCGCATGGTCGCTAGGTGTCGGTCGCGGACTCGAGGTGACATATATAGCCGCACGCGGCCGCTATCAGCATGACGTCACCACTACCTCGCTACCCTCAGCCTTGTCACTGTGATGTCAGAGTGACCGTATTGTACATTACTCCACTTTTTAGGTGTTGTTCTCACTTTTATCCGCAATAGCGTGGTTATCGAACCACTGCCGAAGATTTTGCGGCCAGAAAACTCTTCTTCTTCATCCTAGTCACTGTTTCTTTCCTTATTATCTTCAGTGATAAGCTAAGAAAGTATATCCTCATTATTTCAAAAACGTAATCAAAATATGTTGAATTCCTGCACTAATGAGGGGCAAGAGATTTTTTTCCTTCAAAAATGTGTTTCAGTTTCTCCATACACCTCTGTCCAATGCACTTGGCCTAACGTTTTGCAGTAAATGATTTCCGTGAAGTACGATTCTGATTCTGAATGGTCTGAAAAATAGCCATCTTAGGTAGCGCTCGGTTCATTGCCTTGAAACGTTTACAAATTTAGACATAGACCGAAGTCACAAGGGATCAAAACTGGTTTGTAGGATGGAACAATTCGTACCTCAAATCTCTCAAGTTTTCTAATGCCAAATTACCTTCTTGAGGATCTGCATTGTCCTGATGTAATATCATTTTACTTTTGAAATCAAGTTCTCTAAAAAGTTTTCATACAGAATACTCGCAGTTACTGTATTAGCCTTTTCAAGATAATCAATATCGAAAGTCCATTTGACTTCATTGAAAACGCTTAGCATGACCTCTCTGTCAGAAGAAATTCATTTCGTCCTTTATGGTACAGATTAACCATCTTCTTCCCTTAGTTTCAAGTGTTTCGTTTCTGCCTTGCAGTGGTGACCCACGTCTCATCCACAGTAAAGACTCAACGCACAAAGGATACGTTTCAAACGGTTTAGAAATACCTTTTTGCATTGATTTTTGATAAAAATTTAACAAATGCGGCACTCATCTTCCTCAAAACTTTCTCATATTTAATTCCTGATGTAAACTGCACGGTATATTTTCATTTGATTTACCTAAGGCCCCAGCTATGTCATATGTACACCTTCTCGTTGTTTTCGTCTGTGGTTGCAGATTTGGTTATCCTTCAATTTTTTATTTTGGACATGATGGACCACTCTCCTGATACGCCTTCACCAACCTTGGGTGAATTTCTATTGACAGTACACTACCCAAAACTAATAACATGATGATCGCACGATATTGCAGTTTATCCATTTTAACGAGACTCATAAAACACGTCTACTTTAAAAAGCCATGTAAAGAAAACTATTTCACAGGTCAAACTGAAACTTGATGTTCGTTATTGGAACACGCATACTAACATCACACACGCACAAAATGCATTGATAGCAATGCTATCTCTGTCCCATGCCGAAATTTTTTTACATTACCTTCCGACTATGGATTTGAAGTTTGAAATAAGAGTAGATTCAATGTACTCCTACACTTGCCAGAAAAATAATTTGAAACACAGGAATCTCACCAGCAATCTATAAGTATGAGTTAAGCCTCCATACAACTCAGCGATGTCCAAACACACAAATGTTGGTGGGAGTATGTCTGCTGCGCTGACGACCAATGAAAAGTTACCGCAAAAATTCCCATGACATCATCATCCAGTCTTGGCCGCTCAACTTTAGCGAAAGATATGACGATAGTGGGTTAGCGATACTAGCTAAGTAACAATGCTACTCTATTTAATCTAAAATCGTTCACGATTCGCGGAGTGGAGTGTTCCTTAAGTGAGAGCGACATTAATACGACGAATCTGAAATAAGTCTTCTTAGTGTTGCCTTTATGAGAATTAATACTTAGACGACATGTTTTACAAGAGTGACTTTGGCCTTTGATTAAAATTACCTGCAATCCAGTGGCTGATCTAGGAACTTCTCGAACCGGGGCAAAAACTGAAAAACTGTGAGATTGCCTCCCCTATATGACATATATGTCTGATCTTTTTTCTACAGTAGTTTATTCTTTTTCCTTTTTCTACTTAGTAAATAACTAATTTGATACTAACAATATGAGTTTAACAATATTTTAATTACTATTAATGTAATTAACTGTAATAAAATGTAAGTAGGTTTCCACAAATTGTAGCTTGTGTAGTGAACGGGGTAGCAATAGAATCTTAGTTAGTAAATCTTCTAATAATATATTCTTCGTTTGAGCCGTGATATGGTCGCGTGCATGCGCGGGAAAGCTCACGTATGGGCTCCGCGAATTGTAGTTTTGTTAAAATAATGTGTGTAATGTTCGTATATTGATCCAAGAGCATTAAATTGGTTGTCAGAATTAATGGAACTGTTTAATGATTTCTTAAAACCATATTAAGAAATCCTAAATATTGTGTAACGGCTAGGACGGTATTAGTTAAGTGCTAGTAATTGGAAATAAGAGCTGTACGGCTAGCTGTGATAGAGGTGGACGAGAGGGCCATTCATCCACAACACGCCGTTAATTGAGTAATTAGTAGCTTGCAGTTTCGAACATTGTTTTGCTGCCCCTATTGCCGCCAGCTCAATTTCGTCGCCCGGGGCAGTAGTGGAGCTTTTTTTTTGTTTTTAATACCGCCCTTCAAACACGATTTTGCCGCCCCCTGAAGTTGACATCTAGGGCAAGCGTCCCGTTTGCCCCCTCCCCCTTTTGAAATCCTGCTCTGCTGCAATCACAAACTACACAAAGAACAGTAGTAGACAGCACGGAGAACAAGACTAAACAGAATTGTGAGAAACACTAACTTTCAAGATAAATCCCCTCCTCCTCGCATCCACTTTCAAACCTACCCCTTTTTATCCTCACAGTAAATATGTCGCAACTATATTGAACTACGTCGAAAATCAAAATTCGAAGGCTGAATACTCGTGAACAATAGATATATTTAAAAGACCTTGGAATTTGAACTGAAAACTTGAGATCGCATCGGAATTACATCTCTGTTCACAATAGAGTTCAGGCAACGAGGTTATCAGCAGACACTTCAAAATAATTCAAGTACGCAATCAGTGAGTTATATCAGATAAGATGGCGTGATTTCCAACACGTCTTGAAAGTCGGCTGTGAATGAGAGGCTATTAATCTAAGACCCAGTCTTGTTTTCACGAAGACGTGCAATGAACCATATAATTCCAGATATTTCGTTAAGTAATTTATCAACAATCAAATTTCATATTCGGAAAATAATCCAAATGTTAAGTATGTATAACGTGATTGATTTGTTATTAATGTGTTAGCTGCCATAGCATAAACATATAACAGTAATGAAAAGGACGGATAAGTTGGATGGGAAACTGTGCTTGTTAATGGACCAAGATGAAAGCAAGAAAAAGGCTACCAAGCACTTTTAAAATTCCCTGTAGAATCTCGTGACACAGCATAGCAACATCATTTAGAGACTTCTAAGTGTAGTACTACATACAGTACGAAATTAGTTGATTGATGTTTGCAAGGAAATCATTTAGGAAAGTATTTTATTGAATTTTTCTATTTTATTCGATGAAACAACAGACATAACATATATCTCACAGCTGTGCCTTTCATTTAGGAATATTCATTATGGTATAAGTTTTCTGAATGTGAATGTAATAAAATATTTTTCTATTTTATTCGATGAAGCAACAGACATAACACAAATCTCACAGCTGAGCCTTTCATTTAGGAATATTCATTATGGTATAATAAAGGAAGTTTTGTGACTTTCTGTGATGCTTACGATTGGCTTAGATATGATGATAACGATCTAGGTGATATGGAGCTTCGGTTAAAAGATATAGCACCTGTGAAAATAGCCGAAAGTCTCTGTCCCAAATTTTGATACGCTGCACATGCAGCAATCATGTTGTTAATAACATGTTAGCTATGTCATCCAGTCATTTCTTGCTGTTAATAACTCGGCCACAATGAAAAAAGTTGTAGCATTTGCCAATTCATCCCCTAAAAGGCATCAAATTTTTAAAAAAGAATTTGAAGCTACAATGCATGGTATTTGCCGGACACATTGGGTTGAGACGCATGTTGGCCGTCTACAATTTCAGGGGACAACTTAGTGAAAATTTGAAACGCTCTGGAAAAGATTTCTATTTGGCAAGACAACGAAACTGCTAATGACGCGCATTGCTTACGGTACTGCAAACATTGTGCAATTCGGTCTTTATAATATTATCTATCTGCTTGAGTGGGGTTTTAGGTAGGTCGCTAAAAATTTTATTTATTGCCTTAGGTATGTACTAATGTATGAATGCAGAAACTTGTTAGCAGTTATCCACGACTTCGTATGAATGGCAGTGTGTTATAGTGTAAGAGTTTTTTTTACAATAATTACTGTAATAGTAATAAAAATAGCAATAATAAAAATTTATTTACGCACTATAATGAAAAACCAATTCCAAATATTAATCCTCGAAAAAGTCAAATTATTTTCTGTTTCGATTTTTTTTTTTGGACGATATGTTGCTTAGATTAAAACTAATCTTACGTGATATCGTCAAGACTTAATTTTTAATTTCCAATGCTTTCTCAGACGCCATACTACTGTTGTCATTATTTCAACCTTATGTAAGTAGTTCTAACCGATCAACTTTCTATCAGGATACAGAAAATGTATTGAACCACATATGAGAGATATTTCTGAGAACGTTTCATCAAATGGAAGGAAGGCACAAGTACAGTAGAGTCAAGATGGGAAGAGTTCAAGGAAATAATAAGAAAGGGAGAAGAAATATTTATTCCAATAAAGAAAATAAAGAGAAGTAGAGAACTTGTGTACTAAATAAGGAGGTGAGGAGGTTAAGGAGGTTGGTAAGAAGAGAACATATCAGAGTTAAGAGACAGCAAGGTAGTAGGGAATATTTAAAACAACTAAATAAGGACTTAATAATAGCTAAGAAGGTGGCTAAAGATGGGTTTATGAAGAGTACTGTCAGTGCAGGAGGACTACTGACTGATGCAACGAGAAATTTCTATGGCTATGTTAGAAAACAGTCGGGAAGGGAGGATGTTGAGACTAATAGAAAAGGATGGAAAAGAAGTTACTGAGGATTTGAAAAAGGCAGAGATTCTAAGTAACTGGAATAGTGAGAGAATTAGGGATAATGAATTAAAAACGGGAGGGAAAAAAACGGACAACGAGCTTAACAACACATTTAGAAATAAGCAGACGAAAAAATTTGAAATTCGTTCCGAGAATATCATGAAGGAACTAAGAAAGCTGAAAAAATATAAAAGGGCAGGTGTCGATAATATTACTACGTTTTAAAGATAGTAGGATGTGACACTGTACCTTACCTTGAAATATTATTTAAATTGAGTCTGGATACTTGTTGCTTACCAGAGGACTGAAAAACTGTGATCGTAGTGCCGGTACATAAAGGAGGGATGAGAAATAGAATCTAAAATTATTGGTCATCAGTTTGACATCAGTGATAGGTAAATTAATGGAGAGATTGATATGCAACTACATAAAAAATATATGTTGTAGCGGGACGTTATTACGCCACACTACAATTTATATATTTCAGATTATTTTAATATTAATTTTATTCAGGTCCTAGATTAGATCAGTTAAACTGATCTCGGGCAGCCCAAATTGTTAATTGTAAAAATTAATGTGTAAGATTATTTATGTGGGGGGACTCAAAGCAAATGAGCTAGTGAAAAAGCAAGGGTTTGGATGCCATTTGGCGAACACTGGAAGCATACCGCCGGACAGAACAGGCACAATTGGCTACCCTGTCCCGTTAAGATACTCCCAAGGTTGAGTGCATCTTGTGATGCGAGGCTGTGAAGGTCACAACACCCCACCAAACCGACGAGCGGCAGAACGCTCACAAAATTGCCGCGAGCTGTGACTTCACGTGATTTCTAGAAAACTTATCCCGACAATGAAAAGTATATTCGGGGTTTTCATAACTTAAAGAAGGGCTTATTCTTTCTGCCCATCATGTTTCTTCGCCGAGAGGAGGGAGGCCACCTTTCCCAAGAGCGGAGAGGACACCTCTGGCTTGGCAGCAGTCCGAGACGGTTCGACCCGGGGTGTGTCGGACAGTAACCATCCTATGATCGCTGGCTGGTGACCTTCGTCTGGTCGCCGAGTCTACATCGCACAGTAATTGGCTGTGTGGCAACCACCAATGACTCCGTCGACGCTGGTAATGTGTACACGCCAGGTCATGAATAAGTGGGTTCTTTGAGACTGCAACACACCCGTAAGCGACTAGAGACGGAGACCTCTGCTCATCAAGCAGATCCAATTTTCTGAGCTAGCTGGCATCTTTTGTTGAACGTTATATACTGTGAAGGCCCTTGCATATCACAAGTTCCATAATGTTTTCTTTAATTTAATGGCACCCGAGATTCATTTTCATGTACATGTACTTATGTTTTAATTGCTGATATTTGTTATCGCGTTAGATTGTGCAGATTTGTCATCTTTTAATATTTAATTTCGTTAGATAATTCCCGAATCACATTAACCTAAATTCAATCAATTGTTAATCAATTTGATAAATTGGCCAATTGTAACGGCTGGGCTTTGTGTTTGATATTGCATTGATTTATATGTTAATGGTAAATTTAAATATGTCTAGTGGTGCAAAAGCCAAAGGAACAAACTAAATATCAATGTCAGTTTCCTTGCTATCTGGCAGTTATGAGATTCTTGCCAAAACAAAATAATTATTTAAATAAATTAAAAAATACCCCCCCCCCCCCGCCTCTATATCACCTCTAATTACAATGTTAGGGGCGTTAGTGGTTTTCAAGTACACAACATGGCTTTTAGCATGGCTAGCCATGCGAATCTCAGTTGGTGGGATATATGCAAAATATTTCGCATGAAATGGACAAGGGAGGCCAAATTTATTGTGTCGTACTAGATCTTTCAAAGGCTTTTGACAGAGTGAGCCATAAAATGGTAGTAAATAAGGTAAAAACTATTGGAGTGAATGAGAAAGTGATTTGCTGGGTAGAAAAATTTCTAAAAGGTAGAAAACAAAAAGTTAGGGTAGGGAATGCAGTAACAAACGAAGTGGAAATAAAAATAAGAGCGTAGTGCATTGGGACCATTGCTATTCATTATTCTAATGATTAATTGTGTTGAATTAATTGTTTGCAGATGACAAAATGCTATATAAAAGGATCAAAATGGTAGAGGACTGTAATCAGCTGCAGGGGGATCTGGACAGGATGACTAGTTGGGTTGGTAAACATGGGATGAAGATAAATGCAAAGAAGAGTCAGCTTATCAGATACACAAATAAAAAAATTAAAGATTGATTATGATTATAAGGTGGGGAAAGAATGGCTTGTTGAAGACTCCAAATGAAATATCTTAGTATTACATTTGATAACAAAGTTAACTGGGCATGACACATTGGTAAGGTAGTAGGAAAAGGTTTCAAAATTGTGAATTTGTTGGTAAGAGTGATGAGGGGATGTACAAGAGTAGTAAATGAATTGGGTTACAAAACTTTGGTCAGACCATTGCTTAAATATGGTAGTGTAGTATGGGACCCACATTTTGAGTATCAAATATAGGAATTAGATAGGCTCCAAAGAAGGGCTGCTAGATTTGTTTTGGAAATTACCACAGAACACAATTAGTAACAGATATGATAAAAGAGCTGGAATGAGATTAATTGTAATACGGGTGGAGGGTGAAGAGGTTCTTGGAAGTGTACAAGGCGTATGTTGTTGATGAGGCATCGAAAGATATTGGTGTAAAAATTAAAAGTAATGCATGGAAGGTAAAAGCTGGAACTCGATTTCATACCCAAGGATGTCGGAAGTTCTCTTTTATATATAAGGGTGTCAGGGATTGAAATAAGTTATCAAGAGAAATGATGAATAATTTACCAAAAACGTTGAAATGATTTAAAGTTGAAAATTGTAGACCGCAAATATAGGTGGGTGTAGGAAAGGGTGAACAAGGGTGTGTAGGAAAATTGCCACTGGAACGTGTGCTCCATTGCAATTAAAATTAAATTAAATTAAGAAACTTTGATTTCCGAATGGCAATATTAGTGGAGATTGTGGTTAAATTGGAATGCAGCGTGGACAGAATGACAACTGATATGCTTTGTTACTGTATGATGGATTTAGTTCTGTAATATACGCTATGAAGCATAAGGTTTTAGGATTCCTAGCTAATTTTTTATTTCGGTATTTGCATATTACTTTCGTCCATAGTAATTCGAACTTTTTGACGATATAAACTACAAGCTAAAAATGTATATTATAAAATCAAGGTTATGACCATTATTTAATAACAATTCTATTTAATGAAGCAACTGCGAAAAATAAATTCCCGGATCACTGTATTCAAATCTTCCATTCTGTCGGGATTTGAAGCTAGTTGATATGTATTCACCGTTCTACTTTTTGCTGTAAGAACATAATTTCCTACTCCGGGGCTATTAGTTTATCAATTGCATTAATTTTCACGCTTTTAAAATTCAGTGCTTTTCTTGCTTTAATCTCTGAAAAACAATGAGTATACGTGACAGTACTGACTTGGAAGTAGGAGGTCCTTTAATGTTGGTAAAATGCGAATTAATAATGACTATTCCCAAACTAACAATTCCTTTTAAGATTCTTACTACGTTTGATTCACGTATTCTATTTATTTTAGTGTACAAAACTGAGAAGAAAATAATCGAAGTGAAAAAATAAAACAGAATCAAAGCATGATAGTAGTGCAATCTTTTATCAGTGTTTCTTTAAAGTAGTACTTATATCGAATACAGAGTGATTTGTGAACATATTTCTCCTCTCTGGAAATGGTTGTAATGTCGATCTCCGTTCCTCAGTAGATAGAAGTCAAAAACTGTTTTCACAGATTAGATTTTAAGATGGAACATAAGCTCTTAAAATTTGAAAATACCATCTAAATTGCTGAAATATTTTTTGTGTGATGCCATTTCAAATCATCAGACACACGTAGATTGCTCACAGATTTATAATAGTATAGATAGATTTTATTAGTAACTTTTACAAATTCCTGTAATTTAAATAAAAAGCCAAATTAAATTAAAGTTTATATCGCATCAATACCGAAATATACCTTATTTTATTTTTCAGGTTCTGTACAACTTTATCTTTGAGCAGAGTATTGCAGATGAACTCGATTGACTTAAAAAGTTCTACTGAAGATTAAAAGGTTCTTTATTATTTTTTTTTTTTTTTTAGAAATAGTATGAAAAAGTGCTTCGTTTTTGGTTCTTCTTTATTATCTTACCTGCATCTCTTATTTTTTACCTATAGAAATTTAAATATACTACTTTTCCTTAAGTTTTCAGCGTCAGATTACTTCAAATAGGATCTTTTTTTGACCCTTAATGTCCGTAACTGGTTTTCTTTCGATACCACCACTGTTAATCAAACTGCTATTAAAAAATCATACCAAAAGTACTTTAAAAATCAGCTCCACTTTCTTTATTATAATCTCAACATGAAACAAAAGTCTTCCTCTTATCTTATTATCTTTCATTTTCAAATGACAATCAGTTACCTAATACAACTTTCATAATTCATTAGCTTTATCACTATACTAATCTTCTGCACTCAGGCTTATATTTTCCATTACAAATCCCGCCAGGATTTTTACAGTTTGTACATTAAGCTTTTTTTCAACCACACCTATCATTTTCTCTTCAACTGTTCTCGTATACCTCTCTTGACATTCTGTGAACTTAGAAACTCAATGTTAGTATTTAATATCATAACTACTGAAATTAAAAAAAGAAACAATTTTCTTATATTAAAAAGATCACAAATAGTGAGGTTGTGTACCTCACACACTGTATAAATGATACAATGAGTGTTCTGGGTAAAAAAATAGTTTTCCGACCACGTTTTAAAGAGGAGAAAAAATTTACCGTGAAATTTGAGATGGAAATTTAATACTTCAGAACAGTGTAGAGATAAATACATAGAGTTGAAATGTATTTCCATAGGGCAATATACATCCTGCTTCGGGATTCTATAATAAATAACCTACAAGACCATCTGTCTCCTGAAATACTTTATTTCACCTAGTCATTTTTATCCCGAAAGTCAGTTATACCTACACTACTGAAGACATTGAAACAATTAAACAACTCGCATTCAACTAAGTATATAAGCAGGTAATAGACAACATTATAGTATCAGTCATTATAAATGAATATTGCTGTGGATAGTAAAATGGCAACGGAATCAAAATATTCTGCAGTCGATTTCTAATATAATAGCAAAATGTCATGCTAAAATGTATCCCAGCGTAAACAAGTATTTGTGTATTCTTGCTACACTACCAGATAGTGTCGTTATGGCAGAGAGATCTTTTTCTACTCTCAGGAGGCTCAAAATTTGACTTTCATTGGCAGAAGACCAGCTAACTGGACTGGCACTTCTCCACATTCACAAAACTGTACTCGTTCAAGTGGAGGAAGCCATAACAAGAATCGCGAGAGTTCAAAAGTGAATAATTGATTTTGTTATTTGATTAAAATTATCTTGACATAGTGTAATAAAATTATTTTTATTTATGTATACTATTGTAATTTTAAAGCCTGTCCTCCCTGGACCTCAACTACGTGATTTCCCCTCCCCCCTTATCTGAAGGCTGGATCTGCCCTTATATTAGGAGGACTCTAATAGCACGGACTGTGAAACAAGGGTTGAAATTATTCTAGTCATGGGTGATGACATGGGCAGCAACAGGGTGTTTTGGGTTCCGTGTGAACACTGTCTGTCGGTGGCCATTTATTCTTATGGAAAGTGGAATTGTGGTCTAACCTATATATGAAGCCAGGCAGTGGTTGCATGTTAACTGGTAAATTACATGGGAGGTTTTGCAGGTGGTGTTTCCTATGATAGCGAAGCTTTCTCCTGTGACAGGGTTGATGATAGAGGTGGAGGCATTGTGTAGGTCGCACCTCTTGCAGTGGTGTCTATTGTTTGGGTAAGAGCCTTGGGGCTGTCTGATAGGACGAGGAAGACAATGTTTGTGGACTAGAAGTTCGCTGAGGTTACGAGGTCTGCTGAAACAAATTCTAGGATGGGCAGGGAGGATTTTGGGAAGAAAGGATCTCATTTCAGGGTAGGTTTGCAGGAAAACGTAGCCCTGCCGGAGGATTCTCGTAATGGATTCGAGGCCTAGGTAGTATTTTGTGACCAAGACTGGACTGTGGTTGGTTTTTGCGAGTTTGGAATGATTTATGGGCTGAGTAGATGTATTGTTACCCATGAAAAGCTGTTCACCCAAAGCCGGAGGGTAGTTGCGAGATATCAATGCTTATGAAGTATTATTTGCATAATCCATGAGGGAATGTTGGTTGGAGCATATGTGACTACTACAACGGCAAAGTAAGTTGAGAAGCATTTTTTACAGTTTTCAAGTGATAAGTAGAAGTAAACAGTGAAAGTTGATCAAAATGTTGGTAAACATTGGCTACATAAAGTGTTTCGTCTTATTTTCGAATAGGAACCGCTACATTCATTTTCAGCGGTGTAGTAGGTCATACGGATCAAAACGAGGTATGGCACTGTATAGATATAAAATTGTACTAAAGAGATAATTGATTTTGAAGTTGAATCAACATTTGTAGCTTAAAAGTTGCGCCGAATTTTGTAACACATTATGTAAAAATTTGAAATTTGCAGGTAACAGTTAAGTAATGTTTTTATAGAACTTTATGAGAAATTATTATTTATGGGCGAAAAAGATTTGTTTTCACATAGTATAATTCGGCTAAATACAGAGGGAGGGGTATAGATGAAAGAATGTAGAATTTTTCCTGAGCACAACGCACAAGTTTTTGTAAAAATCATGCAATACTTTGGCCAGAATGGAAAACGAAAAACTTATGATAATTTCAAGGTAATGTTAGTTTACGGTTTGAATATCTGGCCAGACAGAATTAAAAGAAATTTTCGGAATCATATGTAGGCAACTAAAAAGCAATGGATAGCATCACTATCATACATGAAATTGCAAGCAGAAATGTTTAAAACATATTTTAGCCCTGTTGCTATAATACTATCGGAAATAGAGAATTTCGAAATTTTAAGTTTTGGATTACACCTCAACAGAAAATAGTAAACAAGGCGGTTTATACACCAAAAGATTGGGAAGAATTAGCAGATCACTTTAAAACAAGATTTAACTCCATATCTCAAATACTCTAAAGGTGAAAGTGAATTTTAGAGTTTACCATTTCAATAATATTTTACAGCTAAACTGCTAAAGTTAGAGAAATTTTCATAAGGATTGACTTTCAGGTTTAGGCATTGGACTACATCCCAAAAAATTTCAAGTTGATTAGAGTAAAAAGAGATTCGGATAATTCATAAGAATCGAGAAACTTGCGCATTCTATCCGGTTAGTACCGATTGGTTATAAAAGGAGCCCTGGGAGTTGCCGTGGGGTCAGTCTTTGGAAAGCACTAGCAGGGCCGCATTTAAGCATAGGCTACATAAGCTGTAGCCTAGGGGTCCACATCACAAGTAGTAGAGCTAACAAAAAAGATCGCCCATAAATGTTTTTTGAGTTGAAGGGCGAATTTCCAATTTTAGCCCACAGTCAGAGGGGCCACTGCCGACAGGGGGGCCTGCACCACATGTATAGCCTTGGGGCCCACAAAGCCTAAATGCCGCCCTGAGTACTAGTGGGGAGAAGTCACGCGCGACGTACAGCCGATTTGGCTTTTTTTTTTTTTTTTTTAAAAAAAAACTCTTTTACAATTGGAATGTTGAATTCCTCCCCTATCTACTGTTATGATTTACAAACTTTAATTCTAAATTAATTAAGCATTTTTTGAAAATTATTCATCACTACACATGGTAATTTGTTCCAATTCCTGACACCCTTACGCTTACCAAAAAAAGAAAACTTTCCCACTCTCTTGTGCATGAAATCGAGCGCAAGTTTGTGATCATGGTCGCCTTTCCCCTTCCATGCACTATTCCTAATTCTTAGACCAATATCCCTCCAAGCCTCATCACTAACATATGCCCTGTACCTTCCCAGCACTCTCTACATCCTCATCCTTTCCTTCAATCACTCCCAATCCAACTCCTTTATCATATCAGTTACTGACTGGTTGTCATGCGATAATTTCCACAAATAAATCTAGATACTCTTAGTTGCACACCTTCCAACTCCTGTATTTGATAATCAAAATGTCTGTCCCAAACTACACCACCATTCTTATTGCAAAGGTGGCACTATTTAATTTCTTCAGTAGTAATGGGGTATGTTTAGCCAACTGAGTTTCTCATCTGTTTTAATGTCAAGGAATTTTATACTTTTTGTTTCAAGATTGTGTTACTTCTCTGCTAATGTGTAAATCCTGCTGTGCATATAATTTTGTTTTAATTCCAATATTATGTGTTTTATGAAAATTTAATTTTAATGAGTCTTCCTTAAACCGGTTTACTACTTCACCAAGTACGTTATTTCCATTAAATTCTAAATTAATGTTTGGTGTTTTTTTTTTTTTTCCCCCCAGTCAGTTATTGTTAACTGCAAATAAAATGCTCTTAGTCTTGTTTGATAAGCTTCCAGGAAGATCACTGATGTATGACAGAAACATAAATGGGCAAGGATAGAGCCTTGTGGAATGTCTTTTTATATTTCTCCCAGTCTCATGAAGCATCTTTATCGATTTTAGGGTCAAAAAGGGAGACTTTGCATTTGGATTTCCATGTATAAATTGAACTATTTATCTGTAGTTTCATAAATAATGTAGCATTCGACTTTTTCAAAATTATGTCATGATTAGCACAGTCAAATGCTTTTTCAAGATCACAAAAAATATTACAGGGAACAGTTTACTATTCAGTTCCTAATAGGAAGCATCTATAAACTACGTGGCTCATTCTAGGAGGGGGGAGGGGTTGAATGGAAGGCTACACTGGGACACACTGGGATACTTGGTTCAGAGCCAGGCCATGTAGCTTTCCATTCATATAATTTTTCACACTTAAAATGAGGTACATAACACACAACAGTATATGAACATTTTTTTCCTTCATTTAATTATCTCGGTATGTAATTTACAATAGTCTGGCAAGAGAAAACAATACAAAATGTCTTCAGCAATCAAAAGAGAAAAAAGCTATGTGCTAGGTGGGGGGGAGGGTATGGAGGTTATAGGCAAAAGCCATGTCAGGTTATGTGTGTGTGTGGGGGGGGGGGGGAAGTTCACAGGAGGCCAAAATGGAGGTACTTGGTTTATGGATGCTCCCATACATGTTATTTAAAAATGGATATAATGACAATTTTTTGAATCAAAACTATGAAGTAGTGAGAATATTATAGTTTGTAACATACAGTACATAATAAGCTGTAGTTATTTTCAAATCCTAATGATTAATTCATATGCTTCATAATGCCTTTATATATATGTATATGAAATAACAAATTAAGATATCAAAACAAACCACCACTTACCTTACATTATGGTTGCATTGCATTAATTATCTAAGGTAAGTGATGGTTCATTTCACTATTGTAATTTGTTTTTCCTTTTCAATGCTTAGCATCCATTATATCCTGTATTAGGGAATGTCCATAAACTATGTGGCTTGGTTTGGGGGGGGGAGGGGGAGGTTTCGGTAGAAAGCTATGTTGGTACAGAACAGATAACACGATGTTTCGGCGGTCATATCCTCTGCCACCATTGTAAAGTGACTACTGCCTGTGGGCGCGCGTCAGAGCAAGTTGTTGCTTGTTTTATTTGATCCAGCTGCTGATGGTGAAGGTTAATGTCTTTTGACATATCCTTCAGGAATTACAATGGGTGTTCTTTGCTTTGAGTGTGTCTTTTCGGTTGCTCTTCATTGTTAGAATTTATGGGTGTCTTTTTCATTTTGACGCTGTTAGTTTGGCTGGAAAGGCGATTAATGAGTTGGGTTAGCAACTGAGTAAACTACAATAGCGGAGAGTGGTGATATGCTGATGACAGTGCCCATAGGTAATATGGTTTGCTTGCTGGCGGGAATGTTGGTGCTGATTGTTGGCATTGACTGTCAGCCTTGATTGTTGGGGTTGACTGTCAGTGTTGACTGTTGACAGGGCAGAAAGAGAGGCCAAAATGTCATGCATTACAAATTTTTCACTCGGCTAGTTTCCTGAGACAATTTCAAATATATACAATGCCAAGAAAGCCTCCACACTCATAAAGTAGTAAATTTGTGGTTATTGGTACAATGCACGTTTAATTTTCTTGAATATGTCAATATTTGGAGAGAGTGATGAGGGGATGTGTGAGAGAAGTGAGGGAGTTGGGTTAGAAAACTTTGGTCAGACCATTGCTCGAATATGGTAGTGTAGTATGGGACCCACATTTTACGTATCAAATACAGGAGTTGGAGAGGGTGCAAAAAAGGGCTGATAGATTTGTTTCTGGAAATTATTGCAGAATGCAATCAGTGATGGATATGATAAAGGAGCTGAAATGGGATTCATTGCAAGACAGGAGGAGGATGAGGAGGGTCATAGGAGTGTACAGGGCGTATACTGGCGATGAGGCATGGAAAGATATTGGAGTAGGTATGAAAAGTAGTGTATAGAAGGGAAAAGATGACCATGACCACAAGCTGGCACTCGATTTCAGGCACAAGGGTGTGAGAAGATTCTCTTTTTTAGGTAAGGGTGTCAGGAATTGGAATGATTTACCAAGAGAAATGATGAATAATTTACTGAAAACGTTGAAAGAATTTAAAGATAAAATTTGTAGAGGGAAATTGTAGGTGGGTGCAGGATAGGGGGAAGATGGGGGTGTAGGGAAATTGCCACAGGAGCCTGTGCTTCACTGCAATTAAATTAAATTTTCAGTTTGATCCAAATGGAATTTTATTTACATATTAATGATCAATAGCTTAACTCAAAAGTCACACAAAATTGTCAGCAACATATTGCCCAAAAACTATGATAGCTTCGAATATTGGAGTGACAGTGCTCTCAATCTCTTCTGGAGGCATGTCAAAACCATGATCACCACCTCCAGCGAGCTGTATAGTGTAAGATAGAGCCACTCCTCCTACACCTTTAGCTTAGTCATCACTGTCACCTGCTGCAGCATCTGTTGACACACAAGATGTTACATTTAGTACACTACTAACCAAAAAATTAAAGGTGATAATTACTGGATGCAATTTACAGCTATTTGTCAACAATGAAAAAAGGAAAGGTGTAATTATATGACTAGGAAAACTGCCACTGGAACATGTGCTGTATAAAATATAATTCAGAAAAGTAAATGGGGGAGGAATTTAACATTCCAATTATAAAAGATATGTATATATCATAAGGGGTGATTAGATGACTAGGGGAATTGTCACTGGAGCATTAGCTCCATCATAATTAAAATAATAATAAAAAATTCAGTATCATAATTATAAATCATTGAAGCTTTGGCAATGAGAATGAAACAGTAAACAATTGTTCATCTTTGAATTCATTATAGTTTTGTACTAATAACATTTATGGGCCTATGACATGAATATCAATAGAAAAATAAAATTTAAACTTCAATATGGATAGAGACAATGCCTTTACAAAAGCCGAACCTCTGATTTCTGCGGCAGTAGACAATTTTCTGTCAGTTAAAACATTATGGTTATATAATTAATGATATAAAATGCAATTATATGTATCAGATAGTGAAACATTAAAAAAATAGATAATCTGATATGATTTTGAAATGATTAATCACTAAATAACATCTCACTCCAAAATACCATAGTTTCGAGACATCTTCACTTGAGCTGTATGAAATGGCACTGCAAAAACCATAGTGCTACTCAATTATTTTGCTTTTTTACTTCAGAATTGTGCTTTTATTGTAATGAAGATATTTAATTACTCATTAAACTTTATTCCAGAAATCACACACTCATCTTGAATAACAATTTAAAAAAAAAAAAAAAAATGTTGTTCTATTGGGACTGCGATATACATAAAGGAGGGGTGACAAATATGGTTGAAAATAGGCCATTCAGTTCTGACATTAGTGGTAGGTAAATTAAAATCTGTCAAAGACTTTGATAGAGTGAACTATAGAATGGTGGTGAATAAGGTGAAAAACTATTAGTGTGGATGAAAAAGTGATTTCCTGGGTATAAGAATTCTTGAAAGGTAGAAAGCAAGTCATATAGGAAAAAAACATGGAAGGGAAATGATGACTATGACCAAAATTTCATTCATAACGGAGTGGGAAAAGTTTCTTTTGTGGATAATCATTTCAGGGATTGGAAATGATATGATTGCAGTATCAAAAGAATTGGAAGTGAAAATGGGAGTGCCATAGGTTAGTATTCCTCGACCATTGCTATTCATTATTCTAATGATGATTGTATTCATGGTTTATTGTCAGCTATTAGGTTGTTTGCAGATGACATAATGTTGCTGTATAAGAGGATCAAAATGGCAGAAGACTGTAAATAGCTGCAGGGTGATTTGGACAGGATATGTAGATGGGTAGGTCAGCATGGGATGAAGATAAATACATAGAAGGTTTTAATTAATTTAATTTAATTTCTATGGAGCACATGCTTCGGTGGCAATTTCCCTACACACCCAACTTCCCCCTATCCTGCACCCACCTACATTTGCCCTCTACAAATTCTAACTTTAAATTTTCTTTTATCGTTTTCGGTAAGTTATTCATCATTCCCCTCGGTAACTATTAGGTACACAGATAAAAAACTGAAAGTGACTTTGATTATAAGGTGGAGAAGACTTGAACTGTAAATACCTTGGCATATCATTTGACAACAAACTCAACTTGGCAAGACACTGTAGAACAAATGCCAGAAGGGGGCTAAGCAATGTTCCTATTTTAATAATGTCAATGCCTCTGGTACCTAAAATTTTTAGATAAATGGATGCCATATGCTGTAATACACCCCAAACGTGAAGGGTTGAAGTGAAATGAGTACACTGCACACGGTTTTAAAGTTTCATAAATTTTATAATCTTCCAAAAGTTCTCCCTCAGAAGTTCGATACCAGATTTTTGGATAGAACGATCAGACAAACAATTCCATAGCAGATTTGCAGGTAAAACAAACTCACGAGGGAAGACAAACTGTCATCCCCCGCCCCCTCTTACGAAAATGAAAGTGTAACTATGGCATTATTAGACTGTATCACTCCACCAGCAACACACGAGCCGGCCTACTCTAGAACTGCTTATAGACTGTCTGCCAGCCACTATGGCTGTCCTCTACTAACTGAATCCGTTGATTTTGTGATGTCACTCAAACACTTTGAAAATTAATATTTCAAAAAGTACCTAATAGCTTAAATCATAATTAACACATGGGTTCCTTGTATCTTATTCTATGTGCTTTAGCCTGGTTTAGTTCTCAAAAAGGCTTCTATTAAATTAATCCTAAATTCTCTTATGTCATCAGTCTTGGCACTTTTTCCAACAATAATGACAAAACATTTATAAAAATCTCATTTATCTTGTAGACACCTCGAACTTTCTGAAGAAACCAATATATATTTTTAGTCCTCTGGATTCTATCTATCCTTTTAAATTAACTTCTTGTTTCTACATTCTTTATTTTAGATTTAGATTTTTTCTTTTAATTAAAATCCTGCTTATCTTTTCCTTAATTAATTAATTTAATGTTCAAAATATTCTAGAAGATGCTGACTACAACTGGTGATAATGACTTTGCTATGACTTTTCACATTTGCTAGTTATTTCAAATTTCAGGTTCAGTAATCCGCGAGAGGGTTCAAGGTACTTCAACTTTAACCTCTCCTCTACGGACGGAACATGTCATACATTCTCTTACCTGTTTCACTGTTATTCCATTCTTGTTGTCATTCTGCTAATAGTAACTGTCGAATGTGAATCTCAGATGTTGCTTCGCCGCCTACAATTTCTGCTACTTTGTCTTGTTTCCCTTTTCTGATCCAGAATGTGGCAAACCCATTTCCTAACTTCAAGGTCCAGTAACCACACATCATTGACAATGGTTACTGAATTTGTTGTAACGGTTTCGGTATGCTCGTGTCAACCTTAATTAGTATTCCTCGTTGGACACGTCTGACTCACTGTTTTGGATTATTTTTCCTAAATGTTTAGCCCACATGCTTGCTGAATAGCCCACTAAAGGGGATAAAAATCAGTAGGTCAATAGAGACGGATGAAGTTGGGGACAGAGAAGGGAACTGGAAGGAATTGGGTGATATTGGGAAACCATGGAAAACCGAAATCCGGATGGCCGTACGGGGATTTGAACCCACGTCCTCCCGAATGCTAGGTCCGAACATTACTGCTCACCCAGCGGGCTAATATAGCATAGAAACTATTATATACACTATTCGGTGGTCCCCCTGCAGCCATAATATTTATCATAAAAGCGTCTCTATCTTTCCTTTTGGTGATATTAATTCTATATGTGAATGCAGACTTTCCCGGCGAATAAATGACAAAAAATCTTCACAGGTTTGCAGCCGGATTTTATTATAAGATGACAAGCTTTCGGCCACTATCTCAGTAGCCATCTTCAGGTCGATAACAGTAGCTTGCCTTTTTTGGACATTCTTATTCGGCGAAAACCAGATGGGACTCTTTCTCATAGTGTGTATAGAAAACCTACCCATACGGACCGTTACTTACATGCCGGAAGCTTCCACCACCCGGCTCAGAAAAATGCGGTATTGTACACACTGGTGCATAGAGCGAAAGAAATCTCTGATGCTGACAGTCTGCCGACGGAACTGGAACATCTCCGTACTACATTCAGGAGAAATGGATATTTTAAACGGACAAATAGAAAGGGCACTACAAAAAACGCCAAACAAACAGCCAATTGAACCTAACGAACGGTATAAAGATCTGGCATATATCCCATTTGCTGGTAACATATCCGGGAAAATAGGCAGGATACTAGATCGACATGGTATTAAGAGCATATTTCGTCCTCCTGCCAAAATACGTGACTTATTACGTTCTGTGAAGGATGACTTGGGGCTGAAGACACCGGGGGTGTATAGTATACACTGTGAATGTGGGAAATCTTACATTGGACAGACAGTACGCACAATCAAGGCCCGTGTGGCGGAACATCAACGCTACATTCGGCTTTTTCAGATGGAAAAATCTGCTGTTGCTCAACATGTTATTGAAAATGGCCACAGAATGGACTTTGACAACGTGAAGGTGTTGACTAAATGTTCGTTCTTTTGGGAGTCCGTGGTTAAAGAAGCTATAGAAATACGGTTACATGACAACCTGGTTAACCGTGACATGGGTTATTTGCTGAGCAACGCTTGGAAACCAGGGTTATCTATACTGTGCGGCCCACGTTCCCTGGTTGCCGGCGATCCGGTGGAGTGTGGACAGCCGGCTAGACTCGGGCAGTTAAGCAATGCTGAGAGTGGTAAGAACTTGGATGGGTGACCGGTACTGCTAAGCTCCGGTAGTTAAGCAATTGTGAGCGTGGTGAGCGCTTGGATGGGTGACCGCCGCCTCGACCAATCACAGCGAAGCAAGACTGCTAGCGTCATGAGGTTGCTAGGCGACACCAGTAAACGCTTGGCTTTCGTAAACGCAAGATCGCCGCTACTGTTATCGACCTGAAGATGGCTACTGAGATAGTGGCCGAAAGCTTGTCATCTTATAATAAAATCCGGCTGCAAACCTGTGAAGATTTTTTGATATTAATTCTATTAATTCCTTGTTTAACATGCCAGAAATAAGAGAAAATATGCTATCAAAAATATTGAGTTAACTTGCTATCAAAAATAATTAATCTACATGCTATCAGAAAAATACACTCCACTTCGTATCAGAAACAAATAGTCAACATTCTAGCCGAAACCAGTAACAGGCAATCGACATGTTGTCAGAAAGAAATCCTTGAATGCAGGAGAGAAGGTAAATCGGTGATTTAACTCACGAGTATATCATACAGTACAGGCGAGTTAGCTGCGTAATTTGTCTTTTGCTGAAGGCTTCCTCTTAGCTATGCTTAACAATGCTGAAGTGTCACTTTATTTTACTTGTGGATTTACGTCTCATTTTTTTGAGATCATTAGAAGCGGGAAAAGTCTGATGGGTAAGAAACGGGAAGGAATTTGGCCATGACCTTTTTGAGGAGCTATCTTGGCATTCTCGTGGAGTGACTTGGAGAAACCATGAAAAACCCAAATGGATAGCCATGTCCTCCAGAGTAAAAAAGTGTCACATTGTGGTTACTGTTGAGACAAACTGAACCATTTACTGCGTGACCTTTAATCGGTTTTCTCGTTTCTTACGCATTGTGCTCTCGACATCGAACAAGGCACAATAGGCCATTATCATGAGAAACTTAAGGAGCTTAAAAATGAAACAAGGCGTTCTCTGATATTTAGATGGGTATACGAGGTAACAGCACACTCTATTAAAGCTGACTAAAGCCCCTCGATGTCTTGTGGGGCTACCAACACTATACTGGCAAGCAAGCCTCTTCTGAAGTAAACAGCCTCATGTATCGGCCCACAAGTGTGAGAAACCCTTCTGTCCGAGGACGTAATCATTCGATATTAGCTCTTCTACATTATTTCATCAAACATAACGTTGATCTGTATTACTTACTGGACGTTGTGGATCATTTTCCTCAATTGCTGGTAATATTGATAAATAAATAACGCCAAAGCAGTTCAATGTTTGTGCATTTATTGACCTTGGGGTTATTTATTTATCAGAATGTATTACTGACATTTACTATCAGAAATTCTCCGCTGTCTCCTGCAGTTAAAATCATAGCATTTAAATTAGTATTAAAAAAAGCAACCTACAATAATTTATTATCATATATGAGACCAATTTTGTGACATTATAGTGCACAGAAACAGCACCTCAGAGAAATAATTTACAATAATGATAATGACTTAAAATTTCAGGTGAAAAAAATGAGAATAACTGATGCATTATGTTCAGTCTGCCAGTAAAGGCCCCTGCCAGGCAGACCTCACACACAACGCGCCTGCACGCCGGGATACATATACGACTCCAAACAGGCGCAGAGGCATCAAAACAAACCAGGAAAATAAATAGAATCATCTAGAGGCAAGTGGGACCTTTTCTTACAGAGGTCGCCGTACTACCACACAACGGAATTCCTGCGCCAGGCCGCCTATATAAGCGTAGCCGACAGCTCCACCGGCAGTTCCAGTTCAGTTCAGTTCGTTCAGTTCAGTTCAGTTCCAGTTCCAGTTCCGGCCTGACCGCGGAACCAGCGTATGGACGAAGAGGAAAGCGCTCTCCGCGCTGCCGCGCCAGGCGGGTCGAGTGCCTCAGTGCACTCGGCTTTGCCGGCGGCAGCTACGGCCCCATCGACGACCCGGCTAACGGAAACGGACTTAGACACGGCGACAAACTGTACGGCAGCCACCACTACGACGACCCTGGCAACGCGCACCGGACTTGGCCATGGACAAGGACGGATCTATACTGGAGACGACCACGCAACTCCCATTCAAGAAGAGAACGGCCGCCGACGGATCTGTAAGGATTAATCTGATGACGACCAGGCCTGCCTACGAACCAGCAGATGCTCGTCATCCCAAGAGACGTACTTCTCCGCCCGTAACGGGGAAAGCAAAGTTACCGAGGAACGAACAGTGCACTAGTGGTACAAAACTCAGCGTGCCTGTTCAGCAACTGTCAAATGCTACAGCTGGCAAGGTGAAGAAGGCAAAGAAAAAGAAGAAGGAGATGACAGCCCACTCGGCTGCAATCTATCCTTTTCAACCAACTTTCACAAAACAATCGAATACTGCAGCCAGCGTGGAAGAAAGACGCAAGAAGAAGCAAGTCAACCAGTCAAATGAAGAGGGCTTCATCACCCCACGACGTACAGCTAAGCCGCCCCCAGCGTTGGACCCGCAGCTGGTGATGGACACCAGCAATCGCTTCCAACCTCTGGACGACTCGGCGCAGCCAGCAGCGAAAAGATCATCACACATTCCACCGATAGTGGTACAGTTTGAAGATAACTACAAGTCACTGCACGACAGAGTAGACGCCAACACCACGGACCCATTCACCGCCAAAACTGCAGGAGGCGACAAAATTAAATTCACCTTTACTACAGAAGCTGACTATGTAAGAGTAACTGAAATGCTGACGGATGCCAATATTCCATATTACACCTTCCCAACAGGTGCAGCACCACTCCTGAAGGCTGTATTCAGAGGAATTCCTCGGTCATTCCCAACGGCCGAACTCAAGGAAGAACTGATGGAGAAGGGATTCAACATCCAAAGTGTCCATCAGCTCCGCAGACCGGGAACTAACGTAGCAATGCCACTATTCCTAGTGGTACTGCCGGATTGCCCGGAAAACAAATCCATTTTTGAAGTAGACTCTATCAGCCATCTCAAGGTCACAGTAGAGAAACTACGCTCGTCGCCCGGACCAGCACAGTGTTACAACTGCCAAACGTTTGGGCACGTAGCAAAGAACTGCAAGATGCCACCCGTCTGTGTGAAATGTGCAGGATGCCACGACTCCAACCAGTGCACGGCACAGAAAGGAAAGGACACAGCAAAATGCTACAATTGCGGCGGCGGCCACGTAGCAAGCTACAAAGGCTGCCCAGCGTACAAAAGAGCACGTGACCGACAGAGGGGCCTCACCACAGGTGACGGTAACCAACGCCGCAAAGAAAACCAGGGGACCATCCACCAGAACAATCCCAGCCAGGAAAAGGAACACCGAAACCCAGAAGGAAAGGACGCCTCTCAACAGACAATAGAAAAGCAGATCCCTGAAAACCAGAAGAAGAACAGACGCTCACCCAAGAGGACAGATGGACGCACATTTGCTCAATCCTCTTACAGTAAGGCATCGGACCCAAGTCAGACTGCAATGGTGGAAGAACAACCCAACTCCTCCACATTGGGATCGGACGCAGCAGCACCCGCCAACAAGCCAAGCCCACAAGGTGCAGCGGAAAATCCCACAACCCAGATCTTTGCAAAATTAACGAGTATGATGGAGACGATGATGACGCTGATCACAAGCCTCGTGGCGACCTTAAACCAGCTGCCAACCACCATCCAAGCAGCAGTAACGACAGCAATGGCTACATTCTACAGCTCCAACCAACAACAAAATGGATAGAGCACCACACATTTATACAATCTCGTTCTGCATTTGGAACGCAAACGGAATACATAACCAGGAAATAGAATTCAGGCAGTTCATCAAGGAGCAAGGCGTTGACATCTGCATGGTATCTGAAACCCATCTTAAGCCCGGTATAAGAGTAGCAGTACCCAACTACCACTGCTACAGATACGATCGCCCTACCGCTGGAGGAGGAGTCGCCATTTACATTAGACGTGGCATCCCCCACAACCAGGTGCTACTCCCCACAACGACACAGATTGAAGCCATTGGGGTCGAAATGGCCACCTCAGCTGGCAAACTCACTGTCGTCGCAGTCTACCGACCACCACGACGCCAATTACTTGAAGAAGACATCAAGAAACTAGCCGGCATAAGAGGAAGACTACTGATCGGCGGAGACCTCAACTGCAAGCACACAGACTGGAACAGTCGCGTGTGCAACAACGCCGGGAGACAGCTGAGGAACCTCATCGAGATGTACAACATGAATGTGACGGCACCTGAAGAACCTACCCACTACCCCGCAAACGGAACCCGACCAGACATCCTGGATATATGCATCTCCAGGGGCATAACCGGATACATGGCAGCCAGTACAGTCAACAGATTGTCATCAGATCACTGCCCCGTGCTGGTCGAGGTTTCAACCGGGCCCTGGAAACAGGAGACACAAGAAACCCCAGATTACAGGCGAGCAAACTGGAATGTCTATCGTCAGCTCACTTCAGACGCTTTCTCCAATCACCTCCAGGTCAGTGCGGAAGATGATCTTAAATTCTTCACATCGACAGTGAAGGAAGCAGCGGCAGCAGCAATCCCAATACGTCGACCCAACACCCAAAAATCAAGCCAACTCCCACCACAACTCCTGGCTATGATCCGACATAAAAATCGGATCATGAAGGAGTGGAAACTGACCAGGAATCGCGGCACTAAAACATTGCTAAACAGGCTGCAGAAAGAATTGAAAGTAGCACTTAATGAACATCGAAACAGAGAATGGAGGGCCCGTGTTGCCATGATCAGACTAAATGACAACTCCCCATGGACCCACACAAGATGGTTCACCAAGAAAAAGAAAAGGTTACCACCACTGCACGGCGAGAGAGGCATAGTATACCTGCCGCATGAGAAAGCTAACGCCTTAGCAGACTGCTTTGAGAAGCATTTTTTCGCAGCGGAAGCAGACGATGAAGACGTAGTCAATATACGCAGGCGCCTACGAACCTACCAGCAAGCAGCCGCTGCAGACTTAGAACAACAAATTCCAGATATCGACATCAAGGAAGTCAAGAACAGCCTGAAGAATCTACCCCACAAAAAGGCTCCAGGGGTGGACGAAATAAACAACACACTACTGAGACAATTGCCACCAGCGGCCTGCGCTTTTCTAGCCAATATCTTCAATGACATACTAAGGAGTGGAAAATACCCGAGCTGCTGGAAACGAGCAATCGTGGTGGGCGTACACAAATCAGGCAAGAATCCCATATTCCCACAGAACTACAGACCAATAACTTTGCTGCCTTCAATTAGTAAAGTATTCGAAAGAATACTTTTAAAAAGGATACAACAGCTAATCACCGAAGGTGATCTAATCCCGGATCACCAAATGGGATTCCGTAAGAGCCATAGTACCACACACCAGTTAATGAGGGTAGTCGAAGAAGCCACGAAAGCATTCAACCATCGGAGCCACTGCGGACTCGTGCTACTAGACATCTCAAAAGCTTTCGATTCTGTGTGGCACACAGGACTTTTATTCAAACTATTTGAACTTGGATTTCCGGGCTCTTACGTCAAACTTATAGAATCCTACCTGAGAGGCAGAACCTTCAGGGTACGCGTGGGAACTTCACTCTCAACGTCAAGAAAAATAAACGCCGGGGTCCCACAAGGGTCCGTACTGGGACCGATACTATACTCCCTGTACACATCGGACATACCACTCACCAACAATGTCAAAATGGCCCAGTACGCTGACGACACGGCAGTGTTCACCATCAGCCGCAGTAGAGCGTTGGCTACGAGGCGACTACAAGAAGCCCTGGACAAAATCGAGGCCTGGGCGAGAAGATGGAGGATCACCATCAACTCGGACAAAACTCAGGCCATCTTACTAACCAAGCGTAGAAGACAAAGAGGTGAAGACCAGCCTCAGGTGCAGCTCCAAGGAAAGGTCATCCCATGGAGCAACACTGCGCGATACCTCGGTGTGACGCTCGACAGCAAGCTAACCTGGCGAGCTCACATCGAGGAAACCAGGCGCAAAGCTAGCGCTGCACTACAGCAGCTCTACCCATTACTTAACAGGGACAGCTCCCTGGCGCCGGACGTTGGCGTCATGATTTACTGCAGTCTGGTACGACCCATAATAGAGTACGCATGCCCTGTTTGGGGTTATGCTTGCAACACTCACATCAAAAAACTACAGGTTATTCAGAACCGAGCGCTGAAAAGAGCTCTGCACCTCCCAACGCGGTTTCCAACTGACGATTTACACAATGCAGCCAATATACAGACAGTACAACAACGATTTCGAGAAAGGGCAGTAGCATTTTATAAATCAACGAAAAATTCAGCGAACCCACTCATCAGGCCAATACACCACCGATATAGATACATACAAAAGACCCCTCACATTAATTCTATAAATAAAATTGCCAAAAATAAGATGCACCAAACGTAAAGACAATTGAACTATCCAAATTCACATGAGGAGAAAATGTCGAAAGACAACACTCTCCAAGAAAACAGCCCAAAGAAAAGGGCAACAAATGGCAACGGGCCACCGGCAGTTCCGGCCTGACCGCGGAACCAGCGTCAACTACAGAAGACCACCGGAAGTTCGCGAGAAGTAGAAGCCGTCTCTCTCTACCCCGGATCAGGACCAGGCTAAAATTCTCGACGGTCATCTGATAACTGTACCCACATTTGTTTATTGTTTACCAGTTGTTTTGTGTACAGAGTAATAAACCTCAAGGAACCATTAAGTGTAGTTCACTTCACATTATCTTAAAACGTTCCTAAAAGAGAAAAAAGTACCCATGGAACGGAACAGACTAGTTTTTTTGAAGATTGCAACAACGTCAAGGAATATTGATAAGCAACGGAAATGATAACAAATGCAATGCAGGGTATTGCATGAAATCTAATTACTGGGTAGTTGGCCCTGTGTGGGTCCATCAATTTATTAAAATCTAACTTATGGTAAATACAAACGGCGAACTGTTTTGTATAATACTAGTTAATCGTAAACAAAGCTATGTTAAAGAATCTTCAGAATTTACTATATCTCGTGGATGCCGAAGCGAGTAATATAGACAAACCTAAGAATATGAATGTTTGACCAACGTCGAAATTTTGCACCACAATATTTCTGCTACTAAGGGGAGTAATTCCAGGACAGTGTTACGTGTTTGAAAGCAATACACCGAACTGCGCACATCGACTGACAGTGGGTCTGAAACACGAAGACGATAACTCTTGATGACAGGTATCGGATGTCAGTGAGATTTCATGCAGTAACGTCAGTATTTTAAACTCAACGATTACAATAATTTCTTGTGGTCTCAAAAATATAGTAAAAAGTTTCCTAGCAGCTCCGCAAACCACTTCTATCGTAGCCCCATAACCTAACCTGGTGGAACCTTACCTGGAATCCGAACCACGCAGCATCTTCACATAAAGAAAGCAATGTTTTACCAAATGGAAGATAAGCTTGAAGTCCCATAAAAATTCCAATCCACACAGAATTTGGAGCCGAAAACCTGTTACAGAATATGGTGAGCCTCGCATTCGGAAGGATGTGGGTTCCAATCCCCATCCAGTCATCCATATTTCTATTTTCCATGGTTTTCCGAAATTACGAATGGCGGGATGGTTTCTTCAAATGTCCATGGCTGAATTCATTCTAGTTCCTTCTCCCAAGTCGTTTCCCATTTCTAATGACCTAGGCGTTGACATGGCATAACACCTTAAAAAATAATTAACCAACTGAGCCAATCAAACCTTTGAACAAAACTCTGAATCAGCGCAACGAAGGTGGTTTAGTCTGTATTAACTGTTAGAGATCCTATACTTAACACAGGGTTGGTTCAACACCTTCCTTTTCACCGGATTCTACTGATGGAGATCCATCCACGCCTCACGCTACGGGGGCACTGGGCATGTGATTACATATAAAGATGATGTGATGAAGTGTTTTTGCAGGAGTCCCACTTTAAATCTAACTTTTCAACAGTGGTAAAGCGTTATCCTGGCTGAATGGAAAAATGTTGGTGTCAGACGGAAATGTATACAGTTCGTCAAACTTAGGGCAGGTAATCTGTTGTTATTAATCTATGCTTTCTACTGACACTACTGTAATTAGCTTTAGGGTATTGTGTATTTAAGTGAACGTAGGGTATAATCCTACGACAATAGAAGACTCCCTTATCCATGTCGCCACTGAAGACAGAAGCTAATTCTTAAATTAGCCACATCTCTGTGGACCACGTGCTGCTACTTTTATTGAAGGAATAAAAACCGTTTCCTCTCTCTCACAAACGTAGGAAACGCGAAGCTCAGGAATTGCTGTCGCAAGACATGCAACATAATCCTTAACTGCGTCATACAGTATGGCTTATGAGTGTAGATAGTATATATTAGACTGAATATGACGGATCGTTTCATTAACATTTCTGATGTTGCGCCTACCGCCACAGGCGTTTCCGATAAGTTGTTATCGAAAATGTAAAGGACGTTGTGTTTACGATTGATATAATTACAGTTAAAGAATCAGGACAAGGTGCACACAATACGTGTGTTGACAGCGGTTTTCGAACGACCTCGGTACTTAAAGCTGTTTATGCCGCTATTAATCAATCTTAACAATGCATTTAAACGACAAACATGTTGGAGAAGGACAAATTGTTCTTGACTTTTGTGTTAATCAGTATTATCAAACGGAAATTCCATTTTAAGGAATTATACATCTTCAATTCAATAGCTACATCAGTTTTGTATACACTAAACTAAGATCTGGAGCATACACCCTAACTAAAATTGTTGCCCTTCCTTGAATTTTCTTCATTGAAATTGACAAGGGTTCCAGATATGTATATAAATTTTCCTTTTGTATTTGCTAGTTTTGAAATTAGTAGAAGTAGAAAGTTCTGTAGTAACAGCAAAAATGTTTTATTTGATTTTCTGTCTGAAGAATCAAGTTGTTTGCTTAATATTGAAAGATATTTGGAATTTTCTATTTACCATTGCTATTTTTGCAGTCGTTTTATTGCATTTTTGCAATAATGGAAAGATTACATTGGATATTATTTTCATTTTATTTTAGCTCCATTCATATAATGAATACTCAGATTAACTAGAAAATTAAATTTATAAAATTCAACATGCGACGTGGTCCTGTTCTGTATGCTTAAGATCAAGTTGTTAGGTTTGGGGAAACTCAACAGCTTAATAAAACCCTTCAATTGATGAAACCACTTATGCACCGAAAATCTCACGTAGTTAAGGTTTAACCTCGTGTATTTACGTATACTGCTGAAAATGTTATATTTTTCATCGATAAATTTCTGTAATCAGGAAAACATCAATTAGCAGCCCAGAGTGAATAATACAGACGTAATAATGAATATACTAATAAACACTAATATAAATACTGTTTAGTATGAATTAAATATTCAATTCACTGACTACATACTCGGAACAGCTCCTGTTAAGTACGTTCGAATAATGTTTTTCATTTAATTTAACGTTCTTTCACCTTATCCGAACGATGTAAAATAAAAAAAAAAAAAAAAGATTCATGTATTGTAATACCTGAGACTACTACTTCATTAAAATATTTAATTTTGTTTTGTTTACTACGTGAAATGTTGTCAGATTTCGTAACTGTGCTAATTCGACTGTGTCATTTGACATTTCAATTAAAGGACATTAATATGTGATTTTGTGACAATTGACATACTTTGGATTTTTTTTCGGCGAATAGAAAATGTTTACTAGATATAAGGTAATTTTAAAATTGTTCAAATAGCTTTTAATGCTGTATATAATTTTTTATATTTAGTTTCAAGTGGTACTAAATTAGTTTGACGTTACGGAAACGAGTAGCGACGTCTTCGCATGCCTCTAGAACTCTCTGTGCCACTAGTAAAATGTCGCTTTACAATCGGCGAAGTGAATCGCCCGGAATTTCACAAGAAGTAGCTACTAGTATGCAATATTATTTACGGTTAGATAGCAAAGAAAAGTCGGTGTTAAACGTGGCGCATGTATTTAGTTTATTTACATTCAGTGATTATAGGGTAGGCGATTATCTTGAAACTGTTTCAAAATGTGATGCACGAGCGGTGATCAGAAAGTAAGGTTACAAATTGCTCATTTTATTTCACACAGCCAACTGACATTACATAGTATTTTTCGACATTCCATATCGATTTAAGCACTTGGCGATTCTTGGGATGAGTTTGAATATTACCTCCTGGTAAAAATCCTGTCCTTGCATGATCAGCCACGTTGTCGCGAAGTGTTTCACCTCATCGTCTGAAGCGAATCGTCGACCTCCTAGGTGTTCCTTCAATTGAGGAAAAAGATGAAATTCACTTGGAGTGAGGTCTGGGCTGCAGAGAGCGTTATGATGCCGAACTGGGTCGTCCACTTCGATCTTCGTCGGTGACGTTTTCTCTACCAGCCACAAACTTTCCACGCCATTCTGCGACATGCTGACGAGACATTATTGTCTTCCTGTATACCTCCTCTAGCTGCCTGTGAATTTCAGCCATGGTTTAGTGTTTCGCCCACAAAAATCGAATAGCTGAGCGGATTTCTTCGCGAGATCAGTTTTACAAACGAGTCGCCATTTGTGTATACAAACAAATAGCGCTGTAAGCGGCAGTGTGGTTAAAACTCTGTATAGTTGCCAACCGCATGTCTTAGAATTACCGCACACTACTAATTTATCTATAACGGACGATACTCCAGGAATACCGGTCTTATAATCTCAGTTTCTCGAAACTAGTTTATTTAAGAAATCGGAGGATATTTGAAAGATACGACTGAAACTGATCGATTATGCTGCATGTTAATTTAGTACTGTGGACGTTATTGTTGACGTGAATGCTTCATTTGAATAAATAATAAACAAGGGTGTTTGTGACAAAATTTTGCACTTAAACGGACAGATATACGGGAATTATGAACAGAATAGTGAGAACAACATCGGGGTTCCCAAAAATGGGAATATGGTATGAATCTTGATATGAAAATCTGATTCGAATAGGGTATTTTTTTCCTGTACTAACGCATTTTAAGACATGAAGCATCAGCTATTATATATTTTATGTAGGCTATTAGGATCGGTATAAACCGTCAAAGAAATTGAATAATGTGCCTCAGAGAATCTACGACTGACAACAGTAGCCTCTGTAAATCACCCTACACAAAAAATGATGAAAATAATTTAAATATGCAACTACTGAAGAGATGGTTCTTAACACATGTATTCAAAACTTTATACACATTTAATTTTCTGTCGTTCCTGACCTTGTTTTACATACTCAGCTGACACTTAAAAATTAACAGTGACTAACAGTAAGCGATAAAGAAATTTCTTACATTAAACATTCTTCCAGTCTGATGTACACATTGGTTTGCCAAACAGTAACACTGAAAAGTCATACTTAGATCAAAAATTTCATCTAGATGGCTATGCTGATGACATTGAATGCTGTCAGAGCTGTTTTTTGAAGATATTGGATCGGAAGTCACTGGAGGGCAGGTCTATTTCATGCATAAGGGAGTGGGACTTTTTTTTTTTTGTGGGAAAGTGTGTCTGCGATTGGAACAAATTACCAAGTGAATTGAAGAATAATCTATCACAAACGGAGAAGGAAATTAAAATTAAATTTCGTATATCACAAAAGTAGATGTGGGGAGAAATTTTACACTCAAATTATAGAAGATAATTCAAAAATAAAATGAAAAAGGGTAATTAGATGACTAAGGGAATTTCCACCGGAGAGTGTGCTCCATCGCAATGAAATTAGTAATAATAATAATGCTCCCACTATATTTTAACTGAGGAGCTTTATTTGGTGTTGCCTGACCAAGAGATTGGTCTCTAGTATGATGTTTGTGAGACCTCTGACCGATATGCTGGACTATCATGTCACGTGGAGCAGACTGATGCCTCACAACTGACTTCAAAATACACTTCCTTTGGTTTTAATCTAAGAAGGATGACCTTGTAGCGAGAAGAATGTGTTGGAGATGATTACGTAATTTGACTAAATGACCTTGCATACACGAGTATGGAATTTGATGCAAATAATTACGAGTATTATTGAAATTTATAAGAGTGGGAGTAGAAGGCTGCGAAAAGAGAAGATTCGAAGCGCATTGTCTGGTCCCAATGTCGTTTGCTATTTAATGTGTTAGGATGAAAATTCTATGTCGGGCCATTTATGAACGACATAATGGTCTTCAGAACATAAATTTTGAATAGATTAGTAAACAATTGGAGAAACACCTGTATACTATACCTACATGGATATAAATCGCGAATTAAGCAACTTTTTAGCTATAACAAACAAGAGGATGTATCTTTTTTTGTTTATTTAAACACCGTTTTACTAATCAGGCCATACAACCAACTGCTTTATATATTAACCTTTACGAGTTTCATTAGTTTCATGTCTCTATCATTATATTAAAAGCAAATATTCAGACCAATATTTAATTAAAATCACCAATCCCTAGATTATATGACAGTAAGCTTCAAATGATTTTCATGATAATTCTAACTTGCAGAGATTAGAGTGGAATGTTCTGGGTTAACATAATGCGTAGTTTTTTTTTGACAGTGTGTTGAGTGTACACACTTTGACAATAAATTTGGCCGCCGCTGAAAACTTCTATCACTCTTATTTTGAAAAATATGACATCAATGTTATCCCAGGAAACAGTAATGCAATACTGGCAAGCCAGTATTGCGTTACTGTTTCTTAGGATGACATTGATGTCAGATTGTGCAAAATAAGAGTGATAGAATTTTTCGGCGGCGACCAAATTTGTTGTCAAAGTGTGTACATAATGTACTTTACCATCAGGTAAAATACGATGTTGGACAATTGTGAAATACACGTAACGTACCACATTAACGGAAGAATTCATGGGGGTATTGAATCTTTTCTCTGTTCGGTAATTAGTGACAGAAGACAGTGAGGTCGTTAAGTGTTCATATGGCTACTGCAAAGTAACTGGAGAGCGTAGAAAGATCTCTCTAATGTAGAGTCCAAAATTACTGTCCATGAAATACTGAATTCAAATGGCGTCAATGGCATTGGTACATTGTTCAGTTAGGTATTAATCCTGAGCACTTACTTAGATCTACCTGACTTTATTTCATTATTACATGATGCAAACAATTCTACAAAGTTCTGCTCCTCAGCGAATAGTTGCAGATCTTTCCTGGAGACTTCTGCTGAGTCGTTCGAATCTATTCCACGTTGAATTTCTGCACGTAACCGAGTTAAAGGAGGATCCACTCTATACCAGAGAAAAGTTTTATGATTTTTGACATAACAGTGTACACAGAAGTACATATATAAGTGGATGTTCTATATCATTAATTTTTCTCTCACCTGTTTCCAAATGGTTCTTCGTCAGCTGCTTAGTCTTTTATGGTTTTCCTGATATATTATTTCCATCCCATTTTTAATTTCTCTTCTACTACGAGGTGTTTGGTTTAGGTCCTATTTTTTGCCTGTATCTCCACCAGCAGCAGCCCATTCACTGTCATGTCAATACTAGACTATACATATTTTGTTCGTCGCTTTGATTTTTCATTCAGTAAATGTCTATACATGTAAATCCTACATTCTTTCGCAAAAAATTCCTTTTCACCTGTTTAATACAATTTTTATATTTCTTTAAAAATTTTCATCATTTATACCTACTGAGCGCAATAATAGCACTATTAATTGCTATTTTCGTTTTTAATTTAATATTTTTAACCAAAAGTAACGAATTTATTTTTGATCCTGCTTGACCCTGTTTTGTTTAACTCTTTTAAATGTTAATCCTTCCGATATAAATGGTGCACGGGAATTTGATTCTATACATCTTCTAATTTTCACGATTCTTCCCCCGCTTCCCTGTTTTCGAATTCGCCGTATTATACATAACACTCTAAATATTATGCATTTAATGTTTGGAGTGACATACATTTGCGTCGCTTGTTATGACTATTTGATCATCAGTAAATGTTAAGTATTGACAGTAGTGTTAGCATACGAAATATACTACTCAGATACGAGACGATGTGTGATGTTTGAATCTCTATTGCTGATAGTATGATCTTCGTGCTGCACTGCTCCGCGATACAGGGCTGTCAGCAGTTGTCTACGTGATGCCCGTGGAGAATGGCCCGCTGATTGCGCCCGGATGTAGGCTGACCCGCCGGAGGCTACGCTAACAGTCCAGGAAGTGGTGGCTGTATACTGCGCCTGACGTGTAGAATTACATTTATTTTTCTTTTCTTTAGAATTATTTCACAACACCACATAACAAACTACGTTAAAACCCTGTCTTAATAGAAACTTCGCTATGTTATCTACAATTGTGATCAACGATCTTTGATAGACAATGAAAAACAACTTGACTCAGAAAGCAAACAACATACAGCAGACAAAAGCGGCAGAGTTAGAGTAGTGTCCTTAGAGTTGACGTCGTATCTAAATGCCTGTCATTGCATATCTATCAGTGAACTAACCTTTCATTTAAACATTAAATAAAATAATGTGAAATAGTCGTACTTTTAATACATGATTGTTACACGGAATACGAAAATGATTTACCAATTACTTTACTTTGTTTGTAATGTATACACCTTGTAATGTCCATATGGCAGCAACATACTTTTAGTGACATATCTTTATTTAAGACCTTTTCATCTTCATTTCAAGTATTAAATTTGCGGAGGCAGTACATGCAACTGAAAATTCTGAAAATGGAATAGAGGGACACTGTTTATTTCACATGTATTTTAGCATATTGAAGACGTTGGAGGGACCAGATGTGTAAAGCTGTTAAAAGCATGGTAGGATAATCAATTAGTCGCTTCAAAATCTAAAATCAAAGAAAATGATCAGCATTATTTTAATGAATAATATCCGTACAATCTTACTTTTTCTAAACACGTAAAGACTATTGGTGAATATTGGTGATCATAGAAAGAAGGAAATAATATATAATAGTTTCCTATTGTATGGGATTTATTTAGTTCCACTAAATTTAAGTCAATTTACGTTATAAACTGTTGTTATTTTAAACAATAAGATTTAAAATAATTTTTTAAGAATTAAAATAATCAAAGAATTGTTGAAAGTCGTTTTTAATATTAATCTAAACTATGAAAAAATTATAAATTACTGACACTCTTGTATAATGATGAAACACATAACAGCCGTAAAATGAATAATTATTTTGCTCCAAGATTATTTGATTGTACTATTCTGGAATAAGTCCTAAACTAATAGACGATTTCATTAAGCAAATTAACATTTCAGTTATAGAAGATACGCTGATGATGGCGTCTGTTTGATGTTCTGTATTTCATTATTTGTTCTCTCCAAAAACTGAAGCATTTCAGGGTTTACGTTGTGGTTAAGTAGTGGGGAAGAGATTTTAGATTACATTACCATTAATGCAAAGATGACTGGAGAAAGAAAACTGAGGACTCAGAAAGAGGCACAAAAGGCAAACGATAATACCAAAGTCAGTGTAAAGACGCGGAGGCTGCCAAAAGAGCAGAGTAAATAATATGCCTTCAAAGGTCCCCTGACAGGCCTACAGAATCTACATAATAACCATTACCCTGCGTCAAAGAAACGTTCTGCAAAAATAATGAGATTGTGAGTTATGTCGACCCGCGGGCGCTGACATAGTTGTCAACTTGGCCGGCAGAGGGCAACTGAGTGCTGGTCGTTGACGTCAGCGGCGCTCCCCTGTAACCGTGGCAAAAATTACGATTTCTTCAAGGAATATTTTTCACAGTTCAGCTGGATGTCTAAAGTCATACATGGGTTTTATCTACTCACTTTTCACAATCAATAGTGGAGTTCTCCATTACAGACCTTTTGAGAAATACATCGGATAATGTTTACATGTTTGTATATTTTCTTATGACATTTAGTTAATTATTGATGTGATTTTTATAGAAGGAAAGTGGTGTTAAGCTTGCATTATATTTGTAAGTAATTGAATTTAAATCTATTATTAAGCAATATTAGAAGGTCATCGAGAGGAATATGGTTTTCAGCATAGATATTTAAATAAATTGTTGCATAGACAATACATTACGCCGATAATTCAAATGTCACCCACACCGAATCAAACACTTATTGTATTTGCTGTCTTAAGATGAATTTTCTCATTTCAACTACGTTATTTTAGATAACACTTCAATTTTCTGTAATCAGTTACCATAAACACTAATGTAGTCCAATTTTTTCGGTTAACTTCCAGTATTCTCCCCCTAAGTTTCCAATGGTTGCGCTGTTTACCCAATCCCATTATGCAGCCATTTCTCAGGTTGCGGGGAAGCAATCGATATCATTGGAATTTTTAGAGTAGACACGCATTTGTTATGTGATGCGCGGAGCGCATTGTCGTCTGGAGAATGCCAAGAACATTAATATACCGTGTCCGCTTAACTTCTTAGGACTGTTAAAACTTAGGACTTGTTTCAGTTATGAAAGCCCATTATCAATACGAAATTTTCTGTAAACTGTAAGGAATCAAAAAATGTTCCACCAGAAACTGCAAATTTTAGGACTAGATCACGCAATTTTGCCATATTATTTTCGATTGATGGCCTATTTACAGAAAGTTTGGCATTACTGGAATAGTTTGTTGTTATAGTGAAACAAAATGTCAGGCAGTAGGAGAAATTGTTTCATGTATTATTTGACCAAATTAATCTCTTATTTCTGTGACACTATCTGGCAAAGGTGTGAATTATTAATAAATAAGCCAACTGAACATTTATTTCTGCGGAACGGTAATAGGTATCTGATCAATTATTATTTTTAATTTAAATGCGTTTGAGCACATATTAAGTTTTCGATTTCATGAATTTTTCATATTAAATTCATTCAGCGCAATTTGCAGACTCACCCAATTCCACTTTTCTTTTGAAAAAATATTTTAAATTCTTATATTGTTTCAGGTAAATTATTTAGAATTTCCCTCTGCTATTCTAGCCGCTATACTACTTATAGTTTCCTAGCACTCTATTCACCCAATTTCTGTCTTCACGATACTTTCAACCAAGTTCACTTATAATATCAGTCACCTAATGTTTTCTACGATAATTTCCCCAAACAAATCTGGCTGCCCTACTTTGCACCTCTCCAACTCCCATGTCTGATTCCAATAATGTGGATCCCAAACTAACGCAACCTATTCAAGCAACTTTCTCAAGGTTTTGTGTGCTAGTTCCCTTATGAAATGCCTCATCGCCCTCGCCTCCCTACTAAGGGAGTCAACTACATCGAGATATTTATTACTTGTTTTATAAATATGCAGTTAATTTTATTCAAAAGTAGTAGGATTGTATCAATTTTGTTGTTTTCTCTTGAATTCCATTATTGAGCGCCGCATTAAGTTTTTTCATCATCTTAAAAGCTAGTACCTTTAAAGACGTTCAAGTGACTTCCGCCAAGTTCCTGCTAGTCATCTAAGCTTCGTGCTGTTTTTCAAACAGAAATTTGGATTTATCCCGGATGTCTTTTTCTTCTTTGCACTTATCCTGCTATTGCAGGGTAGATTTTTTTTTCAGCGTGCGACATGTTCGAGTTTGGCCGACTTGTCACTGAGCCTGACGCCTCCCGGGAAGGAATTTTGTGTCTCCATCTGTCTGCGAAATGAGTAACTATGTTCTGTGTGCGCTAAGTGTATTTTTGTTTGTGTGAGGTGTAGGGTTATGAGGCGGTGATGGGGAGCAGCCTAGGTAATCAGGATGGGTGGTATGCGGGCACCAGGACTCGATCCATAGTGCGACGCCTTAGACACACTGACGGATAGGGTGTAGTGAAAGCATTGACAGAATGAGAATTATCAATAAAAGTATCAGCATAGCCTATGAATTTCATAGATTTCAACTAAATTTTATAATTTGAGACTAATGCCTGTCCAGTAACGATTTTAGAAATTCCATTATTAGGTATATTTCACAATTGCTTTCAGACAATTGTGCCGATTCAATGCTTCACGACTACTTTTATTAAAAATATTTACATCTGTAATCATAGTCAGCTCGAGAGAGCGTTACTTATATAATTGTGTGAATACCAGTTTTCAGAAATGTATGTTCTTATTAGTTATTTATGTTTTGTTGAACTTCAGATTTTTGATTTAATGACAGTAATAAATCCATAACGAAAGTAGTGCAGCTAAGGATCAAAACGCTTTTGGGGACGCAGAACAATATTAATTGTCTTTAACCGACTTAAAAAAGAGGAGGTTTTCAATTCGATTGTTTTTTTTTTTTGGTATGCATATTCAGCAATTTCTTCGCCAATTGTGATCCAATTTTACAGCTTTTTATTAGTGGATAGGGTATGCCTTCAAAGTGTCTCCATTTAAATTTCATTGAGAAACCACCCCCTACACCCCTTTATACCCCTTAATTGTTATACAAAAGCACATTTTTTATCAGATTTCTATGGAATTTCGCACACAAAAAAATTTAAGATAAAGAAACAAATACTGTCAACATTTGATTTGAAAACCCCAACATCTCTCCCCTTTCCACCCCCTTAATTTTTCTCAATGTTATTTTTAAAAAACTAGAGTCGACATCATTTGACCGATCTCCATGAAAATTGGCATATGTATTTTTTGATGGAGAAAACATTAAAAAAAAACCGCCTTTTATCCCCCTTGACAGGTTAATTTTTATACAAACCCACAGTTTTTATCAGATTTTGACAAAAGTTCGCACTAATATATATATATATATATTTTTTTTTTTTTGTGCAAAATTCCAAATCAACCTACAGTGACGGTCGGGAAGTTGATGACAAGGCTACCGTATGTAACACCAAATTTAAAAATTCTTTCACTAACGAAATACATGGAAAACATTCAATCTTTTCCATGGCGTGTAGAGTTTGAGATGGATCCAATACAAATTGATGGTGTAGGTATTATAAAGCAATTATAGCTCCTACAGTGGGGGAAAGCGCTGGGTCCCGATGGTATACCAGTAAGAGTATTTACGGAATATGCGGAAGAAATAGAACCATTTCTGTCAGATATATTTCGTAAATTTAAGAAGAAAGAAAAGTACCTTCTGACTTGAAAAGAGCGCAGGTGATTCCTGTTTTCAACAAATGAGATCGGAGAGATCCTACGAATTACTGACCCATATATCTGACATCTGTTCTGGCCTCGAATTCGAGAGGACGCGGGTTCGAATCCCCGTCCGGGCATCCAGATTTTGGTTTTGCTTGGTTCTCCAAATCACTCCAGGCGAATGCCAGGATGATTCCTTCAAAAAGACAATGACCGAATTCCTTCCCGTTCCTTATCCCCAGTCCCATCCCGCCTCTAATGACCTTAGCCGTCGACGAGGCATAAAGCAATAAGTAAAAAAAAAAAAAAAAAAAAAAAAATCTAACATCTGTTTGCAGTAGAATTCTGAAGCATGTAGTATGCTCTAATTTAATCAAGTTTCTAGATGAATACGAGTTACTTATAGCAAACCAACACGGATTTCTGAAGAACAGATCGTGTGAAACGCAACTGGCCCTATTTTAGCATGACGTAATGAAAGTTATTGATGCAGGTTAACAAGTTAATGCAATTTTCTTGGATTTTCAGAAAGCTTTTGACACTGTACCACACAACCGACTTTTAGAAAAGGTTCAAACATAAAGTATATTGGATCAGATTTGCAAATGGATACGCGATTTTCTAACTGGTCGGTCACAGTATGTCGTTGTTGACGGGGAAGCTTCTTCTAAGCTTGATGTTACTTCGGGCGTTTCTCAAGGAAGTGTAATAGGACCACTTCTTTTCCTAATTTTTATAAAAGATTTCGGTGATAACGTTAACTGCAAGATGCGATTGTTTGCTGATGATGCACTAATCTATAGGGAAGTAAGGTGCTCTGAAGATTGCTTAGGAATTCAGCACGCTCTGGATGTTATTTAGAAATGGTACCATAAATAGTAGCTTACACTTAACTGCAAAAAAGTGCAAGGCAATGAAAACGAGTACAAAGTTAAGAATTCAGTTGTTGACACGGTGGATTCCCTGAAGTATCTAGGCGTAACAGTACAAAGCAACAAGAAATGGTACTTGTACATAACTTCCGTCGTAGGCAAAAGTAATTCTAAACTACGATTCATAGGTCGTATTTTGAGAAGTTGTAATGCTCATGCAAAGGAAATTGCGTACAAAGCACTAGTGCGTCCACATTTGGATTACTGTTGTGGAGTTTGGGATCCGTATCGCAAGGGATTGATTTACAGGTTAGAGAAAGTACAAAAGAGAACCGCTCGATTCGTGACTGTTAGTTACAGTCCTTACGAAAGTGTCACGGAGTTGATACGTGGGTTGGGCTGGGATTGTTTGGCGGACAGATGACGTCGTTTTCGTTTGATTTTTTTTTGAAAATATGCGAAAATCTTTAATTTACGTGAGCAATGAAATACTTCCTCCACCAACCTATTTAGGTTGCAACGACAGGAGGAAAAAGATTAGAGAAATCAGATACCGTAGTAATGCCTTTATGTATTCTTTCTTTCCTCGTTCTGTTCGGGATTGGAATGCACAGAATTAGGATTGGTGCTTAGCACCCTCTGCCACCCTCAATATTTGTGAATTGTAGAGTATAGATGTAGAAATACCGTTTGACCGATCACCATGAAAATTGGCACATAGATCTACTTTTCATGGAGAAGCTTTCTGGCAAACAAAACCCAACCCTTATCCTCCTTCACACCACTTAATTTTTATAAAAACCCACATTTTTTTCCAGATTTCGATATAACTGCGCACACGCATATTGCATAATAAAGAGAAAACTGTCACAATATTTATTCGCGTGTCCTTTGAATGAGATTTTTGAAAACGTAGGAAGTGCCTTATCCTTGAGCAGAGAATCATTTTCTATTTAAAATGGAATTTACTATTTTCCTCCTTTTAGCCAAATTCAAGTATTTTAATTGCACCCACAATTGTAGTATGCATTTTTCAACATCGTGAGCACCACACAAGACAAACACCACAATTGATTAAAAGCACCCCTCCGCAAATGTGTTAGATTATACGCTGCTGGGATAGCATTGCTGACTTTTTGATAAACCACTTCCTCAGTGCAGAAGAACTCCTTGTGCAACTGACGTGATGGTATGCCGCGCCTCACTCCCTGGTGAGGCATACGCGACCACAGGTGCCGCCTCACTCGAGATTGAGCCGAGACCTGTCTGCATTTGACAAGAGGAATTCCTTGCAACCTCCGCTGTGTGTTCAGCAACAAGTATATTCTATAGTTAACACGAAATATACTGATCAGGTGAATTGCAAAGGACCTCCAGCATTCTATTGTCCCCCAAAGTAACTTTAACTGCATGATTTTCACCTTTTAAATTGTTCGCTTTTGTATTTGCTCTTCGTAGTTAATTTGTAGCATACAGGGACATTTCGATTTCGATAGCTCTAATCATATTCGGTGACATACTGAATGAACGGTAGTCCCAGAGGTTAGTGTGTGAGCGGTATCGTTCGGGCCTGGTATTTGGGAGGGTGTGGCTTCAAATCACCGTCCGCCATCCATATTTCAGTTTTCAATTGTTTTCAAAAATCTGTCCAGCAGATTATCAGGATACCCACAAAAGACCATGGCCAAATTCCTTCCAGTTCCTTTCTCCCTCTTCCTCTGTCACCTCTAATGACTTCGCCATAAAGCTCGAGGTAAAAAGGTTGTCTTCTACCTCGTTTCGGCACGTAAAGACAGTTTGCGGCAGTCAAAATTTGGCAGATATCCATTAGGAGTGCAATAAATTAAAAATTATTTTATTTTCCGTAAGTATCTATGACCGATTTAAATCTTTAGAACTACTTAATATTTATTTATTTATTTCGTGACAGAAGCATACATAGGTACATAATAACAAGCAATAGATTATACTAAACCAAAACTGGGCCACTTCCACTGCATTTTTCAACTTCTGAGCAGGAGGTTGGACACAGTCGACACTGGAGCATGTTGTAACGTCTACTCGCGCTATTCGTGTTTGTATAGTTAAAAGTTCGTTGAAGCAATTGAGCAGCTACACTTCCTAACACGATTTTTCTTAAGCTTTCTTCCACCACAAATTACTCTTTTAATTAAAGGTTCGTTTTGCCGTGCGGTCGCCAGTCTTTCGGCTATGCTAATTGGTTAATTAAAGTCACAGAAGAAAAACACATATGCGTACTAGTTTTCGTAGATTTATTCCTCTGAGACTACACAGTCAACAAGCATGCCACCAGACAATAATACTAATGTTTCTTCGTCACCGAAGATAGCAGATTCAAGTACAGTCAAAACAACTAAATAAGCAGTGAGCACCAATCTCGAAACTAATTAGCAAAAAATCGCCATAGTCCGATTCTGCAGTAGTTTACTAAACACAGTTTATATTGAATCAGGTCTCTCGGAAGAACCTTCATAGTCCAACATATACTTTAGCACACATCCCACAGTGTTCTTTAGTACAGAACACACGCCAAGCGGCCGTACGATGTATTCACGGGATAAACACACTGCCGTAGACCTTCCGTTCCCGCTGGCTGTTCCGTACGTTACCACTGACAATCACAGACTCCCCACTCACCGCGCTCGGCGCTCGCCCACCGCCAAAGACCTTACATACCTCTCAGATTACACTATCCACTCCAAATATAACCGTAACGTTCATGGTTACGTTACAATGTATTGAACAGTCTGATCTTCTCCGAAGTCGCACTTGATGTTACTGACTTCAGAATAGCCCCATACTGCTAGGTTAACCTTAGATCTACCCATTCCTGATCTCAGCCTATTCAAAGACTTCCGTATCAGCCAACTTTTGTCGTAGCCAGGAGGCAAAGTTTCAGACAATCTTCGCCAGCCAGACGGGAGGGCCAGTTGCAGTCGTAAGTTCCTTTGATGTTAGGAAACGATTCCTGGACTTCAGACTTAGCCTGTGCTGTGAATGTCAATGTAATGGATGAGTTTTTTCATGATCTACTTTCTTCCTTTCCTTGTTCGCCGCTATTTCTCTTTGAACTGAAGGTGGTACTATTCCCCTGAGGCGATGGAGTCATTCGACTGAAGTGGATTTTAAACATTCTGTTATAATTCTGTTGAATGTGTCATTGAGGGCTACGTTCACCTGTTTGGCATGAGTAGAGTTGTACCATACAGGATAGGCATAATCTGCTGCTGAATAACACACTGTTATGGCAGAAGGTCGGATGGTTTCAGGTTGGCTACACCACTGTGATCCAGCCAATTTTCTAAGCAGGTGGTTCCTAGTGGAGACTTTCAGCGCCGAATTTATGCAGTGTTTCCTGAGTATCAAGGGTCACTTCTAGATATTTTGGAGTGCACAATATTCAAGTTCAACCCCAGACCATATTACCTTTGACTTCCATAACTGAAAAGCGTTTGTGTCTTCGAACGATTTTGCTTAAGCTGGTATATGCTATATTTTTAAGACCTCGAAGAGCTCTCCACTGATTCAAAGTCTTTGCTCTGTGTGGCCGGACCAATATCATCAGCATACAGGAAGCTTCTGCTGTTGGGGGCTATAGGCTGATCATTGATACATACGTTTAACAGAACTGGGGCTAAGACACTTTCTTGGGGTTGACCATTCTTCTGTCACCTCTAAAGGCTACGCTGTCCTTGGAAGTCGACGAAGAATCTGCGATTCTGCAGAAAAGTAGCAATGAACTTACTAAGACTGAAATTCCTGGTCAGGATATAGAACTTTACGAGTAATATGACGCTGCCATGCGCTGCTGATAAATCAACAGATACCACTCCTGTCACTTTACTAGCTCCGCATCCATCTTCTATAAACTGTGAGAGATTTAGTAGTTGTCCTGTGCAGCTTCTACCAGGGCGGAATCCTGCTTGTCGAAGTATAAACAGAGAATCAACAACAGGCAACAGCCGGTTTAATGTCATTATTTCTAGCAACTTGTGAAGTTGACAAAAAAATGCAACTAGTCTAAAATTCTTTGGAATGTTTTCTTCTTTGCCAGGTTTAAGCAGGGTAATTACCCTGTTCTTCCGACATATCTTTGGTATTTTACTTCTGCTTATACAGATCTGAAGGCTCAATTTCATTGTTGTTAGGCCAAAGTGCTTACTTAGTTCTGTCCTACTATCATCGAAGCCCACTGACTTTCCATTTTTATGTGAAATACGTGCGTAAGAAGCAAAGAGTAAGTGTGGTGGTACAATCTTTGAAGATCGTCAGTTTTGATAAAATGCGGAGATGGAAATGGAAGATTTACGATTGCCTGCCATGTCTTAATTTTACTTTTTTTTAAAATACCGATAACTTCATACGTTGGTAGACCGTATTACCGAATAGTTGTATGACAGAAACTTACATGGTAAAGTAAATAATGGTATTTTATTGAAATTTTGATATTTTTGTTATTTTCCGTCAATTTGATTAATATACTACGCTTCGAAATATCAGTTAATCCATATCTATGTCAAGATGAAAAGCAGTGATGCGACTTCTATAAAAAGCAAATAATAAGACTTCCAAGAAGTAGAGTTTTTGATAATTCATAGAGCAACTATTCATTTCTCTGGGATAAAAACTATTAAATTTGCAAATCAATACTATATTCTAACTGCAAACAAAATTTTATTAGAATTCATTGTGCCCAAACATTAGTATTTCTTATATCAATAGGATTCTGAATAGGCTGCGAATTTTCATTATAAATGTTCTCTACCAGAAAATAACGTCTTACTGTATAATATGCATAAAATTATCTTAAATCGGATTTTCTCGTTTCAGGTAGCATAAGAAGATTTCGTAAATCTGTAAATAAAAGACTGTCGAAAACTGCTCTCGCTGTAGCGTTCATAATCTATGGAAAAAACAAACTACCAGTAATGTAGTGTTAAATTTGGAATAAAATATTATAAATAGAATGTAGGTTTTGCAATTGGTACTAGATGTTAGGTGACATCATATATAAGCTTTTGTTTGATTAATTTTTAAATGAAGACAGATTTCCAAGTCAGTAGAAAGTTGACAAACGGGGATGGGGAAACGTTCGCCTTCTTCCTGGTTGTTGGGTTTCCTGGTGAAGCGCTTGACTGCCACTACTGGGTAGTCAGACTCTATTTCTTCCATAATTTCCTTTTCGTTGAGTGTGATGTTTACGTTTCTAATAATTCCGAACTTGTGGATAAGAAAATTAGGGATATACGCCTCGAGGTTCTTGGTTGTCAGTACTGGTAATTGCACTAATGTGTTGGCTGCTGCGGCGGTTTTCGTTTCAATTCGGGTTCTGTTGCGTCCAAGTGTGCTAATATTTATTATGTCATGTTTGATCTGAGGGTTATGTTGGAAAACAATTTTTACGATGGCCATTGGATGCAGCATGCCGACATTTTTATCCATACTTTCAATAAACACGTAAAACGGACCTACATATGCTCCGTTGTATCTATTATTTTTGCTTGACTATTTCTGGGTTTCTGTTTGTAGCGGCCTATTATTAGGTAGGATAAGTTGTCTACTTTCGAGAGTACAGTTTTGGTTTAGTGCAGTTTTTTTGCTCGAACATTGCTTGTCATTTTGGTACAAAGTCGCTTACTAGGTATATCACTGTTATCTGGGATATTTAACGAAACTTCTACTGTATGTTTGGGCGTTAGTGCTGCGGCGGTACCTGGTACAATGTGATGGTTCCGAAGGTTCTGCTGGTCTGATGAGTCGTTTACGGCTGCCGTTGTATATTCCATCGTCTCGTTCCCATCAGGGAGGGGGACTCGATGCTGTTGCTCTTGTGTCGTATCTGGTGTTGTGGCTGAGGGCATCAGGTATTCTTCTTGGTTGTAGCAGGTGGTTAGGGCTTGCTGGATGGATTGCCCCGTGTCCGGGACTAAATCCATTTGTACATCTTCTTCTTGCGTTGCTTCTTCTTACACTGATCACTATTATCAGACTTGATTTCACTTTAGGTGTCACGCTATGTTACACACCGGCCCACTCGACGGTACGTGGATAGCGCTGTATGTTACACTTTCGCTAGAGGTAGAGGAAGTTGTTTCCTCGGCTGCTCGTGTGGAACTGTAGTTGCCGATTTCGCGGTGTTAACATTGGCACTTGCATGCGGAGACCCATCGTTAGGAGTGTTCGGTGCTCTGTGTGTTCAGACACACTATTACTCTGCCCAGCTCATTTTATTTTACTGTTTTCAAGTGCTAAAGGAGTCAAATTATTTTAAGGAAACTAAGTATTTATTACTTTCTTGTAATTTCACGTTGAAGTACTATTATTTCCGTTTTTTAAATAATTTGGCATATAATAGACAGTTTCAAGGACTTGTGAAAAGCGCGTCAAATACGTGTAACGTACAGATAAAAATTTGTATGAGTTGACCAAAGAAAAAAGATTGCAATTCACATTCATTATTGTAAAATCTCACATAAATTATGTTGAAATGAAGAAGATTCCAGGCGTATTTCTGATACTAAACTTAAGAACATATATGATTGATAATATATCCTCTTCGAATTTCACCATAAATTCCTCAAAACTAACATATACACGAGGCTTGTGGGGCAAGTAAGGATAAAAAAAAATAGAAAAGGTGCTTACTCACCACTTGAAAATAGAGTTCGTATTTTCTCCGTTGTTATGTGTTGTTAGTTCGTTAGGACCATTAAAAATTAAGAGATTACTCCGCCGCGCCGGTTGTTTGTGACGGGAATGAACGCTTGCTTCTTGCGGCAGTCAGCACATAAATCAGAAGCGGATGGCGGGGCGGAGCAATAAACGCCAGCCTAGTCTGCAGCCGCAAAACAGCTCCAGTGATAACGGCATCACTCGGCCTGCGGAGTCGTTTGCTCTTATGTGTCCGACGAGGGACAGTACAACTCGATCGCAAGCTAATTACTATAAACCATAACTACTGCTGACTATGACTGTAAACTTTTTGTTGCACGCTGTTTTCATGTTTTGCTTTGAATCACTATTCTGCATCTAGACAGAGATGAAATTTAAACTTTATCGCAATAATATAATTTATCTTTGCTGTAGATTCTTTATTCTTTGCGAAAGATTTACATTAATTACAGTGTTAATGATGTTTAATTTTACGTAGTTAATTATTACGTGGATTTCTTTTTAGGGTTATCTGTTCTTTCCATTTTCAAGTTATAATGTTGTTTATGATTTCCAGATGACATGTATTCTACCCTCACGTTATAAATTCGTCAGTAGAAATTCTGAAGCATTCATTTAGAAGTAAAATTTTCTCATATAATGAAAAACTAAAAATAGAGCCATTTTTTTTATTTTTTAAAAAGTGATAGATATCACGTCCGATGGCTTGCCAACCAGCTCAAAAACGTGCCAAAATATCAATTTTTGTCTGATGTCTGTCTCTTTACCAACTGGTTGCATTAGAAAAGAGAATATTTTCATTGCCGTTCTGAACTGCGCAGATTGTTTCAGTCACTTTAATTTCCAGAAATTCGTAGTTACTATAAAGAACTTTTAATGCATGAGAAGAACATCTGGTTACACACTACGAGGCAGAATATAATCGGAATAAATTCTTAATCAAATCAAAGTTAAAACTGTATTCCAAATTGTGACAAACTTCAGAACATCTTTTAGAGACCATTTACTAAGGTTGAAGACTGATCGGATCATGCGGAAATTCTCAAATACCATCGATGACGGATAAGGATATGGAAATGGATGAAGACGCTACACCAGCCGCTGTGTTCAATTTTCAGCGTATACATGGTGACGTGTACTCGGTGAATAAAGATTTAATCCCGAGAAGCCGTCAACTACAGAAAGGATGAGGTGCGAAAATCAACTGGAGTCAGTCTAGCAGTAACGAAACTAGGTACAGTCAGGAAACCAAAGAAAGCTAAGGTACAAAAGAAGAAGACCATGGAAGCCACTGACAGTACTGCAGCCTCTGTCTCCGGGCGGAATGGAGTAAGAGGGCGTCATTCCTAGCATCCCAAAAAAATGAGGATAACCACAGTTACCAGAAAAGTGTGCAACCAGATGATGAGGGCTTTCCCTCGCCACCACGAACGCTTGACCCGGAAAGGATGTAGACAAGCAATCCTTTTCAACCAATACAGGACAACTCAACAGAGATTACGAGAAGTACGCATATCCCACCAGTTGTTGTGCACTTCGAAAATAATTATAAAACTCTGCACAACAAAAGTAGGTGACGTCATGAAGAACATTTTCTCAGACAAGTTGGCTGGGGGTGGGGCCAAAATAAAGTTTACTTTCACAACCGTTGAAGACTTCACAGCAGCCACCGAGATGTTGCAAGCTAGCAACATTACTTTCAATAACTTCCCGATTGGAGCAGTGCCACTTCTGAAGGCTGTACTCCGTGGGATTCCCAAAACTATGGCCACTGACGACATCAAGCTGGAGTTAAAAAATATGGGCTTCAATTTCCAGACAGTGGTTTAGCTGCGCTGACCTGGAAGCAATGAGGTCATTACTCTCTTCCTTGTCGTTCTTCCTGACATCCCTGAGAATAGGCCCATCTTTAGGGTGGAGAGCATCTGCCACCTCAAGATTAAAATGGAAAAACTGACAGCTACAGCTGGACCCTCTCAGTGTTTTAATTGACAACGTTTTCATCATGTGACCAAGCACTATAAAATGCCTCCCGCTTGCGTAAAGTTTGCCGGCCCACGTGATTCAAAGCAGGCACGTCGATAAAAGGACACGACGCGGCTAAGTGCTTGAACTGTGGGGGCGGACATGTTGCGTCCTATAGAGGCTGTCATGTGTACAAGAAGGCACGAGATCGCCAGAGAGGCATCCCAGTCAATAGTGACACCGCTAAACAACAGCGCCGAATGGATCTTCAGCCACCGGCAGAGAATTTGCAGAGCGTCTCAGCTAAACAGCATTAACATACGAATACCGCCTCTCCACCGACTGGCAAAGAACAGACGAAGCCCACTATGATCACTAGGATGCATCCAAAGTTCCAGAAACACAGAAAATCTAGCGAGACTGACGGCCGCCTTTTCTCGGAAGTCACGGGTCCACAGTCGGCTACTGCTGCAACTTCTGACTCCAATCTGGTCAACCAACAAGAACATCAAAACCCGCAGAGCTCCTGCACTAAGGATCTGTTAAACAACCAATCACATTGACCACCCTCAGCAGCTCCAGTTCCGGGGGATACAAACTATGCTCTGTCCTTCGAGCACGCTGTCAAGGAGGCATCAGCAGCGACTACTCCGAAGAGGTTCCTCACCAAGAACACTTCGCGCCAGCTTCCATCTCATCACCTAGCAGCTATTCGCCACAAGATCCGAATAGCTAAGGAGTAGAAGCTGAAGAGGAACACCGACACGCGAAGATTGCTAAACCGCGTCCAGAGAGAATTGAAGGTATCGCTGTCGGAGCACCGGAGCAGAGAATGGGAGGCTCGTGTTTCGATGCTGACCCCAAGCGGTGGGACACTGTGGGCAGAGACCAAGAAATTCACTAGGCAGCGATTTCGACTCCCAACTCTACACGGCGAACGGAGTCCAGTGTATCGCCCAGCCGATAAGGCAAACGCCCTAGCAGATTCCTTCTAGAGGAAATTTCGGAAATAGACCAATTGCAAGTAGAAGAGTTATATCGCTGCCTAAACACCTACCTACGGGCTGAGGAAGGGGACGACGAGGAAGAAATTGACACCATCACTCCAGAAGAGGTTGCGAGCTGTCTAGCCACACTTCACCCAAACCACCTGGTCATGATCGCGTCTTCAATAGCTGTCTGAGGAATCTACCACCGGAAAGCGTCAACCTACTTGGCGGGAATCTTTAACAACATTCTTTGCATCCAGAAATTCCCCCAATGCTGGAAACATGCTGAGGTTGTGGCAGTACACAGAAGCGGGAAGGACCATACCGTCCTCAAAGCTACCGGCCAATAAGCCTCCTGCCGTCTATAGGCAAAGTCTTTGAGCGGTTATTGCTCAAGAGGTTGGTACATCAAACGCAACGAGATTATCCCTTATCAACAGCTCGGATTTCGCCGCAATCACTCTACCACGCAACCGCTAATGAGGGTGGTTGAAGCAGTGATAAGGGCATTAAACGAGAAACAATTCTGCGGCTTGGTGATTCTGGATATTACCAGAGCGTTCGGTTCTGCGTGGCATACAGGTCTGCTACTCAAACTATACGAGCAAGGCTTCTCAGGCAGACTAGTGAAGCTCCTTATGTCATACCTCACTGGGCGCACCTTTTGCGTTCGTGTAGGTGAGGTCACTTTAACTGTGAGGCGAATCCTTGCTGGGGTACCGCAGGGCTCTGTACTGGGACTAGTGCTCTACGCGCTCTTCACCGCTGTCGTGCCTACCACTGCCAGAGTTCTTACTGCCACATACGCCGATGAAATGGCATACTGCAGAACAGGGCACTAAAACAGGCCCTCCACTTATCGAACAGGTTCCAGACTGCAGTTCTGCACGAGACTACTAACATTTCGCTGCTGACAGAGCGCTTCAGACAGCTGTCTGAAACGTTCTACGAGCGCGCCCAGAAGACCAGGAACCCGGAAGTCAACTCGCTCGAGCAATACGTTACAGATATTGACCGTCATAAAAGACCACTCGCAATTCTAAACTAAGAACGCCAACGATAAACCATACCGAAAGCATAATGTTGCTTCATCTACATTATGTTGAAGTAAATGTCGAAAGACAACACACTTAAGAATACTCTGCCTGTGATTAACTGGCAGTAACTGGCGTGGCTGCGTGTGTGCCAGATACAGAGCCCGGTGAGGAACCGGTGTCGAATCCCGTCCGGACATTCTGACTGAGGTTTCCCGTGATTTCTCGCAGTCACCTCAGGCGAATTCCGAGATGGTTCCTTTTAAGGACCACGCCTGACTTCTATATCGTTACCTCCCCTTATTTTAAGTTGGCTGAATAGGGTACCCGAGAACCCTCAGCATTCCGCCTACAAGGCCTCATCTAGGAGAAATGAATGAATTAACAGGCTTTGAACACGGAATTGTAGTTGGCGCTAAACGTATGTGGCATGGAACCTTTTCGTGAATTCTACGTTCCTCGATCCACAGTGTCAAGAGTGTCCGGTGACTATTTAATTTTCGGTATTACATTCCACCATGGATAACGCAGTGGCCTGCCACGTCTGTTTAATGACCAAGACCAGCAGCATCTACGTCGGGGTGTCAGTATTGAGTGATAGGAAATACTGCTGTTGGACGCAGATGACTAGAAAAAAGTTGCGGGGTCAGTCGAGTCACGATTCCAAGAGGTAAGATCTGGTGTGTAGAGGTCATGGACACAGGTTATCAGCAAGCCACTTTGCAAGTTGGTGGTTGCTCTATCTGTCTTAACGTGGCAAGGACTGGAGCCTCTGGTAAAACTGAAATGTCTACCGAAAGGAAATGGTTATTTTCAGCTACCTGGAGCCATTAACGGCCTTCATGGAGCCAAACAATGATGGACTTTTAATGTCGATTTTTTTCCGGGCCACGAATGGGTTGAGCAACATTCTGTACAGTTCAAGCGAATGATTTGACCACCTAGATAGCCAGACATGAATCCAGTCGAAAATATCTGGGACATGATCGAAAGCTCAGCTCGTGTACATCGTCCAGCACAGGCAACATTTTTCTCAGTTATGGTTGTTTTTAGCGGAAGTATGTCAGAATATTTCTTCTGGGGGCTTCCGACGATTTGATGAATCATTGCCACATCTAGTTGCTATTTTTCGCCGGAAAAAATGGTGCGCTAAACGATATTAGGATATATTCCATGACTTTTGGCATTCTAGCGTATTATTAGTATCAACATACGTTAACAGTAATTTTGATATTACTGATTATAATGTCAGAGAAGAGTTTTATTTCATAGTGGCATTTTGAAAAACATAGCGAATTTTATAATTATATGATATGAAACTACAACTTCTAATCCAAGGATTCTTCAAAAAAAAGCGGGGAAGGAATTTCAAAAGAATTGAGGATAATATTGCACATTTATGGAATCTAGAGGACTTATATATATAAAGTACTAACGATATGTAATAGATAGTTTTAGTTTGATATGGTTAGTAACTCACATCATCGATGTTAGAACTGAAGTAGCGAGGTGATTCAGTGCTCATTGTGTTGTGGAGACGCGTGGAGTAGCTGCTAGAGAGTGACAGCGCTGTGTGACGAAGATGAGTCGCCTACGAATGCAGCATGACGAATTGGACGCCTGTTCTCAGCGGAGAAGAGATACTTGGGCATCTCATCCTTCTCTGGAAGAGTAAACACTGCAGAAGTTTCCGTCAAAAAAGACTTTCACTACACCAGCACAGCTCGTGTCCCCAAGTAGGCAGTTCTAAGAAATGCATTTTTTCTCTTAGTTTCAACTGAATCCCTCTTAAGGCCAAAATCTTTACAAGTGAAAACAATACAGCTCATGTGGATTACTCAAGAGTGGGATAATACAGGGTAAAAATATCTCTGAGTATCAACTGTTTGTTGGATCAAGCAAACAGTATCTCCTTTTCTGGAGCTTCGGAAGCGCGTTGGGGTCAGAGATATTCATTCAGCCGCACAACTGTAGCTTAATAACTGCTTCAAAACAAAGCCAAGCTGAAAAAATATTATTTTTTGGCAACGCATGCCGAAATATTTGATGTCGCGTTCCAAATTTGTTTTTAATTAAATATTGTGTTTGTCGTCCGTACTATAGGCACTGATAAATAGTAAATATTCGAATAAAAAGTTCACGTGAAATATGGAACTGTAATATGCCCTGAAATAAATGGTAGTAATCTATTTTTTTTTTTAAAAAAAAGGTTCCATAATTGTTTACCTTTTTCTTTGTTGTAACATATTATTACTCTTTTTTCCATTTTTACTATTCGGCAGATCTGAAAGTTTATAAGTGAAGTGATCCACACACAATAATTATTAATTTAATATTTCTGCAACATTCCCGACTCTTAAACATTGAAGGCCACTGCCCCAGATCACAATTTTATACTGAATAATACGTTTTTCATCGTAGTAGTATCACCGAATTGTACATGATACCGTATTAGTAGTTATTTTTTCTTTTTATGGAGTAATGCAGAGAAAATTGTCTTTAGTTTCAGCTGACAAGTTTTGTTTACTACGTACATCCGAAAACTGTTAAAAAATTATTTCAGCTGTCGGCCAGTTTTACTGTAATTCTCCTTTAAATTCAAAATATCGTCTATTTGACGAATTGCCTTATTAACGATACTTTTTATATATATCAGCGTTGGATATACTCTGAAGTGCCTAAAGTCATGGGATACATCTTTTTTCTTTTTTTTTTTATCAATTCATGGATCCCTGCTGAGG